>CM060962.1:183898665-184031165 GCA_030765045.1 Tenodera sinensis | reverse complement strand
CATACACTATTTCTTAGATGGTAGTTGCATTGGTAGAGATGGACTGCATCTAAATAGAAAAGAAGCCTTTGTACTGAAAAAAGACCACTCAAAAATATATAAATATACACATGAAACAGGGAAACTGATGGAGGTAACAGAAGGTAGAAATAGTATTAAAGAAACAAATAACTATATCGTAAGCTCAATTGAGAAACAACTTGGGGGCACATTCGGACTGAATATAGGAAAAAACAAAGAAACAAAACAATAATGGTGGGTGTGATTTAATATTGTTTCATCCAAATGTTCAATATATTAGGAATAAAAGAGTATTTATTAAAGTAAATATAAATCTTGTAGAACCAGATATCATGGTATAAATAGAGCACACTCTAAAAAATGGAAAAAACATTGGCAAACAATTATCAGGGCTACTCATTAAGGGCATACTACTGCAAGCAAGAAAGGGTACATAAGTGAGGGTGTTATCATTTACGTTGATAACAATATAAAATTCAAGGAAATAAATTGCAATAATTATTATTTATTTATGCCAACAAACTTACTGTTGGTGTTTTTAAACACACAAGCCGTGTGTGGGCAAAGTTTGAGAGGTAGAACTGGAACTTAAAAATTCAATGCCACTACTGGGATTTAAACCATAGACCTTCCGCTTGCCGGGCGGCTGCTCTACCACTGAGCTATTGTGACAAACTGCCAGAATGGCATTAAATTCTCAAACCAGTTCGTATTTCTCCTGGTAAACCACAAAGGCAGTCTCACATCAGAGACAAATTACCCCAATGGTGACTTGCTGTTGTAAATACTTTATATCCCAGAATTAAATAACCTTCAGATGGTAATTATTATTTATTTATGCCAACAAACTTACTGTTGGTGTTTTTAAACACGCAAGCCGTGTGTGGGCAAAGTTTGAGAGGTAGAACTGGAACTTAAAAATTCAATGCCACAACTGGGATTTGAACCATAGACCTTCCGCTTGCCGGGCGGCTGCTCTACCACTGAGCTATTGTGACAAACTGCCAGAATGGCATTAAATTCTCAAACTAGTTCGTATTTCTCCTGGTAAACCACAAAGTCAGTCTCACATCAGAGACAAATTACCCCAATGGTGACTTACTGTTGTAAGTACTTTATATCCCAGGATTAAATAACCTTCAGATGGTAATTATTATTTATTTATGCCAACAAACTTACTGTTGGTGTTTTTAAACACGCAAGCCGTGTGTGGGCAAAGTTTGAGAGGTAGAACTGGAACTTAAAAATTCAATGCCACAACTGGGATTTGAACCATAGACCTTCCGCTTGCCGGGCGGCTGCTCTACCACTGAGCTATTGTGACAAACTGCCAGAATGGCATTAAATTCTCAAACTAGTTCGTATTTCTCCTGGTAAACCACAAAGGCAGTCTCACATCAGAGACAAATTACCCCAATGGTGACTTACTGTTGTAAGTACTTTATATCCCAGGATTAAATAACCTTCAGATGGTAATTATTATTTATTTATGCCAACAAACTTACTGTTGGTGTTTTTAAACACACAAACCATGTGTGGGCAAAGTTTGAGAGGTAGAACTGGAACTTAAAAATTCAATGCCACAACTGGGATTTGAACCTCAGACCTTCCGCTTACCGGGCGGCTGCTCTACCATTCTTGCAATATTACTAGAAGCTTTTAGTACCTAATTTGTTCTTACTTTAGATTCTTGTTGCTTCACTGTTTATTGCTTCATCATTTCCTTATATGGGTCAATCCACTTCAAATCGAACACCCGTAAAACACGAATTTTTCGTAAGAGGTTCAAAATTCTTTTATGTATAACAGCCATCAAATAAAGAGACCCGTATTTTTTTTATTTCTATATTTTTAAATTACTTGCTTAGTTATGGCTATTAAAAACTAAGCAATTTCTGCGCGCACCGTAATATAAAATCACTTGTTACTCTAAGGCCATATAGAGTTGAGAGTTGGGATTTGGCGCACTGGAAAGGTTAAATATAACACTTTTAACAACTTTCGATCAATTATTATTACACATAAATTTTGGACTGTTTTTTGATGGTATATTTTGTAAAACCAAAAATAGAATTTAAATCGATGTGTTAAATATTTAAAAAAAAAAAAAAAATACACACGTGTTCCCTGACATTTTATCTATAAAATAAGATGTTGAAAACTATGGAGCTTGCATTAGAGCATTTGCTACAATTTTTTTCTGGAGGCCTGCAAGCGCACACGGACGAGTGACAAGCCAGGTGACTGCAGACAGCCTGCGAATTGCCGCGTCAGCTATGCTAGTCAGATAACTTCTTACTAAGGCAGTACAGTCCATGCAGAAAAATGTCTCCACGATGTACCTTCTTTCTGATACTCTGATACGTGCTTTTGAACTTTTGAATCTTCTTGAAAAAATCTTCTGATGTCAACAGTTCTTTGCTTTCAGCTTCTTCCTTCATGTAGGTCCATACATTTGAAGTAATTTCTCTGCTCCGACTGTGCAATGTTTTGGTCCCTAATTTACAACGTACAGGTGGCATAATTGATTTACGCTATGATCAATGTCTCACAAATTCACTATCTTCACTCTTTATCGCAAAGGTCTATGTCTTCAACTGCACGCTGCACTAAAAAGCACCTGTGAATTAGCAAGACTGTCTCAGATCATGCAGACATCACTACCTCCCCCCTCCCTTCCCATGTGCATGGTTTCATTCGTCAAATCGAACACCCGTAAAACACGAATTTTTCGTAGGAGGTTCAACATTTTTTTAAGAATAATAGGCATCAAATAAGGAGACCCGTATTTTTTTATTTTCGTATTTTTAAATTACTTGCTTAGTTATGGCTATTAGAAATTAAACAATTTCTGCGCACACCGTAATATAAAATCACTTGTTACTCTAAGGCCATATAGAGTT
This sequence comes from Tenodera sinensis, assembly GCA_030765045.1. Lineage (NCBI taxonomy): Eukaryota > Metazoa > Arthropoda > Insecta > Mantodea > Mantidae > Tenodera > Tenodera sinensis. Next base: position 184,028,241 of record CM060962.1, on the reverse strand, counting down.
GAGAGTTGGGGTTTGGCGCACTGGAAAGGTTAAATATAACACTTTTAACAACTTTTGATCAATCATTATTACACATAAATTTTGGACTGTTTTTTTGATGGTATATTTTGTAAAACCAAAAATAGAATATAAATCGATGTGCTAAAAACCTAAAAAAAATGCACACGTATTCCTTGACATTTTATCTATAAAATAAGATGTTGAAAACTATGGAGCTTGCATTAGTGCATTTGCTACAATTTTTTTTCTGGAGGTCTGCAAGCGCACACGGACGAGTAACAAGCTAGGTGACTGCAGACAGCATGCGAATTGCCGCGTCAGCTATGCTATCAGATAGCTTCTTCTTACTAAGGCAGTACAGTTCATGCAGAAAAATGTCTCCTCGATGTACCTTCTTTCTGATACTCCTGCGGCATCTGATACGTACTTTTGAACTTTTGAATTATTTTGAAAAAATCTTCTGATGTAAGCAGTTCTTTGTGTTTAGCTTCTTCCTTCATGTACTCTGACTTTGTAATGTTTTGGTCCCTAATTTAGAACGTACAGGTGGCATAATTGATTTATGCTATGATCAATGTCTCACAAATTCACTATCTTCACTCTTTATCGCAAAGGTATAGCAAGACTGTCTCAGATCATACAGACATCATTACTTTCCCCCTTCCTCCCCATGTGCATGGTTTCATTCGCAAAATTATACAATATGAGCTGATGAAACAGACAAAAGCTATGGATTCGCCAACTGCACTTCCAGTCAAGGTCAGGGGTCAAGAACGATGGGCGCAGCTGTGCTTTAAAATTACACTCCTTCATTCCTTTTTCAAAAACTGAAGCTTTAGTGAAACAATTTTCTTTCGAAGAAGGAAGTAAAGCTGTGTGTTGTATGGAAACATTAGTTTAAAATGCGTATTTTAAAAACATTTTGAAGATGCTAATAATGTACATATAATAGTGTCAGATAGCAGTGTTCTCCTTACTGTACTGTTGTAACGTTCATGGAACCTCAAGCAGTTGACAGTCGCCGTAATGGAAGGTGGCAATTGTGCGAGGTTACTGTAGCCGTCAGCGCTGCCACGCGTATTCGCTGCACTGACTTGTAAAGTTAATTACAACTGAACTATTAGAGACTCCATTCTGATTTTTTCTGAGAATATTTAATAAACTTTATTGTATTATTTAGTTTTTTTTCCAGATTTTTAAATGGTCGAGTTTATGTTATCTAACTTTAAAGCTTTAATCGTATAAAATATAATATTAATAATAATTAATAAAAGTTTATAATAAATACCTCACTAAATACTGCGATTTATCTTTAATTTGAGCCAAAGATCAAGTAATTTGCTTCATTACAATTGGAGGTATGATTCATCGAAGAGTGAGAAGCGCGCGATTTTTGGGACATTTCAAAAATTAATATCTGCCAAAATAAATTTTTTTTATACAAAACGAAGAAACAAGGGTCAAATATATTTTGTTCTAAAACACACACAAAAAAAAAAAAATTCAAGAAAATCTGAGAGATCAAGGTCATTTTTAGCCATATTTTGTTCGATTTTACGTGGAATGACTCATATACTCCATGTTACTAGGTATAATATCCAGGCCTTGTAAATCCATTTTTAGTGTTTTAGTCATTTAGGAGTTATAATTAGAAGCCTACTTCATCCTTAAGGATAGGCTTTCTCAGACAGTGAAAGAATTATGAAAGCAGATAGCAGTTTGTGATACTATCCTGCATACACATAGACAAAAATGTTTTCCCTGTATACAGTAAAGGACAGAACTTAGCAACACATTCACCGTATCCTGCTGGCCACATCCTCTTAGGAGAACTGTCATGTCTTTTCTTGTTCTCAACTGCTCTACCATTTTCACAAGTATTGTCACAGTACTGGTATTAACCAATGCATGTATTTCATTATAGATTTTAAGTGAATATAATAGATCTTACTTATGATTGTAAGTCATCCTTGGGGTACTTATCTCATGAGATAGATTCCCTTGAGGTCTACTAGGAAAATATGAATTGGTTGTTGAATTTAATATCATACTGGCAAGTTGGCCATTGTAGTTCAGTGGTTAGAGCAGCCACGTGTGAAGAGGATGATGCATGGCTCAAATTCTGGCTATGGCATTGAATCTTTCAATTCTGATTCTACCTATCAAACATTGCCCCCCCCCACACACACACATGCATGCAAGCACGCACGCACCCGTACCCACCCACACACACACACACACACAGACACAGACAGACACACAGACACAGACAGGCAGACAGACAGACAGACACACAGACACACACACATTTAAAAACACCAGCAGTAAGTTGCTTGTCATAAAAAAAAACAATTAAAAAGTATTGTTTAGTGTCATCAATTGACTCGGTGTTCACTTTTAATTGTCATAAATAGTTCTGGATATACTTAGCAACTAAATCTTATCTACTTATCTCAGATGTGAGATTCCCTTGTGCTCTACTGGGAAAATACAAATTGGTTGGTGAATTTAATATCATACTGGCAAGTTGGCCATTGTAGTTCAGTGGTTAGAGCAGCCACATTTGAAGAGGACCATGTATGGTTCAAATCCTGGCTATGGCATTGAATTTTTCAGTTCGGATTCTACCTATCAAACATTGCCCACACACACACACACACACACACATTTAAAAACACCAGCAGTAAGTTGCTTGGCATAAAAAAAACAATTAAAAAGTATTTTTTAGTGTCATCAATTGACTCGGTGTTTACTCTTAATTGTTATAAATAGTTCTGGACATATTTAACAACTAAATTAGTGAGGGTATTTATGTTGATTGATTTCATATCAATAATAAACAATATTAAATTAATGTTTGAATTTTCACTTTAAGCATTTGGGGGAACTAATATCTATACTAATAATCTGGAAGTTTATAACAGTGTTGCTGGATCACTTTGAAATAGAAAAATGATTGATAACGGAGGAAACTAACCTCTGAAACATGTTCTGGGAAATTTAAAAAGTGAGTGCTGTTTAGTATTACTAATAAATCCAGTTTTCTATTTTAAAACAAATACCTATGTTATATTTCTTATATATAAAGGTGATTCTTGTCTGTGGACAGAGCCACATAGTACGAAGTAATATAGGCTTTTGTTCAATAAACTGGCATGCCACGCGATGCCTACAGAAAGAATACCAAGTTGCATGACCATTTCCTTGATGAGAAACTAAATTAATACCTAGTAATACATAACTGAAATCACCAGAATAACCTATTGACTAGAATAAGTTCATTATATGCATTCACTCCTTAACACTGTTACTGCATATGAGCTGGAAGTGATGCAATATAGACTTTGGTCTGTGATTTTTAAAGTGTATCTCACTTCACAATTTCTGGTATACTGATGCAATTTGTTAAAGTGTACTCAAACTACTTGCAAATTTGTATCCAAAAAAACACCATAAATGTCTTTTCTGTGGATATCTCAGCATTCACTTAATGTAACATGGACAGTAATTATTGTTTATTTATGCCAACAAACTTACTGTTGGTGTTTTTAAACACACAAGCCATGTGTGGGCAGTGTTTGAAAGGTAGAATTTTTCAGTTCCAATTCTACGTAACATAGACGTTTTGCACACACACTTCAAATTATAAAAATCCTTAGCTTTTTTTATATTTTACCATGTCCTCTTCAGATAACAAGAGTTCTCAAATGTCAAAGCATATAAAAGAACTGTCACACAGGAAACTCAGCCTAACCGAGATTTGAACTCATGACCTCTTGAGCGTGTGGCAGACACACTACCCCCGCACCAAAGAGGTGGGCCAGTTCATCATCATCATCATAATCAGCATCAATACTTCAAATAGTGGTGTTGGTAAAGACTTATTGAACAAGCATGTGTCAGAGATGCCATCTGTACTTTCAATTTTTTCGGAATACATGGGACCTTTCTTTGACAAAAACATGTGGCAAAATGAATGCTTATGCAACAAGGCAGTTGAATAATCCTAACAGAAAAGTGCTGAAAGACAATGAAAATTGATTTAACACTCCGACCAATGGAATCAGGGTCTATATTGCTTTAGTTATTTTGATGTCTCAAGTGCAAATATCACGCATTCATTTGTACTGGAGCAAAAACCAATGCCTTGGCATCCCAATTTTTCATAAAACAAGGAGTAGGGAGAGATTCAAACGAATTTCTCATTTCTTACGTTTCACATATGACACCAAAGTAAACCAATGTGATAAACTGAAAAAATTATCCCTATCATATAGAATTTCTCTTCAAAATTTTCAGAAATATATCATCCTTGTCAGGATCTTGCTCTAGATGAAAGTATAATGAAATTCAGGGGCTGTATTTCATTTGTGCAGTACAATAGATCCAAATGAGCTAGATTTGGCATAAAAGATTACAAAATTTGTGAATCTAATTCAGGTTACTGCCTCTACTTCAAAATCTATGCAGGTGAAGATATAGTAGATTCTAGTCTTCCTGCCAGTACCAATGTAGTGCTCATTATGTGTGAACCATTGGTATTCCTCTCCAGATTTATTTAGAACACTCATTGAGAGGCAAGCAAATGTAATTGAAATAGTGCGACCTAATAGAAAAGATATGCCACGTGATATCTTTACAAATAAACTGAAGCATGAAGTGCCAGAAATATCCTTTGTGTGAGGAGGAGACATAACAAGGATGATATTTTCTCTCTGCTAAATGCACATCAGTTGACATCACGGAAATGGGAAAGATGAGGTGAAAATGAGGTCAAGCTCCAACAGAGAAGGTCCAGAAACCCAAATGTGCCCTTGAATACCAAAAGGGGATGGGGCAGTGGTGGCTCATGGATTTAACGGATAGTATGCTGCATGCTCATACAGTGATGTAAATTCACTCAGCTGTTTCTGATTATAGTAGTTAATCAGTCAGATGATTTTTCATGCTGGCAAACATGTCGATGACTTTGGTGTTGAAGTCTTTGATGTTCGAAACTAGATTCTTTTCTACAGAGAGCATGGCAAGTGCCGAGAGTCAGTCCTACTTCATTGTGTTCCTTAGGAAGCACTTGAATCACTTTAGTGAAGAGAAGCAATGCTCTGGTTCTGTCGTAGTCATAGGAATCATGACGATGATCCTCAGGAGGTTTGCTATTTCATCAAAAGCTTCAACCAGATTGTTTGAATAGGGTATCTTATGTAGTGGTAATGCCCCACTCCCATGATGAAATTCTGGCCTTTCATAAATAATTGAAAGCTCTGATTTTAGTTTGTTCCTGTTTAACATGGGATATGTCATTACAGGCAAGTCTATAATATGCCCTGGAAAATTTTGAAGAATATTTAAGAAATTTTCTATGCCTAAGGGCTTACAAAGGTCAAGATGGGATACTGAGTCAAACTGATATTTCGTCTCTATTGTGATGTGATTGCACACTGCTTTAGTGACAGCGATTTTGTTGCAGTCCCATCGCTTCCGCTTATTTCCATGTTGATCTTCTTTGGTAGAGGCAGTATTAAAGTTCTTGTGTAGTCCATTGATCATATGCATGAAGTTTTTCACCAAATGGCTAATTTTAATGCAATCAGTTTGCCTCATCTGCAGTTAGTTGTAGAGGATATTAACATGAGGCATTAAATGGTGAAAGAAGTCTAGCCAAAATAGGAATTCGCTGTCTTGCAAGTTGTGTCTTAGCTCTCTTGCTTCTCTTACCATGTCTTTTAAAAATGAAGCCTCAAGTTCAAGAAACCATTCAATAGGTGCTTCTGTATTTTCAAAAATACAACTCACTGTCCGGGACTTAAAATTCCATCTAGTGGCAGAACCGGCAGCAATACAATGTTCACAGATTTTGTTCAAAAACTGGCATACACTGGGGTGAGCATGAGAGGAAAACAGGAAATCCGGACAGGTTGGAGAAAAACACTTGCTGATTTGTTTTGTGAAGCAGCATTCTCCATTAAGAGATTTAACTGATGGGCATAACAGTGTACATAGTGTGCCAGAGGATAATGTTCTCTTACTCTAGATTGTACACTATTTGTTATTCCCCCTCATAACAGTAGCACTATCAAATGTTTGTGCAATGACTTTGTTAGTTGTTGACTTGAAATGACTGTTCAACTGCATAAGCAGACACTAGGATAACTATGGCAGTCTGCCCATTAGACTTAAAAAAGAAAAAAAACCCTTTCATAGATGTCACCATTAATCTCGTATTGATACATGAGAACCAACTGCTGCTGCTCTGACACATCTGTAGTCTCTACAAGTTTTGTCTCCTTGAGTTCTTTTTTTATTTTGTTGTGGCAGATGTCCAGCATACATTATAACAGTTCATTTTGTGTTGTTTTTTATGTCAATTTAGAAACTTGTCTCGATGTGATTTTTTACACCACTGTCAACACTAGCTAGTAAGTTAGTAAGTCCTAAAAATATTCCAGAATTTTCAGAGCTTTTTGTCTCATGTCCCCTTAATGCCAATTCAAACACACTACACAACTTAATGCAGTCTATTATTTTCGATAAAATATACCTAATTCTATCAATTTCCTCCTTTTTAGTTTAAGAGACTCGCTATATGCAGAACTGAGCTGTACACCAATGTTTACTGCACCAAGAGTAGTGAGATCCAGAACGTTACTTAAGTGTTTCCTACTCGATATATGCTTATTTGCATATTAATTTAAATGGCCTAGGTCTTTTATGCCACTTCTTGACCAGGAACCATTACTTCCGAACAACAGGCAAGGAAAGCAGAAAAGGGAATTTTGAATTTCTCATCCATGAATATTTTGCAAAAATGTCACTATAAAAATGTCTAATGTAAGTACCGGTAGCTTTTCTTCCCTTGGCTGTCTGAACAATGATAATAATAGGAGTAGGTCTTCCAAGTGTTTTAACATGAATTTTTTGTTCAAAAGACAGAGTAGAGAAAGAATTCAACAGATTCCACCAAATTCATTTCCATGATATATGTACTTAGGCTTTCACGGCCGGTGTCTTGACTATTAAAAATGTTTAGTTTTTCTGGGCTTGTAGGCCGTGATCTAGAAGGGACATACAGATAAATCGTCTGTGGCAGAGCACGCCTTATTATTTGGCCATGATGTCAACCTTAAGGAAACCTGAGTCCTGTCTTCTACAGGTAACTACTATGCCCGACTACAAAGGAAAGCCATAGAAATCTACAAACAGAAAGACAACTTCAATCGCAAGGAAGAAATACTACATGTACATAAAGCATGGATAAACTTTCAGACACACACAACAATTATAATACAAACCCCACCTACAACTGGCCAATCACTACCGTAGCCAGCGCAACAATGCCCCACACACCCCCACCCATATAAATAGCCGTAACGGATGTTAATGGTCTTTACTTCCACTACTTCTCTGCTTCCACATTCAAACTCTGACCAGTGCAGATGGAGGGCCGTGTTACTCTAATGCCAAGCGCAGTACTTGGCAAAACGTTGGTATCTACAATGTCTTCTAGACCACGGCCTACAAGCCGGAAGAACTAAACATTTCTTATAGTCATTTCCATGAGTTTTATTTAACATGGGTGCTTGAGAGGAGAAGAACACTGCACACGCGCAAGCAAGGTGACTAGCGGAATATGCATCACTGATTGCAGCACAGTGCAGTGCAGCATAAATTACTGGGAATGCAGAGCAGGTGGGGAAAGGGAGAGGGTGGGTGAGCATATATCATTGCTATCTTACAACACTGTTCCCTGCTGCTGTGGACGATGCATGCTGAGTCTGTCCAGCACATCATATTGAGACAGAATATTAGAAGACCCCAAAAGAAAATCGTTCATGTAAATGTTTGTTAGAAGTGTAATTCGTTTTTTGGTGTTGGTATGAGATAGTTGAATGACGAAAGCATGCTGATAGGGTTCATTGTGACGAACAACTAAGTTTGCACAAAGACGTCATAAATCTTTCCATGTTTGATTTTAATAATATGTGTATAAATATTAGAATTGTTTGTGTTCCATAATAAAATTAGGAGATGATAATTGGGATCGCTTCCCTAACGAAAAAGAACTATTTGCGCGGATGAATACCGTGGATGAAGATGAAAAAGGCGGTGTGTCACGTCAAAAGGACGCCAAGAAATAGTTCACTAGCGTGGGAATCTCCGAGGTAGATGGACGTATTTTTATGTGTATGCGTCATGAAATAGTAAAAGTGAATTTACTAAGTGTTTAGAGACCTTTAATTAAATTTTGGCGACGTTAGGGAAGTTGATCCGCTAACAAGAATTTCTACTGTGATGTGATTTAAAAATTGTGAACAAGAAGGTGCAAATAAAATGTGTGACTAAAGTTAAACCCAAGTGTGTTTTCATTCCATCCGTTACCACGACCTTGTAGATAGAAAACGAGTCTCATAGCACAGTCCATTTCATTAGTATTTCATTAAAAACAGCACCAAAATGGCTTGCCCAACGTGGAACTCGAATTTAGGATGGAATGCAAATTACGGGAATTGAAATCACGATAAACATCAAGTGACGCCATATCATCGCGCCAAAAGGAAAGAAGACGCCATTAGACCATCGTTGGATATCGAGATCAGAACGCCAATGAATGGATAATCAACGATACATCAGAACACCGATGCACGGATAATCAACGCGGGAAAACACCGGAGACCATCTAGAGAAGCCAACTGCCCAGGAGACGTACATAACTGGACGAAGCAACGGAAAAAAAAAGTAGGATCAAAAATTTTTGTTTTGACATCCAGTTTATTTTCATTTTTATGTTACTGAGAAGCGGCAAAGTAGTGGGACTTTTAACCATAAGTGAATTGAATAAAGAAACTAAAATGTCGCGAAAAGAGATAGAAAAAGGAGTGGGGGAAGGGGCAGATAGGCCTAGTTATCAGGTAGAACCAGAAAGTGAGGAACAGGTTGAAATAGGAAAAGACCAAAGGTTATTAATGATCATGTTTGAAAGACTAGAACAGAAAATGGAACAAAACAAGGTAGAATTAGGTCAGAAAATGGAACAAAATAACGTAGAATTGAGACAGAACATAGAACAAAGTTTAGGTCAGAGTATAGAAAAGAAACTAGAACAAAATAAAAAAGAAATAGGTCAGAGTACAGGCCAGAAAATGGAACAAAATAAAGTAGAATTAAAGCAGGACATGGAACAAAGTTTAGGTCAGAAAATGAAGGAAGTGAGACAGAACTTAGAACAGAAAATAGAATTAGGAAGACAGGAGTGCAAAGAAAATATGAAAGTAATGGAAACTAATTTAAAATTAGTGCATAAAAACTTAAATGAGACAAAGGAAGCCTTAGAAGCTAGGATAGAAATCGTAGGAGATAGGATGGGAAAAATAGAATCAGAAATGAGAGAAAATAAGATTGTATTAGAAGGAGAAATTGCTAGATGTAGAGATGAAATAACAGAATGTAATACAAGTGTAGACTGTAAGATTACAAATGCAAAAGCAGAAATAACTGGGGAATTAAGGAAAGAGATTGAGGTAGTAAAGAAAGACATTATTAATGAAACTGTAGAACAAATTGTAATTCCTAAAATTAAGACGATGACTGATGTGGTGCATTTGCAACAGGATGCTATAAATGATATGAAACAAAGTCACTTAGAAATAAAGAATGATTTAAAATCAATTTGTGAAGAAATGAAAAAAGGGAAAGAAAGTTTGGCTAATGTAAATGATGTTGTGAATGCACTACAAAGGCAAGATGATTTAGATGTAAGTAATGTACAAGATGAGAGTTATTTGAATAATGTACAAAATGTTGACCCACCATACAGAGAAAGAGGTTCACAACCAAACAATGACACAACACACAACACATGTTACACCAACAGCATATTACATGAAATCACACCACCTACATTTGACGAGGAGAAGGGAGACGATCCAAAACTCTTTGTTAAAGAGATGGAAGAGTATTTTAAAGTGAAAAGGATACCAAATGAGCTTAGGATGATGATAGTTAAGAAAAGCTTAAAAAACAAGGCATTAGAATGACTCAGGTTAACACTAGCTGGTCATGAGTCGTATAGTTCATTCAGAAATCTATTCCTATCAAGGTATTGGGGCCCAGCTAAGCAAAACCAAACTAGGGTAGAGCTAGCGACAGGTAGATATGATCCAACCAAAGGGTTATCGCTAGTCGATTATTTTATGAAAGTAGCCAACAAAGGAAAGCTATTAGACCCCAACTTGTCGGAAGCAGAACTAATTACCAGCATAACAAGACATTTCCCAGACACAGTGAGAACAGGGTTAATTGTTGCGAGGCCAGTAGATTTTGCAGATATGATAGAATTGCTGACAGCCTTCGAAACACAAAATGGTCGGCCTAATGAGCATAGACATAGGAACAGTCACCCAAACTCACCCATCTTAAACTGGAGCACGGCTACGAACAACCAGAGTGAGGGAGAAGATAGAAATACTAGGAACACCCATGAAAGGGGGAGAGGGGCACATCATTTCCCACAATCACATTAACATGGCGAGCTACCAAGGGCGAAAGATGGAAACAGATACATCTTTGTCATGTTTGATGTTTTCACAAAATTCACTAAAATATACCCCATTAGGAACATTAAAAGCAGAACTTGCCTAGATAAAATCGTCAAGGACTGCATCCCAAAATATGGGTGGATAGAATGTATTCTATCAGACAATGCAACAATGCATAAGAGTTATTCCAGAACACCTTAAGAACATTAGGAATAAAATTGTACTATTCCTCAGCGTATTATCCCCAAGGAAACCCGACTGAAAGAACCATGAGGGATATAAGCATATATTTCCGCCTACTTTGCCACAGAGACCACACTTCTTGGACGGAAAAATGCGGGTACATAGAGGAGGTGATTAACCATTCGGTGAACCCCACGACCAAGTTCGCCCCAATCGAATTGATGACCAACACAAACCCCAACAGATTGACAATTGACATTGACACTACGATGGCTGCTCAAAGGAAATTGTCAGAGAAGGAAAAATATCAATTGGCATTCAGAAGGTTACAGCAAAAGGCTGAAAAAGGGAGGAACAAGGTGAAAAGATTCGTCAGGAAATGGTCCCCACAAATTGGAGAAAAGGTGCTCCTAAAAAGCCACAAAGCATCCAAGGCATCTGAGAAAAGATCTGGAAAGATGGAGCTATTGTACACTGGACCACTGGCCATAACAAAACAGCTGGGTGACCACACGTATGAGCTACAGAATACAAATGGCAAGTTGGTAGGAAGATACCATAAAAATAAATTAAAACCATACAAAGACAGGACCAAATAGTCTTTGCCAACAAGTATGTAAGGCAGGAATAGTAGAGATGATGGAAAATAACAATTTTTAATGGGTTACTTATAGAAAATTATGTTCAGATTAGAAATTACAACAAGAAAGAAAATCAACATAGTCATTGGCTATATCGACCACAAAGAGCATTGTCAACAAAGACAGATGAGGACACTGATTGTCATTAAAGAAATGAATTATAGCAATGGAAGATAATGTGTTTTTGACATAAGGATGTCAGGGACAAAAATAAAGAGGAATCCAATGTGATGACAAAGATAAAATATTTCGACACAAAGATGTCGAGGGTGAATTGAGAAGAAAAATAATACAATTGCAGAATAATTATAAGTATAGAAGTTTTCTCTTATAGAGATAAGAGACATACAGGTGGCAATTAGTGGAGTAAAGAAAACCATAATCAGGAAAGCAATGCCCATGAAAAAAGATGGATATAGCCAATGCTAAGCTGGAAGAAATATTGAACCAAATAAAAATGAATAAGAACCCAATTAAGAAAAATGGTACCATTAGTAACATCAGAGTTTAAGAACCGACTCAATAACCTGCCTATACATAATAAGCTTACAAGACAAAGAAGGCAAAGAACTGAATAAAATATTGCCATAAATATGATCATAACCATTAGCTCAAAATTTGTATCCTGTTTTTCTCTCCTCATAACAAAGAACATAAGTCAAAAGCCACATAATAAACCATGATACGTATTTGTTGGCATAAATAAATAATAATTACCATCTGAAGGTTATTTAATTCTGGGATATAAAGTACTTACAATAGTAAGTCACCATTGGGGTAATTTGTCTCTGATGTGAGACTGCCTTTGTGGTTTACCAGGAGAAATACGAACTGGTTTGAGAATTTAATGCCATTCTGGCAGTTTGTCACAATAGCTCAGTGGTTAGAGCGTCCTCCCGGTAAGCGGAAGGTCTGTGGTTCAAATCCCAGTTGTGGCATTGAATTTTTAAGTTCCAGTTCTATCTCTCAAACTGTGCCCTCACACGGCTTGTGTGTTTAAAAACACCAACAGTAAGTTTGTTGGCATAAATAAATAATAATTAGTGAACAATGTTTGTCATAGAGTGAGCATTCACATGAGAAGCTGGTGTAATTAATTCTCAACTCTGAGCGAAATTTGTACCTTCAAAAGCTTCTTTAATTGACAGCTGTTTGATAAATGAATATGAATGAAAAACAATATCTCTAGCCTGCTTATGTAAAATCTTACGAATTGTCTCGCAATCATTACTATGCACACTTTTTCTGTGCTTGTTATGCAACATATTTACCGACTTTGAAATCCACATCTGCACTCCTAAAGGATCATTACTTTACTGAATGCAAGTTACAAAATACTTCAGCTGTATGATGTGTGTCTGTTTTTCTTTACAGATAGTGACAGATTTTTCTCTTTATAGTCAGGCATCTTATCTTTACCTATCTCGAAAACCAGATGTCCCACAAACATGGAATTTAAAAAAGTTACCCTCAGAAATAATAGTTCTGTGAATTAGGGAAAACAAAATAACTCTGTACTTAGTATCTTCTGAATGCACAAAGAAAGCGAGCCTGCACATGGATGTAACTGTAAAACTGCACGCATTTGATTGGCTAGCGTTAAACCAACCACACCTAGCCCCGCCTATGTTCATTCCTGTTTTCTAGTTACCTTAGTTGCAATACCATGTTGGAGGGTACAGTTAGTTTGTGAAGCAGCATCGCTGGAGTCTACTAAATGCCATGCAACCTTTGCTGTTACTGAAGGTGAACATTATTTATTAATCTAGCAGTTCTTATAGTTGGTGCACTCTTGGTTGGTGATTGACATTTTCAAGTCACTTGCTATTCTGCTCTAAAAACGGAAGCAGGGAGGAGGGTGGGGGTTAATATGCACTATGATTTCATAGCAACCACTGATGCATCATTCAGAGGCAAGCTGTTTCCTTTGCAACAAATGATGCAAACTCAGGGTTGCCAAGAGTAACATTGAGTACCACATGTTTTCCTACTTACCACAGTAACTGAATTCCTTTTCAGGAATCTCTACCTGATGCTTATGGTATGCTATTGCATTGCACTGTAAACCAGGGATTCCTTGACTTCAAGTACCTAGTATTATTCGACTACTTAATGGTAAACATGTAGGACACCAAACCCTGTGAGAAGATGAAGGCATTCAGTGTCATGAAAAGTAATGCTGTCACATTTTCTCCAAGTAAGCATTCACACTCCATGCCTGGACATTTAATTCTTAGAGGACCAGCACCATGAGGAAACAGGGGAGATTTGCAATCTTGAGCTTCAATTGTTGTGGAGATAACTGTGTTAACTATTAGAGTATCGCAATAATCAATAATACATTAGTTTACTGGTTTCACGTGTACTGCTTAGTTTGTGAAGTGTTGGTATTACGGTGGCATTTAAGAACATAAAATCAGCTATAATCATTACATTTAGGTGTGTGTGTGTGTTTATATATCAGGTTTAAATATTTTTATTAAACCATGTCAACTGAATATAATGCAAGTCAAAAAGACATACCAAAGCTTTCTGGTAAAATTAACAAGGTGTTCCAATAACAACAAATTGCAGGTATGGCACTTTTATGTAATATGCTGTAATCATAATAGCATATTTATTCGGTCTAAACTAAACTATTTTGTTGTTTAACGACGCTGTCAATTTCCAGGATCACATCAGCATCGCCGGTGTGCCAGAATTTTGTCCCACAGGAGTTCTTTTACATGCCAGTAAATCTACTGACATGGAGCTGTCGTTTTTAAGCACACTTAAAAACCATCGACCTGGGCCGGGTTTGAACCCACGACCTTGGGATCAGTAGGCCAGCGTCTAACCAACTGAGCCACCCAGACCGACTTATTCGGTCTAGCTCTTGTATTTTGTTACAGTCAAGTGAACAATAACTTTAGTCTACTTAACGGCTTTCATGATATTGCACCATGCAGATGATTGTTTATTTTATAATAAACATTGACACAAGTATCAAAGAAAATTTGACAATCAGTGTGTTTAAACATTTCAAAGAAAGAAACGTATGAGAAATTTTTAAACACTGTAGATTACAGAGCCGACAGTAAAAAAGGAAACAACTTCATAAAAGTAATCAACAACAAAAAAGGACATGTAAAAATAGAACCCATAGAATTCAAAAGTAAATTACTAACAGATGCTAAACAAATTGCCAATGCATTCACACATACATATCCAAGAACAGATCCCATGTCAAAGTAAATTAAAAAATAAAATATCTTACAAAAACAAATTAAAGATGGAATTAAACAGAATAACACAAAGGACATATTCAAAAATAAATTTAATCTACCAGAACTCAAATCAGCAATCTCACAAATAAAACAAAAAAAAGGTCCAGAAATAGATAATATATCTGGAGAAAGATAAAGAATTTTGGACCAACAACACTGAAACTATGCTTAAAAATATTTAATTTAATCTGGGAAACCTCTATACTATCTATCTGGAGAAAAGGAATAATTATTTCCATCTTGAAACAACAAAAACCAGCAAACCAGATCGAGATCTATAGACCTATTACATTAACAAGTATGCTAGCCAAATTAATGGAAAGAATGGTTAGGAACAGGCTAAATTGGTATCTTAAAACTCAAAATTTGATAACAGATGCCCAAGGTGGTTTCAGGAAACATCTATCAACAATTCAGGAAATAGTTAAATTAAGCCAACATATTAAAGAAAGAATGGATGAAAATGAAACAGTGGTAGTAGTTTTCGTTGACTTCGAAAAAGCATACAACTGTACCAAAATTTAAATTACTGAAGAAAATGTTTCAAATTGGAATACAAGGAAAAATCCTAAAATGCAACTTCTTAATGCAAATATTCTGCACAACTAAATACAATGACACAAACAACACAGAGGGTTTCCCCAAGGAGCAATTTCAAGTACAACACTCTTCAATATAATGATAAATGACATTCCATGCAAATTAAATGAAATACAAATCATACAATGTACACTATATGCAGACGATCCAGTAATTTGGACATCAGCACCACACAAGAAACATTCAGATATAAACGAATGAATGTGGCACTCCAAAAATTAGCGTTATGGTATCAAAATAATGAAATGAAAATAAATGAAACTAAAACTAAATATGAAATGTTTACACTATGCCGTTCACCACAACCACTTTCCTTAGTTCTTAATAAAGAAAAAATTAAGCAAACAAAAGAGTGCAAATACTTAGCAGTCACCTTAGACCCGAAGTTAACTTGGAAAACCCATATAAAAACAATTACAGAAAAAGCACAACGAAGGTTAACCATATTGAAAAGATTAGCAGGCAGTAACTGGGGATGCTCAAAAAGTACCTTAAACATAACATACAAGACATATATAAAACCAGTACTGCAATACAATACTGCAATACCTAATAACAGCTACCAAATTTAAACTAAATGAAATTAAGAAGGTGCAAAATCAAGCTCTGAGAGATATTATAGGAGGAGTTAAAACTACACCAATGCAAATAACCATAGAAAATCCATCCATATATACTGAAAGAGAAAAGCAAGCACTAATTGTATATGAAAAACTACAGAGACTCCCTTTTAACACCTACAGGAATAGACTAAAAATAAATACAAAAAACCTCAAAACTTAAGAAAATTTCATACAAAAAATAAATAGCATACAGAAGAAGTATAATATACAAACAAATAATAAAATTGAAAAAATACCACTCCCAAGATGCACCCTCTATCAAACAGAAATTAACCTTGAAGATCAACTAATTCAAAATATCACAACTAAGAAAGATTATGGTTCAGTACAATTGAAATTATTAGCACTGGAAGCAATTCATACACGATACCCAGAACAAGATTGGTTACATATTTACACAGATGATTCTCTCATGGAGAAAAATGGAAATGCTGGAGCTGGTATACATTGTAAACTATTCAGTCTGTATTTATCTATAGGACCAAATACAACAAACTTTGATGGGGACATAGCAGCTATTAATACCAGCCTAAAACAACTTTTTAATTATATTAATAAATTCAACAAAGCAACCATATTCAGTGATTCAAAATCTGTCCAACAAGCAATAACAAATCAATACTCATATGATAGCGCTACAAATGAAATAACTCATTTGATAAAAATACTACAAAATCTTGGAAAACAAATAGTACTACAATGGGTTCCAGCACATGTAGGATTGGCTGGAAATGAACAAGCTCATATACTAGCAAAAAAGGCACACAAATCAGTCAAAAACAATAATGTATCTTTCCACTCCACCAAATTACAAATTAGTAATAAAATCAAATCATTTCAACAAGAAGAGTATAAGAGGTAGAACTGGAACTTAAAAATTCAATGCCACAACTGGGATTTGAACCACAGAGCTTCCACTTAAACTTTGCCCACACACGGCTTGTGTGTTTAAAAACACCAACAGTAAGTTTGTTGGTATAAATAAATAATAAGAAGAGTATAACATTGCAAGTGTAAAGAAGAAATGGAGCATCATTCTTGTAGATAAGAAATACATCCCTGATTGACCACAAAGAAAATCAGTGACAATATTTTGCTTGATTAATGGTCATGACTGTCTAGCTGCATACCTTCATAAGATAAAATATATATAATACCCCACAGTGCACCATCTGTAAACATCCAAATTCAATTATGGACAAAGAACACTTACTAATATGCCAAGCAATTCCAAAAATAGGAGATCTTCAGTTAATATCTTATTACTGAGATGCCATATGGAGAATGGATGAAGTTCAAGATCCAGAGCATTAGCAAACAACAACATTTCAAATTGAATTTTCATTCTCTTTTTGTATTTTTTGCCTTAATCTGCTATAATTAATTACTGTGTGTAGCCATTGCACAGCAGTTATTATTCATTCTTCTGCTATGCATTCAACCACTACACGGACGGCAGCACCAAAAGTGACAATACTGTTGTCTCCGCTGGTTGAAATATCAATCACCAATGGAATGCTTTCTCGACTATGAGTTGCTCTCTCTAGCATTGATGAGTATACTAATCAAACGATATCCAAAGTAGAGGGACATTGTTCTAGAGATAGATATACTCATCTGACAGACAAAACTGAAATAAAGGCTATGTTAGGAATATTATATTTATGAGCAGCAAGAAAACAACCATGCACACATCCAAGATATATAGGCCTCCAATAAAATGGGAACTTTGCTATGTCACGTGATGGTGACTGAAAGACGATTTAGGTTCCTCTTATGCTGTTTAAGGTTCAACAACAGCGATACCCGAGAGGAAAGAAAGAGGGTTGATAATTTAGTCCTATACATAAAATATTTACATCCTTTGTGGAAAATTGTAAAAATGCCTATTCAGTTGGGGAGTACTGCACTATTCATGAAAAGGTAGAAACTTTTAGGGATAATTGTTTCTTCAGGCAAACCAAGGACTGAAAATATTTGCTTTGGTGGATGCTAGGATGTATTGCACCACCAACTTGGAAATACAGGGTGTCTCATGAAAATTTGAAATACAGGGTGTCTCATGAAAATTTATGAACACTTTGAATGGCTATAAAATTATTCATGAACATAGAGACAAGTTTAAAACCTTGAATTGCAGAAGGAAAATGTAATTAAAGAATCATGTTTGCAAATGTTTAAATTGATGACCATCATTGTCCACACAAAGTTGATAACGTGAACCAGTAGATTTCCAAACCTCACGAAACAGTGCATTTGGAATTTTGCAACATTGTCTTTCAATTTCCAATTTCAATGCATCAATTGTCCTTGGTGTTGTGCAAGAAACTCTGTCCTTGAGATATCCCCATAAAAATAAGTCCATTGGCATAAGATCTGGGATGTTCAATGCTACCCCTTGTCCAATCCATGGTTTGGATAAGCTACATTGAGGTAAGCTCTTATATCGCAAAAGTAATAAGGAGCCCCTCCTCCTTCCATCTTGCTGAAAGTAAATCTTATCATCATCAGACATCTCTCCACTGTGTGGACTGATGGACTCCTGCAGCAAGGTCAAGTCCTACCTGTTACCATTGACAGTTCTGTTAAAAATAATGGTCCTATGATGCCCAATGCTGATATTCTACACCACAGTTACCCCTAGTAAGTTTATGTGTAGTCATTCTATAAATACATTTTGCTTCTGTAATTCAAGCCTTTAAAGTAGTCTCTGTGTTCCTAAATAATGATTTTATAGTCATTTAAAGAGTTAGTACATTTTTTGAGACACCTGTATACAGGATGGAAGTGAAATAATCTGTTAAGACTTTAACAGCAAATTTCTCTTATTGTGAAATAACAAGAAAGTCCAATACCAAAAAGCTGAAAAATGTATAGTTTTCTAGAAAAAAATATTTTTATCGAACAAACTTATCATCACCTGGCTGAATTATTATTGATTAAAGGCTTCAATTTATGGGTATATTCATAGAAAATTGAATAAATGACAATTTTTACCTTCAGCATATTTCAATAAATTCAAGGGCTTTTGTGTAAACTAAATTTACGTAAAAAACCCACAATTTGTTGTCTTCTTAATTGTGGTAGATCTTTAGTTTTTTAGCATACTGGTGTAAATCGTGCAGAATGTTTACTTAATTGCATGCTTGTTTTTTCGTCAAAGCCACAAAAGATGTGAATACTTGCTCTAAACTCTTATTTCAAATTAATCCCAATGTTATTGCATACTTGTTACTGCTAATATATGTTTATTATTAAAGGTATGGCCATTATGTTTCTAAAGCTACCACATAAACTGTGGTTAGTCCGTGACTGTGGAATTCATTGGGCACAAACACGAGTGTTAAAATTTTTTACCTGTGTTTATTATACACACCTGAAGCTATTAACAGTGAAGCAATATAATCCACTAATATCACAATAATAATGTGGAGACCAACAACTTCACGTAACTAAATTGAGGTGTACACTCTACACAACCAACATGTTTCAGCAGTTACTCTGCCATTTTCAAGGTACTGACCAAGTTCAAGCTTGCTACAAAGCCATTATGTGCTAGTAGTAGTAGTAGTAGTAGAGGTAGTAGTAGTAGTAGTAGTGGTGGTGGTGGTGGTGGTGGTGGTGGCGGTGGCGGCGGCGGTGGCGGTGGCGGTGGCGGTGGCGGTGGCGGTAGCGGTAGTAGTAGTAGTCGTAATGTTTTAGGGCGCACAACTGCTGGGGTTATTAGCGCCCAATCAATACAAAAAACTTGAAAAGTGCAGGCGGGTAACCTGCTGTCTAAAATGTTACGAGAATTAAAATTTCACCAAGACATTGCCAGTAATGCTAAAAGTAGAGCTAAAAGTAACACTAAAACCCACATGTAGCTACAGAAGTAACGAACTGCACATGTGATCAACGAAAAACTAAACATAAAATCAGCGGTTTAAACACGGCCTCCTGTACCACTGAGACGAACAAAACTTAAGAGACGCTCTACAGCACTGGAATAATCTGCCAGAACCTCGATCAGGGTAGCCGGCAGTCCCAGGGACACGCAAAAATGAGATAAAAACTATCACTGAATTAAAACATGACGTACCGTCAACGGCTCATTACAATGATCACAAAGCGGCGCTGGGTCAGAAGATACATGACTAAAACGACAGTGCCCGATACGAAGTCTAGCTAAAATCACTTCCTCGTGTCGACAAGCGCAAGAGGAAGTCCTCCAGGTAACCGGAAGGGGCTTAACCTCCCAAAGTTTGTTCCCCTGAACAGCACTCCAATTAGCATGCCACCGCGAAAGGATAATACTACGTAAAACGGTGCGTAAGTCGTCATAGGGAACACAAGGGCTGTAACACCTGGGACCTAAAACTGCTGCCTTCGCAGTAGCATCGGCAGCCTGCGTGTCCAGGCACCCATGCAAAGGACACGCTAATATGCCAGCACCAGCGAGTGAGTGCAGGCTGTCCTGGACACGCTGCACGAGCGGACGGTAGCTGTACAGCATCCTTAGGCTCTGCAAAGCACTCAAGGAGTTGGAACAAATAACCCAGTGCTGCAAGGTTTGCCGATGAATATATAAAAGAGCTTGGTAAATACCACGGAGCTCAGCTGTAAAAATCGAGTACTGCGCTAAAAGACGAAAGCTAAAACTCTGCCAATCGTGGGTAAAAGCACATCCTACTCCGCGATCATCCTTAGAGCCATCAGTATATATAAAATTGCAGTGGGCAAAATTCGCTCTAAGAGAGGAAAAGGCCGAGCTACTAGACGATGCAGGCGTCGTCGACTTCGGCAAGGACAACAACTCCAGATACACGATAGGCGGCGAACCAAGCCAGGGTGGAAATTTGGGTTCTCCTCTGGGAAAGGTAGCCGGTAAGGTGATGGCCAATAGCTGAAGCAGGCAACGAAACCGAACGCCAGGAGGGAGTAAGACCAGGGAGCGTGCCAAGTATTGACGGTCCAAGGAATCGTTAAAAAAGATGGTAAAGGTGGATGTTCCGGCAGACTAGAAAGGCTGCAAGCGTAACTACAAAGAAGGAATTCGCGCCGAAAAGAAAGCGGAGGTTAGGCAGCTTCCGCACACAGGCTAATAACCGGACTCGTCGGAAAAGCACCAATACTCAACTTCATACCACGGTGATGAATCGGTCGGTCTGAGTGGCTCAGTTGGTTAGACGCTGGCCTACTGATCTCAAGGTCGCGGGTTCAAACCCGGCCCAGGCCGATGGTTTTTAAGTGTGCTTAAAAACGACAGCTCCATGTCAGTAGATTTACTGGCATGTAAAAGAACTCCTGCGGGACGAAATTCCGGCACACCGGCGACGCTGATGTGATCCTGGCAATTGACAGCGTCGTTAAATAACAAAATTTTTTTTTTTTTTTTTTTTTGTTTTTTTTGTGATGAATCGGATCGAGACGCTTTAAAATAGACGGCCGAGCCGACGAATAAACAATAGAACCGTAATCAAGTTTCGATCGGACAAGAGAGCTATATAACCGTAAAATAACTGTCCGATCGGCTCCCCAGGATGTGCAACATAAAACGCGTAAAACGCCAAGAGAACGCTCGCACCTTGCCTTTAAATACGAAATATGAGAGGATCAGTTGAGTTTCTTGTCGGAGACCAACCCTAAAAATTTCGCCTCGTCTGCGAAGGGAAGGACGTCCACACCGAGATGGAGAGAAGGTGGGAGAAACGCCTTCCGGCGCCAGAAGTTAACACAGGCGGTTTTCTCGACGGAAAACTGAAAGCCATTTTCAAAAGCCCAGGTGTAGAGGCGGTCAAGACAAAGATGGAGACGGCGCTCTAACAGACAAGTCCGCCGAGAACTACAGTAAATAGCGAAATCGTCGACGGATAATGAAGCAGAAACTCCATTAGGAACACACTCCACAATGGAATTGATGGCAATAGCAAACAAGGTGACGAGTAGCGAGCCCTGCGGTACTCCGTTCTCTTGGGTAAAAACGCGAGATAAAATCGAACCAATGTGAGCTCTAAAGACCCTATTCCTCGTAAACTCACGAATAAAAAGAGGCAGGCGTCCATGCATGCCCCATCCGTGGAGGGTTCGAAGAATACCGTGCCTCCAGCAAATGTCATACGCTTTCTCAAGGTCAAAAAAGACTGCAACTGTTTGACTCTTCCTCAGAAATCCGTTCATGACTTGTGTGGATAGCGATACCAAGTGGTCGACCGTTGAACGGAAGCGACGAAAACAGCACTGAACGTTGCACAGCAGAGTTCGAGATTCAGGCCACCACGTCAATCGCCCGTTAATCATGCGCTCCATCACCTTGCAGATGCAACTAGTGAGGGAGATCGGACGATAACTGGAAGGTAAATGGCGATCCTTAGCAGGTTTCAAGATTGGGATGATGGTGGCCTCGCGCCAAACGGATGGAAAAGTACTGGTATGCCAGATGTGGTTATACACCTCCAAGAGAAAGAGTTTACCAGCCGAAGAAAGGTGCTGTAGCATTAACACGTGAACACATTCCGGCCCAGGAGCAGACAATTGGGAGGAGGCCAGGGCCCGCTCCATCTCCGGCATGGTGAAATAGGCGTTATAACACTCGCGATTGGAAGAGGAAAAGGATATGTCATTCGACTCGGCCCGGTGCTTAAGGAATAAGGAAGCCGGGTCATAAACCGAAGAGCTTTAAATTGCAGGAAAAGCAGTGCGTAGGGTGTCAGCAACATCTTGAGGACTAAGGATGGTGTCATTATTAACCCTAAGCCCAGGAACCGTGGACGGGAAAACTTTGCCAGCCACCGGACGAAGCTAGTCCCAAACGACAGATGCAGGAGTAAAACAATTAAAGGACTCCACGAAGTGGAGCCAAGAGATCTTCTTACTAACCCGTATGATAAGACGAGCTCTGGCGCGCTGTTGCTTGTAGATGGCCAGATTGTCGAATGTAGGATGTCGGCGAAACACTCGAAGAGCAGCTCTGCGTGCCCGAACAGCTGCCTGGCATTCGTCAGTCCACCAGAGGACCGGTAATCGTCGTGGTTGTGGCGACGATGTAGGGATAGCACGTTCGGCAGCGGAGATAATGACGCAAGTAACGTGGTTCACCATCAGATCATCATCGAACTCATGCTCGTCGAATACAGCCAAGCGAGAATAAAGTTCGCTTTGCATATCTGCCAGGTGGGTACACGTGGCAAGGGCATGTAGTGTGAAAGCATGGTGATAATGCAGGGAAAATGATCGCTAGAAAATATATCAGAAACGACGTTCCACTCCAACCGATGTGTGTGCTGAGCAAACAGACAAGTCCAGGTGCGAGAAGGTTCCGGTAGAATCAGATACAAAAGTAGGTTCACCAGTGTTGAGAACGGAGAGGTAGTTCTGTGTGAAAAACTCGGCATGATGGGTTCCTCTTGCACATGCCCGATTGGAGCCCCAAAGAGGGTGATGGGCATTGAAATCTCCCAACAGAAGGAAGGGTGCTGGGAGCTGAGACACTAGAGCTGCAATATCAATGTCCGCAAGCGGGAGCGCACAAGGCGGGATATACACGTAACAGATGGTGAATGAAAATCAGGTAAATTGAGGGTAACAACAACAGCTTGCAAGGCTGTGGTAAGCATGACTGGTTCGTATAAAACGTCTCGAATCAAGATCATGACACCTCCATGTGCAGGAATACCAGGTTCCGGTGGAAGATCGGAACGTACCGGAATAAAACCAGGAAAGTTGAAGGAGTCCTGTTGACGAAGTTTGGTCTCCTGTAAGCACATGGTAGTGGGAGACAGCGATCTGGCGAGTAACAGCAATTCGGCTCTATGTGTGCGAATGCCACGTGCATTCCACTGAATGGACATCTAGAGGTAAAGGGAACAAGCTAAGGTTACTTGAGCGGCGGCTGGCGCTTCAATTTACCCTTAGAGTTTCGCGTGGAACTAAGGCTTTTAGGTGGTGGTGTTTCCTGCTCCATTGGTTTCTCTGAAGGAAGAGTAGAAACAAGTGCCTGAAAAAGATTGTCCGTAGGCACAGGAGAATTACGAGGATCTCTACTACGCCTTTGGTCTTCCTGTGAACGGGATCTCCGAGGACGTGAAGGGGAATTGTCATTCCGTCCGCATCGGCTACGGACAGAGGTCTAAGGGTCTTTAAGGAAGTCACTCCCTTTTGGCTGGATTTTAAATTTTCGTTGTTCAGTACCAATAGTGATTGACTTAGATATAACGGATGCGGAAGCAGCTGGTAGGGTAGGGGTAGCGACGGCGCTGGAGATTACAGGAAGAGTCTGCGTACTCATATCCCGCTTTTGCACTTGCGTTTGTACCACGGAACTAAAGGTACCACATTTAAGAAGAGAAGCCTGGCGAGCGAGATGACGTTTGCGGGCTTCACTGAAAGATAAATGTTCTTTCACCCGCAGCTCTTGTATAGTCTTCTCGTCCAAAAAACGGGGACAATCGCGGGATGTCGCTGGAAGGGCACCCCTACAATTCACGCAGCAAACAACAGATTGACAAGCTCCGTCGTGGTCATCCTTACCACACTTGGCGCAAACAGGAATTGCAAGTTTGCAAGACACTTTAGTATGGCCAAAGCATTGCCACTGAAAGCAACGCATAGGACGTGGAACATATTGCCGTACAGGGATCACTTCGTACCCGGCCTTAATTTTCGAAGGTAGGTCAAGCCAATCGAAAGCAAGGAACAGGTTACGGTTACCTGGACACCATCGCATTTAGCCCTGACACGGTAGACCTCAAAGACTCCTTGATCCGATAAATAACCCAAGATCTCTTCCTCTGACATGTCATCCAACAGGGGGGTGATGACCCCCTTTGTAGAGTTTAGACTATGGTGCTTCTCGACACGGATAGGATATCCGTGTGGTAGTTTGGCCCTTAACAATTTGTCAAACTGGGCTGAGGTAAATGGCTCAATAAGAAGAGAACCATTAGAGAGTCTGGTACACGACTTTACAGGACTGGCTATTTTATCAAGACCGGCCTGAATGATGAAAGGGTTCACTTTCACAAATGACTGAGAATCTTCCAATCTACTGATAACCAGGTACCGAGCTGCTGACACTGCAGTTACCTCTTTTACTTTGCGCACTTGACGTCGTCTTTTTGGTGTGTTTGTAGCCATAAAAGGGTTACATAAAGTTCATCCCCCAGTTCTCCCCACCCACCACGGAGCCCAACGAGGGATCATCCCACTGAGATGACAGGGCTACACAGGGGATATAGCGGGCTCGCCATCCCAATCACCCTGGAGTTCAGTGTAATACCTAATCCTGGCCGATTGACTAGGGGTGGGTTAGTCCCTAGCCTCCCGTTTAGAGGAAGCAGAAACCAAAGCGGTGTATCAGAAATGCGCACACTCCCCGGATACAGAAAGACTGTCTGGGGCTCAGATACGCACCCCTCAACCACCAGGATAATCCTTTCCACCAACACAGGTCTCCACGCACGGCCTACACGTGGGTGGGTGATTTGACTGACTCCCTCACCACGAAGAGGAGCCCACACCGAGGGAGTCAGTTGGCTCGGGGCCCCAGGTGCGCCAAACCCGGACCTACCGTAGTAGGTCCCCCTGGGGGGATTATGTGCTAGTGATTACATACTCACACTGACATCACGTGTGATGATGTCACTAACCACCACTGAATTCAAAACAAATCTACCAACCAAATCAACAGACGGTACTCGAAACTCATAACACGGTCCTTATTTTTCAAAATGAATATGTTTTCTCAAACCATCAAATCAATGAATCCATTTAATTGCTTTAATAA
The DNA here is from genome assembly GCA_030765045.1 of Tenodera sinensis. NCBI lineage: Eukaryota > Metazoa > Arthropoda > Insecta > Mantodea > Mantidae > Tenodera > Tenodera sinensis. The sequence goes on along the minus strand of CM060962.1, from coordinate 184,002,633 downwards.
TTTAACCTCTGGATTTATTTCATGACTAAATGACCAAAAATGATCTGCCACAGCTGATTTATCTGTTTATATTTTATGCTTCTAAAATGTTCTTTTACTCTGGTTTCCAGATGACGTTTGGTTTTACCAATGTAAACATTATCACAATCCAGACGGTCAACTTGACAAATGCCAGACTTTTTGTAATTTGGAATGTTGTCCTTTTTAGAAACTATTGAGACAGAATATTAGAAGAGCCCAAAAGAAAATCGTTTATGTGAATATTTGTTAGGAGTGTAATTTGTTTTTTGATGTTGGTATGAGATGGTTAAATGACGAAAACGTGTTAATAATGTTCATTGTTATGAACAAGTAAGTTTGTTTAAAGACATCATAAATATTTCCATATTTAATTTTAATATATATGTATAAATATTAGAATTATATGTGTTCCATAATAAGAGCGAAGGGAGAATGGTTAGGGATCACTTCCCTAACAAGAAGGAACTATTTGATGGACGCATGCGCGGATGTATACGAAAAAGGCAGTATCACGTGAGGTGACGTCAGACTCTTCCCACTAGCGTGTGTATATTCAAAGTGAAAAGACGCGTTGAGGTAACATGTGAACATTGTTGAACGTTTACCAGACATTCATCAAGCATTTGTTCCACTTTTTAAAAAAGTGGAAAGACTTAAATCATTTAAAACGGTGCTAAGAGGATTTATTTTAATGTAAAAAATAGAAAAAGTGTTAATAAAATAATACATTGTGGTGAAGAAACATCGTGTGATTTTTCATTCCATCCGATACCACGCCCTAAGAGAAATAAGAGCCTCATCACTCAAACTTGAAGAACATTACGATAAAAACCGCACCACTATTAAACAAATTTTTTAAATTAAATTTATTTTTAGGAGCTGAAATTATGCCATGTTCTTTAAAACGTGTTGTAAATTTTTTTTACTAGCCCAAGGGTGATAAGTAAACCTTTTAAATTTACAGTCTTTAATTGTTTTGAAAGTGGAAGCCTCATTTATAGCCTTTTGATTTTTAAATTTCTCTATTCTTTTTACTTTGTGTACTACATTTAGTAAAGGAAGTATTCTATTCCACCCAAAATATCAATGTCCAAATTTCACCAGAAATACGTTTTGAGGCCCTCTGAATCCTAAAAATGCATTTTTAGAAAAAGGTCTGTGAGCGTGTGTGTGTCTGTCTTAGTCTGTCTGTCAGTCTATCAGTCTGTGGACAGTGTAACTCAAAAACGAGAAGTCAGTTAAAAATCAAAGTTAGTATTTAAGTTTAACGTCCTTTAAGAATGCAAAACAAAGATTTTGAAGAAAAATTCTCCACCCTAAACTACCCTTTACATGGAAAATTTTTCAAAAATTTTGATTTTCTTGAAAATGGCTCTAACAATTTTGATTAATATGTTTGACATATTTTTATGACAAATGAAATTTATATCTTGAATTTTCTGACTATAGCCCATGAAGTTCTATTTACTCTGGATGACTTTTGCATAACTGGTAAACTGTAAGAGATAGACCAAATCTTACTATACGAAAATGTAGATCTTGCTAAAACACACAATTTATCTAAAAGCTTCACTTATCTTAGTAATATTGCAAGTTCTTTGGTGCTGACAAGTTTCGAATTGACTCCAACTCATTCTCAAAGCTATACAAACAAATTAGCTACCATAGCTACTGATGCTCATATTAATCACCAATCTCTGAAAACAAAAACCTATAAATACAATCCATTTTAGGAATTTCAAAATTCAGAACATGGTTTCTGGTTTTACTTTCTCTACTGGTAAGTAGAAAAAGCGTTGTATTCCACCCAAAAATTCAATGTCGAGATTTCACTGGAAATATATGTTTTGAGGCCCCCTGAATCCAAAAAGGTATTGTTGGAAAAAGGTCTGTGTGTGTGTGTGTGTGATTGTCTGTGTCTGTGTGTGTGTGTGTGTGTGTGTGTATGTGTGTGTCTGTCAGTCTGTGAACAGCATAACTAAAAAACGAAAAGTCAGTTAAAAACCAAAGTTGGTATTTAAGTTTAATGTCTTTCAAGGATGTGACATGAAGATTTTGAAGAAAATAGCCCCACCCTAAACTACCCTTTACATGGAACATTTTTCGAACATTTTGATTTTCTTGAAAATGGGTCTAATGATTTTGATTAAAATGCCATATGAGATATTTTTATGACAAATGAAATGTATATTTTGAATTTTCTGGCTATAGCATATGTATGCCTGTTTAGTCTGGATGAGTTTTGAATACTCGTAAACCGTACGAGATAAGATAAAATCTTACTCTATAAGAAATGTAGATCTTGCTAAAATACACAATTTATGTCTCAATAAATTTTTGTGTAGAGTGAACCATTTCGGAGATATTCCTTGTTTGGTGCGTCAGTTTCAGAAAACTTGGAACTTTCATGCAATGGAACATAGTTCATTTGTTTATATGTTAAGCGTTCAAAGAGAATGGCTCAAAGCTTTAAATGGTTTGACAATTGCTCAAAGCCTATTGTATTCCCATATTCCCCTTGCACCTCCAAGGAAATAAGCAATAAGGTAATTTGTACAAACGTTTATCTCAACTAACACGAAGATATAGGAATAAGAGTTTGTAAGAATGGTTAGTACAAAAGTAGAGAAAGTCATATGAGCACAACACATCAGATTTTTTAAAATAAATAACTTTTCCCAAACCATTAAATGTATAGGTCCACTTAATTGTTTTAATAATCTAACCTCTGGATTAATTTCACCAAAATTAATCAAAAATGATCTGCCACAGCTGATTTATCAGTTTGTTGATATGTAATATTTCTAAAATTGTCTTTTATTCTGGTTTCTAAATGATGTTTAGTTTTACCAATATAAACCCTATCAGAATCCAAACAGCTAAATTGATAAATGTGAGTTTTTTTTATAATTTGGAATTTTATCTTTTTTGGAAACATTTAGTAAATTTTGTATATTAAATTTATTTTGAGGGACCAAATTTATTCCATATTCTTTAAACATTTTTGTAAATTTTTTATTGACCCACGGATGATAAGTAAATTTTTTAAAATACAATTATCTTTTACTTTTGAGGGTAGAAACCTCTTTAACAGCCATGTTTTTCTATCTTTTATGTATAAAATCTATATTATGCTGTGTAATAATATGTTTATATTATGTAGCAAATTCTTCCTTATTAAGGGGTGTACTTATTAACCTATAAATTAAACTATTGAAAACAGCAAATTTATGTGCAAAGGGATTAAAACATTTATTTTTTATGTAATTATCAGTGTGAGTAGGTTTTCTATAAATACCAAAATTCAATTTATTGTTATGTTTTTTAATTTTTAAGCATAGGAATGGAAGGTATCCATTATTTTTGGTTTCCAACGTGAATTGTATGGCTTTATCCTATAAATTTAAAAGTTTTAAAGTATCATTTATCTGTTTATCAGGGACAACAGCAAAACTGTCATCCACATATCTATATTATATTTTAAAAATTAGAGGGAATGGTTTTGTAATTTGAACTTCAAAGAAGTTCATGAAAAGATTAGCAAGAAATGGCGAAAGTAGACTACCCATTGCCAAGCCAAAAGTTTGTTGAAAAAGATTACTATTAAAACCAAAGAAATTTTGATCTAAACAAAGATTTGTAAGGTTTAGAAAATCAAGATTTGTATGTTTTAGAAAATCATCTATTAATTCTTTGATTAATTCTAAAGAATTTAGGTTTTTTTTCCTAAGAATCCTAGGAAATAAAGTGGTTACATCAAAAGAAACAAGTTTATCATTATCAGACAATACTATACTGCTAATCTTTTTACTAACTCAAAAGAATTGTTAATACTTAAAACTTTCAAACTGATCAAAGGTACTGAATATTAACCATTTCACTAAATTATGCATAAGTGAATTTATACAATTTATAAATAATTTATAATTGGTCTCATTGCTAATGGCTTCATTGCCAGATGCAAGGCACTAGAAAACAACAACATAATTGGTCTCATTTTATTTCCTGGTTTGTGAATTTTGGGAAGTGCATACAATCTGTGTAAAACTGGATTATTAACTTTTATTGTTTGTATAGCTTTGAGAATGAGTTGGAGTCAACTTGAAACATGTCAGCTGCAAAACATCTTGCAATATTACTAAGATAAGCTTTTAATTTCTAATTTGTTCTTACTTTTAATGCAAGAGGTGTTTCATGCAGCAATGACATAACCTTTGGAATGCCCAATGTACATTTGTCACATAAATATCTAATTTAAGTAACCTAACCTCCAGTCATTAGTTGCGAACCTCAGCACCAATGCTTCATACATACATCTTGCAGATGATATATTGAAACTGCATATGTTCACCACATATGTAAGCATTAGAAACAAAGTATCATGCTATTTATTGTGAACATGAATATCGTGTTAGGTCAGTATACAGTTGCACACAGTCCGTATACCCCTGTACTAAATTTAAAATTATGTGAGTAAATATGTTTTTTTGAGGTTGGTATATATTCATATTATTCTCCTGTCAGATACTCATTGTTGACGACTTTGATTGTTCAATTGTTGTCGCTCTTATGACAACAAATCAACAAACCTTATAAATCAAATTAGTTGATGACGAGATATTGGAAAAAAAAGGCTGATACAAGTGATTTACACAATTGAGGAATGCTTAATGTCTGCTGTGTGGGTTCATGAGCATCAAATTAATGGCAAATCAATGAAAAATGTCATGGATGATTTTGTTGCATGGTTTGTGAAAGCAGCACTGACAAAGAAGACATTGTTAGCATGGGAACGGAAAACATTTTTAATGGGCAGTTTTCGCAACGCGACGAGAAGTGGAAGACCATCCACCAGACTTGGACTTTGTGCTGACGTGGAAAAATCTATCCAACAATCTCTGGTTAAGTGTGCTGCAGAGTTAGGGGTACCGGAATCAACCGTGAGGAAACACATTAAAGTGGATCTGAAAATGAAGTGTTGGTGTCCATTGAATGTGAATGAATTATCAGATGCTGATTTGGAGACACATGTTAATGCTTGTGGGTGGATGCTGCAACAATTCCAAAGAATGTCTGAGAAGGCAAAAGTCATGTTCACAGATGAATGTGCGATTTATCGCAGTTCCTGTAACTGCAATGTTTATTTATGGGAAAAAGGAAATCCAAATTGTTTTGAAGAAATTGAGCACAACCAACCACATGTCATGGTCTGGGCCAGAATGACACAAACTCATGTTTGGCCCATATTGTTTTTTATGGTCCTGTTAATCAGAACACTTATCTCCAGATGATTGATGACTGGCTCCTCCCACAGCTGCAAAGTGCAGGAATCTTAAACAGTGTTTGGTTTCAACATGATGGGCACCAGCTCACTTTGCAGTGGCTGTTCAACAAAGCCTGCAAGCAGTCTTTGGAAACCGTTGGATTGGTAGAGGATTGGACAATCTCACATGGCCTCCAAGAAGCCCTGATCTAACAACTCCAGATAATGCACTATGGGGTTACATCAAAGAGAAGGTGCGGAAGCAGCGGTACGCTACAACTGGTGAACTGCAAAATGCGGTGCGAGTAGCTTTCCAGACAGTGACTCCAATGATGTTGAGTAAGATGAACATGAGAACATGGTGGCATATTTGGCTGTGCAGAGATAATGGGGGGGGACACATACCGATGTTTTGGAGTCCTAAGATGTAAAGAGAAACATTTTGTTACATAAATATTGGAAATTTGTACTCTTATTTCATGTCTGTTTGAATTTAATATAAGGGTATATGGGCTTTTGTGCACACTGTATAAATTGAATAGGGCAACTCACTTCTGCTAGGTGCGCATGCACAGTAAGTAGATTTAGACTTAGCTTGTTCCGTTTCATTTCAAGTGAATTGATGTATTCCTGGCTGATCAGAGCATATTTAAAGTTTCTTTTTTTTTTATTTCTATGTGACTTCCTAATGGATGTAATACTGCAACCCATATTGGAAGTTAGAAAACAACTTTTTGCAGCATTTAAAGGAAGAATCTGATTTAAAGTGAGGTCCCTGTCTTATGATAGCATAAGTCGCTCAAATAGAACAGGTCAAATATTCGGACCTTTAAATGTACCAAATAAAATCTTTGTAATTAAATGGAAATGTAAGATTTGAGGTAATGTTGTCATATGAGCCAAACAGCCCTAACCTCACTTTTTCACGTAATTTTTTGTCTGGCACACCGTGACAAAGCATCTGAATTCAACACATGGCTAATGTTACTTAAATGGTTTTATAGAGCATAAGAATAGTTCATTAATCCATTGGTAGAAGCTGACTACCCAATCAATAGGTTGTGCCATGTTGCCATACACTCTCACCTTTAAATGCAATTACCTAGTTAACAATGCATTTAATTCAAAAAGTTATTGGAATGTTTTGTTTTTTTACATAGACTCTCTCACTTCCTTCAGTCTGACAGATTATTTCACTTCCATCCTATATTTTAGTAAGCAGCCAGCGGGTCCATTAGCAACAAACCAACAGATGTGAAATATCTCACTTCTATGGTCTCAGGAACTGGGCAAACTATAATCATTGATATTCACCTTCTTAGAATTAGCTAATTACTTGCTTTAGAACAATCTTGCTCTGGTTGCTACTGTGAGGAAAGATACATCTGAAACTCCCCCAGAGTTTACACAATCAAAGAACTGGGGGGAGGGGGGGGGAACAACAATGTCTAGGTTTCAGAGAAGCTCAACACTAATATCCAGTTATATCTAATGTTTTATGTCGCCAAGAAAAGCAAGGGGATTCTGACATTCCCCCAAATACATCATAATAACGCAATTAATACATCTAGTGATAAGAAAAAGTCATAAATGAAAACCTTTTGTAACCAAATTGGGAATCATTACTGTCAATCAGCAATGCAGTATGTATGTATCCAGAAAAACCAAAAGATGGCCTATAGTGATTTATGATGAACATTGCAGCTATAAAAGCACAAATAATATACCATGCAAATAACACTGATGCTAGCACTAGGCATAGTGAATTTCTGAAATACCTAGTATGTAATCTAGCTGACGATACTTGTGCTATCATTCTCGGTCTTCATTACTGCCAAGAAATCTCAAACAAGATATATAGTTACTGAGCATCAGTAGCTATGGTAACTTGCTAAGCTTCGCTTATCTTAGTAATATTGCAACTATAGTATCTTGTTTGTATAGCTTTGAGAATGAATTGGAGTCAACTTGAAACATGTTAGCTGCATAAGATCTTGCAATATTACTAAGATAAGCGAAGCTTTTAGTTTCTAATTTGTTTTTATTTTAGATTCTTGTTGCTTCACTCTTAATAGCTTCATTACCTCCTCATGTAACAATCAATAGTTTTGTGGGATACATTTATACCTCAAAATCAGAAAAATAAAGTGTATTACATTGGCTAGAATGCGTACATGACCTACAATGAAACAATATCCCTTATGATCACTACAGAGTTAAGATAATTGTTATCTAACAAGGGGAAAAGCCTTTTCATATTTCATTCTGAAGACTTAAATGAACCAACCCAACAATTGAGGAACAGTTTTTCAAACCTGATAGATGCACAAAATGCGTTTCTGAGAAAAACGTTTTTTTCTATTAATTGGCAATACTAATTAGTTAGCACAGCAGCTACATTGATCATTCAATTCTCCTTCCTGAAACTGTCTCATTGAAAGTGAAAAGAAACAAATAGCATGGTTTAATCAGTGCAAATTTGGGGTTTCAAAATGCAGAGTTTTTTCAAAAACTGATAGATGGTGATTAACTTTTCTGCGTGAGCGAGAAATTAACACATGAAGTTTTGTTATTTTTGTCATTTACTGTTTTTCTTGCATTTTATTTGTGTGCTTATTATTTTCTATTTATTTGTACCCCTTATAATACATAATGTCCTATACAACCAACATATTAATGTTTATAAGGACTATTTTATTAGGTATAAACTTAGAAACTAACACAATAACAACATATTTTGTTTTAGTTATATAAAAAACATATTGAATACACACAAAGAAACTTCAAACAATATGAATAAGCAAGCTTTCACCTTTATTATTGCTTGTGCAGTCTGTACATGGCTCTTAGTTCGTTTCTCTTTTCTACATCTGCCTCTGTCTTAATCTTCATCAGTCCCATTTTGCAGGTTGAGCATGTATCAATGTGTGGTATACGGAATGAAAGATTGAAGAAGTTGTAAAATATGTTTTTATATTTTGACAATGAGCAGACTGGGAGATTTCTTAATCTTCTTTCATTGTAAAAGTTGGTCCACATTTTTCTTATATTAAGTTCTGGAGGTAAATATCCTCTCCTTGATTTTTGCTCTTCCATAGTGGCTTTCTCTACATCTGTACTTCTTAATGTCTTGCTTTATAGCAGCAGCAATGCCCTTCTGTAATATTCCTGTTCCATCACCTCCTCTGGTTTCCTTTGGTGCATTCCCAGATAAAGGAAATTTTCTGGCCATGAGAGATAATCTACCTTTCGACACCTCTGTGAATCCTTGGAAGCTTGTAGCGCATACTGACAATACTTAGTCATCATAAGTTCACACACTGTATTTAATGCTAACAGTCTTTCTATTTGCAGCCTCTTTATTCACCACTCTGCAATTAGGAGATATAATACTCATATATTTCATAAGGAATTAAGTCAAATCAGCTGCACCACAGTGCTTATGCCCTTTACTTATAGGATTTCATGGAGTGCACTCAAGACCGTGTGAACATGTAATTGTTGGAGTATGAGCTTTCCTTGACTTGTATTTTGATTTCCTTTCCTTATTTTTGCAATTCCTACCTCCCATGCATTCTACGACTAATACAGTTTCTCAATATGAGCTCCTGTCCACTGTGCATAGTACAGTGCAATGTCTCAACTAAGAATAAAAATGCCATGTAAGTATAGCAAAGCTTGCAGAAGCACCTGCCTGCTGTGCAAGGGGTCCCGGGTTCTATTCCCGGCAGGGGGGTAAAAATTTTTCTCCAGCCAAGATTATTCCTCATCCTTCCCTGAGTGTGGAAGTATGAATGAAAGTGTGAATGTGTGTGTGAATTCAACGCATAAAAACCCACAAAGACCAGAAAACCCACTGTTAAATGATTAACACCCTTGCAAATAGGCAAGGTCGCCAATATTAACTCTGCAGTTATAGGCGGGATATAAATGGAACAAAAAGCTTGCAGAAATGAATGTGAAATCCAAGCACACAACCTGAGTTTGCAGTTATTGCCAACAATGCAGCAGTGTACAAAGCTTGCAGAAATTATTGAGAAATCCAAGAATCGCAACAGTGAGATGACAGTCAATGCCAACATACATTTCATAGAATTCAGGTTGCTACACTCTGGATCATAAAATCATAGAATTGCATCTATTGACCTTTGCTTTAACTAAGCAAGTGCATCTATCGAGTTTTTGAAAAAACTGCTAATATTCCCTACCTTTTACGCAGGACACGAATCAAATTTTTCAAAATCTGATTTCACAGAACGATGCAGAAGGTGAAAATTATGCTGATACTACATAGAAGTCAATTTCGTAAAATTTTGCATCTGTTGAGTTTTTGAAAAAATGCTCCTCAATTACCCAATGTCCCACCTTCTGGAGCAGCTGTTGCTATATGAGGGGCTACTCATCAACTAGCACTGCTCAGTTTGGTGATATTCTTCTTCCTTACTTCTACTTTTCCTCACCTGACCTCTTGTTAGCTTAGACCCTAAGGGTATTAAGAGTATTAAATGATCATATCACCTCTTCTATTTTCTACACTACTTTAACTGTTCTGGATCTGCAAGATGTGCCAACACAACGTTCTCTAACTCACTCACATTTTTCCCGGTAACCACACAAGGAGATCACAAGTTGTATGAGATAACATACCTTAATGTTGACTTGCAATATTGTAAGTACTTAAGTCCTGGGCTTCTAGTTTAACCAAGTATAAGATCTATGAGTGCAATTGATTACTCTTCCACACAATAGCTGTGTGTAGGAAAAGGTTTGAAAGGATAGAATGAGACTGAAAAATTCAGTGCCATAGCTGGGATTTGTACCACAGATGTTCCAGTCTCCATCTGGCTGCTCTAACCACTGAGCTGCCATGGCAATGTGCCAACACAACATTAAATTCTACAACTCACTTGCATTTTTCCCAGTAACCACACAAGGAGATCTCAAATTTATGAGATAACATGGTACGTTGCCATGGTAGCTCAGTGGTTAGAGTGGCCAGATAGAGACTGGAAGATTCATGGTTCAAATCCTGGCTATGACATTGACTTTTTCAGTCTCATTCTACCCTTTTCAAAGGTTGCTATGTTCTGTCCACAAGCATAGATCAAAACTGAAATACCTGAACAATTCTTGGGAGGAGGTCTGAAAAATACTTCTGGATAGGGACTTCCTTGTCATTCATGATTATAAATGCACATACTGCTCTTACAGCCTCGAACTGCACCTAAAACAAATAACTAAGATGTGAGATTTGCACTGGTGCCAACAGATCACTCAGAGAAAAGTTGAATGCACATACCTCATAGGCAATACCCTCTACAAGAGATTGCTGCAACATCTGCTTGATGAGATCCAAGTAGTTGGCCTGTTGATTCCCAAAAGCTCCAGGAATTGATCTGCAATCATGTATCTTCATTAATATGAGTTTTTTGATTATTAAGCTTAAATGTGTTTTGACAATTGTCTATTCGCAGTGATTGGCAAGTTATTTCATATGAATAAAACAACACAACAGGTTGGTTTATAACCCAAGAATGGCAACTAAAACAATATGCAACATTTTGGTGGCAATGGGTATCAATGCAAAGTGGAAACTATTTGCAATGGGGTTTCATTTGTTAGTAACTGACAAATGATAATTTTTCAGTGCTTTCCACACAACCAACATAATGGAAGAAGCACTATAAAATTCAAGAGAGTTAAAACTTCCTACACACAAAGCCATTATTATTTTTGACTCCTCTATCCAAAGCATCTTGAAGAGCTGTCCTTTATTAATTGATAACATTAAAGCAATTTATTCAGTGTTATTTTCTAACATTTTTTGACCAAATCTGAGGCAAATTTGCTAGATGAACCAATATTCAACTAATGTCAAGAAGATGGGACACACACATTGGCTGGAATTGCCTTCCATTTTATTTCCCCAGCTTGTGACTAGACAGAGCTCTAGTGGCCGATCTTAAATATGCTACTTTTAGCTACAGAAACAGAAAAATTAGAACTTGACCAAGTCACCTTTACTGTTAACTGTGAAAACTTGCTTTGAGATACAGGTGTTTTAAATTTGTAGCCGTTCCTATACCCAGGTAATAAGTAATAAGCAGTGATGCATGTTAGTCATTTATGCCAACAAACTTACTACTGATGTTTTTAAACACACAAGCCGTGTGTGGGCAATGTTTGAGAGGTAGAATCTGAAAAATTCAATGCCAGAGCCGGGATTTGCACCACAGACCTTCCGCTTCACGCGCAGTTGCTCTAACCACTGAGCTATTGTGACAACTTGCCAGTATGGCACTGAATTTTCCAACCGATTCATATTTTTCCTGGTAGACCACAAAGGGAAGCTCATATCAGAGATAAATACCCACAAGGGTGACTTACAATCATAAGTACTTTATGTCCTGGAATTAAATGACCTTTAGATGGTATTTATTTATGCAAACACACTTAATGCTGATGTTTTTAAACACATAGGCCGTGTGTCAGCAATGTTTGAGAGATAGAATCAGAACTGAAAATTCAGTCCCACATCATTACGAACTTCTAGGGCTAGTAGAGGGGACTGAGTAGACAATATTTTAAATAGGAACCCATTTCCGAAAACGTACTGTTTCCGTGCTACAAATTTTACAATGTGTTGGATTTGCCGGTGTTGTTCTGCAACCGAATAGGCAGTAAAATGTCAGAAGAGTTCCACGTCAAATGTGGTGTGATGTTAGGTACAGAATTAAATGACATTTAACTCATTACATAGGAAAATCGAATACTGTAATACCGAAGAAGCAAAACAATTACATTGATCACAAGAACACTTGTGTCAACAATAGAAAATAGAAATGTATTTGTCTTCTGCTCCTGATGTGTCCCATACTGTACTGAAACTGCTCATTGCAACAGATGCTCAATGTGATAACCACCAACATCATTGCACACATTTTATCAACGAAACAGGTTCTGGTACACTTGTTCTATCACTCCTGGGGTCCCGCTGCTCTCTTGTGCAGTGGCCATATTGCATGTGAACAGTTCTTTCTGGGTCTCTACAGGAGTCTCATACACCAAACTCTTAATGCGACCCCATAGGACAGAGTCCAATGGCATTAAATCCGGCGACCATGGGGGCCATGCATTAGGATCACCCCAGCCTATCCAACTTTGCCCAAATCTTCAGTCAAGATGTTCCCGAACAGTAAGTGTAAAGTGCAGCAGTGCACCATCAGGCTGAAGCCACAGTTCTTGCTTTATATTCAATGGCACGGCATCCAACGGTGCCTTACCTAACACCATGTCCGTGTATTCTTCAAATGAGTACTCAACCATGCTTATCAGGGCTGCACGGGCACATGAATGGGACTCCAGGCATGATACCACAGCAGAGGAAACATCACGGGACATCAGGGAATCGCCTGACGTCATGTACTGTCTATCAGCTTGCATAATAAGATCAGAAAATCCGATACCTGGTAATGGTTGTAGCATGGAAACGGTTCGTTTCCGGACATGTGTTCCTGCTTAACATATTGTCTACTCAGTCCCCTCTACTAGCCCTAGAAGTTTGTAACATGAACTGAAATTCAGAACACCCGGTATATATATTTGAAATAGAAAAAGCAGCTCTTATTCAACACGAAAAGTTGATCCGACTCCGATTCAATACATGGAACAAGAGAAATTTTATACATACACTAAATACTCAGGAGAGCTTTCTTTTCAAAATTGAAGACATCAAGAAGAATGCAGACCTTCCTAATTCAAAGGAAAACTTCATATATAAAGTCAATCTGACATAAACATTAGACATCACATATTATTTACACCTGACAGAAGAAATTAAGAAAAGTGATACTCCAACTAGTGTTCTAAAATTATTGGCATTAGAGACAATCCATACTAGATTTCAGGAACATGAATGGCTCCATATTTATAGGTACTCATGGATCACTGATATCAAACCGAGATGGAGCACGGGCTGGAACAACGTGTCACCTCTTTTCCTATTACAAATCTTTAAGTTATGAAACCACAAACTTTGATGGAAAAATTGAAGCAATTCAAATGGCCCTACAAAATTCTTTGTATAGAATTTGACATTTTCATCAAGCAGCTATTCTCTCAGATTCCAGGGCGGCAGTTATATTAATTCCTTTCGAGTTGTCACCAAAAAACCAAACAATTATAGAATGTTGGAAAATCCTTACCCATCTAACAGTACTTCAAAGACACCTACTCTTCCAATGCGTACCAGCTCACTGTGGACTAAGTGGTAATGGCAAGGCTGATTTTCTTGCTAAAAAGGGTACCAGCAGTGTACAGAAATCTATAGTTAATCTGCCATTTTATGCAGCTAAAAGATTAGTCAACTCTGAACTCAAAGGTTAAATGCAAAATATTACTATGAAAAATAAAAAAATAAAAGATGGGAACTACCAAACATTCAAACATTAATTCCTGAATATCCTCAAAAACAGCAGTTGCAACCTTCAGGTTGATTACAAGACATGATTGTATGGCAAAAGATTTGAACAGAATTTAGATATATTCTTCACCACTCTGTCCTCTATGTGATCTGCAGGAGATGGACCAAGACCACCTTCAAATATGCCCGGGCACTTCTAGCACCCCATCCATCAGTGAAAAATATTGGAGAGAAAGAGGATTAATGACTTCATTGTCAGAAATCCAGCATTAGCTAATAACACATTTTGAACTCAGCACCTCCCAAATAGTAATAATCTCAGTCATTCCAAAAAAAATCCTGTCAATTTACATTTTTAACACTTCTAACATGATATTACACAAAAATGGTCAGTCAAGTCCATGTTTATATGTAAGATTTGAAGCTTTCACGGCGAACGTTATTGATCAATGCTTCACGGCTGATCACCTGTGAAGCAGTGATCAATCAAGTCCATGTTTGTTTTAAATATTTCTGGGAGCACATACATTTAATAGGTGTCTCATATATCCCTTGTAATATGTTTTAAGTTTATATCACACAACACCTCCCCTTGCACTTGTTTGCATAAATTACGATTTCACAATTTTTTATCTTTTTATAAGCTGGTGACAGTGATGTGAATTTAAATTATAATGAAAACTAAGTCGAATTGAAACACAGAACATCACATACGTGTAATTAGTCTTGACCAGTTTTAAGAGCCCAACATGCTCCCATCATCAGAATTAAATAACTGGTTCTTGTTGATATTGTTTGATGTATGGTTGGTTGAGATGACATCCAGCGGTGAGCTGATAAACTTCCATATAGAATAATTATTGTTTATTTATGCCAACAAACTTGCTATTGTTTTTAAACATACAAGCCATGTGTTCTACCTGTCAAACATTGCCCACACACGGCTTGTATGATTAAAAACACCAACAGTAAGTTTGTTGGCATAAATAAATAATTACCATCTGAAGGTTATTTAATCCCGGAACATAAAGTACTTGCAATAGTAAGTCACCATTTGGGTAATTCTCTGATGTGAGTCTGCCTTTGTGGTTTACTGGGGAAAATACGAACTGGTTTGAGAATTCAATGTCATTCTGGTAAGTTGTCACAGTAGCTTAATGGTTGGAGCACCCGCCTAGTAAGCAGAGGGTCTGTGGTTCAAATCCCAGCTATGACATTGAATTTTTAAGTTCCAGTTCTACCTCTCTTCCATAAAGGGGTTTGTGGAGGCAAATCAAAGTTCATTACACGGAGCTTGTTTTTTATTATATGAATTTTTTCCCAAGTATCCAACTCTGCAGCATGTTTTGTAGCTTTTAAAAGTTTTATGTTTGGCGTAATGTTGTGGTTGGGCTTTTGAAACCGGTCAAGTTTAATTATATGCAAGTGATGTTTTGTGTTTCAATCCGACTCAGTTTTCATTTTAGTACACAATTTTTTATTTTACAAGTCCAAATTTTATCCCCTTGTAATGTGTCTATTTGACCATGTACAGTGTGACTGGTGATTTGAATACTTTATGAATATTTTAAAATTTCAATTTTTATTTTCTCCTAATTTTGCAAATAGTACTAAATAACATGACTTTAAATTGTTCTCTTGTTTCTTGAACAAAATAAAGCAAACAAATTAAGTATTTGGAACAATAATTAACCTGTGAACTTATTTTACAAGTTTTTCTTATGTGTGATTACACATCCAAAAAAAAAATTCTTTTTCCTAAAGTTCTGAAACCATGGGCATGGTGCCCCTCTCCTCTTGTGTTTCAACCTACGTCTTTTAAAATTGTTGTGTGCGTGTATTTTGTGTGTGAACTTGATTTTATTTGTGTTGCAATTGCGTCATATTTTCTGTGTGTATGTTTCGGGATTTACAATTTTATTAGCTGTTGTACTTGTTGAAATCATGCTTTTTGTTTCGCAAATTACATTTCCCATTAAATTGTCTTTTTACACATTACACTTTCTATCTCATTGTTTTATTACATTACTATGATGCATTTCATTTTCATGTAAGCTAACCTCTTTCACGTCACATGTAAGATAGTTTCTTGGTCATACATATATTTTGCAATTGTCATCTATTGTTTTCCTATCAGTTCATGTTACATCTATTCCTTTGCCTATATGGTATATTTTATTTTCCTTACTTATATTCTTAGCTTCTACTATGACGTCTGTATTAGGTACAAGTGCATCATTATCTTTCAATTTGGTTTCTGTGCTACCTATCTCCCCTTCTAAACTAATATCACGTTCCACTATTTCTTTTCTGTTACCATTTTCAGATTTTTTCTCGTTTTTATCTATTTCTACTTTTCTATCCTGTCTTAATTCAACTTCACACCATTTAGATTGTTTTCTGTTCTAAATCATATATTGAACTTAGTGTTGATTTATCAAACACTTGTAGTAATTCTCATTTCAATTCTTTCATATTTTGAAAGAATTCCTGTTTACAACGTACCATTAACTGCCCTATTTCTTTGAACATCATTATAATTTGATTTTTCCCCATTGTCGGTACTTCTTTTCCTACCCCTGATTCATCACTAGACTTATCTGCCCCCTCACCTGCTTACATTCCTAATTTCTTCTCACTTTGTGACATATTCACACTTTGAATAGGTATAGTTATTTTTAAATGGTCTACTTTCTTGCCACTTCTGAGTAATATAAATGAGATAAAATTGAGTTAAAAAAAAGTTATTGATCCAACCTCTTGTTGTCTTCTTACTGTGTCCTCGCGATGTTGGATTCCAAAAAATCTGTGTGGTAGTTCTTCTTATCCTTTGGAACTCCTTACATAGGTACATATGCTGTCCATTAATGTGTAACCTGGATTGAAGAGAAGGCTTGATACCATCTTTGAAATTCCTTGTTGAGCTGTCTTCCACTTCCTCATGAAAGTTCTTTTAGCCAATACCTTCTATTAGGAGTCCAACAAGTATTTGATTGTTCAAGTTTGCCTTGTTCTTATTCATGCCCTGTGTTTGGGCAAGCCATTTGGTACAGTATTTTGTTGAAAATAATGCAATCATGGCTATGAAGGCCCTTATGCTTTTTCAGGGTGTGGCACAAAATAAGGCATATTATTGAACTCCATTATAAACTTGAAATATTTGTTTGCACGTTTGCAAAATGAAAATTACTGAATCGTTATAGAATCTCAATATTATCTTTTATATTGCTTTGTAACATTTGGCACGTCCAAAGTTATATTGTATGATTTAGCAGAATATCGCTAAGAATGGCATCTAACTACCTTGATCTCATTGATTCAAGAATATTTAATTATATGATATGCACTCCAATTTCTCAAAGTATCATTGAGAAATAGTGTCTTTCTTGTATGAGTGCTTCAACCCGATAATATTAAACTATATTGTTATTAATATATATATTGTAATCCCAGTCAAGGCATTCAATTTTTCAGTCTCACTCTATCCTTTCCATTGAACTATATTATTTCCAATTTCTCGAACAATGCCGTGGTATCTGGTGTCTGGGGTATGTCATCCTCGGACCCTTTGATTGAAGCTTATTGAAAATATATAACACGATATGCACTCTAATTTCTTGAAGTATCATAGAGAAATGGCATCTGTCTTACATAAAAGCTTACATCTGAGAAGATTTAACTATATTATTTCCAATTTCTTGGAACAATGCCGTGAAATGGTGACTATCTTCCTTGGACCCATCACTGAAGCTTATTGAAAATTCATACATTGCTATGACAATAGCATTTGGATAGTGTGTTAACAATACTTTCTTATGAGATCTGATGACAGATTTCTCATATTATATTTGATTTAAGACTGCCTCCATAGCGCAGTTAGTAGCATGCCTGCCTCTGGCGCAGAGGATTCAGGTTCGATCCCCAGTACCAGCAAGGGATTTTCCCCCACTGAGAAGTCTGGTACAGGGTGCACTCATTCTCATTAGGTCCCTGAGGGACCAATTGCAGAGCTATCCTAATAGAAAGGTAGAATCCCTAAAAGATCCTTATAGTCGGGGGAATCGGTTTGCTGACCCCCGCCACACCGAACCTGCACTCCTCCGTGGCCTTGGCTGCAGCTGGAGGACGCAGTGGCCAGCAAATGAGGGTAACCTCTGCATAGAGGAGATGCCCTAGGGATTATATATTTGATTTTAGAGTAATCTCAGACGTGCCAAGCAAATCCAGTCGATTTACATTTTTAACACTTGGTGCTGTTTTTATAATTAAATTGTGCTTCGGATTGAGCAATGAGACTGTTATTTCTCTCCGGGCATGGTACTAGGTGGAATGAATAAACACTCGATGTAACTTCACTATCATATATTACTTTATTAACACTTTTTTCGTCGTTACAATTGAACTATCTTTCGTTGCACCTATTTATATTTCATTGATAGTCTTTCCACTTTTCTAAAGTCTTTTCTACCCACTTCCACGCGCGTTATAGAAACACGTCTTCACATCTCAAACATACAGACACTATTAGTAATGATTCATTAGTATCCTATTGAGGTAATTGTTTATTTCTACTAGATAAAGACATAGCAACTGCGGCTCATTGGTACCTATTGTTATCGATTTCAATACTTCAATCATATGGGGTTATGGCCGACCTTAGGCATTTTTCCATTCGACACGAATAGCTTTGGGAAATATGATTTTGATAATTACATTACAAATATGAGATTTACAGATATGATGTGGAAACAACTTGGCATATTAAATATTGGTATAAATCCTTTCCCTAATTCATTTTGACATACAATTCCTGTCACAGTACAATCTATCGGAGGTATTTCAAAATTCATAACGCAGTTCCTTTTTTTTTTTTTTTAATGAATATCTTTTCCCAAACCATTAACTCTATAGGTCCACTTAATTGTTTTAATAACTTAACCTCTGTTTTTATTTTGGATTCTGTTGCTTCACTGTTAACAGCTTCAGTTTTTTCATAGAAATTGAGACAGAATATTAGAAGACCCCAAAAGAAAATCGTTTATATGAATATTTGTTAAGAGTATAATTTGTTTTTTGATGTTGGTATGAGATGGTTAAATGACGAAAATGTGTTACAAATGTTCATTGTTAGTTTAAAGGCGTCATAAATATTTCCATATTTAATTTTAATATATATGTATAAATATTAGAATTGTATGTGTTCAGTCTTGATAGCGAAGGGAGAATGGTTAGGGATCACTTCCCTAACAAGAAGGAACTATTTGATGGACGCATACGCGGATGTATACGAGAAAGGTAGTGTCACGTGAGGCGATGCTGAACTTTTTTTTTACTAGCGTCTACGTGTCCAAGACGATAGGACGTATTTTGGTAGCGCGTGAATATTGCAGAACGTTTATCAGACTTTCATCAAGTTTTTGTTCCACTTTTTGAAAAAGTGGAAGGACCTAAATAATTTAAAATGGTGCTAAGAGGATATATTTAAATGTAAAATACAGAAAAAGTGTTAATAAAATAATACATTGTGGTGAAGAAACATCGTGTGATTTTTCATTCCATGCGTTACCACGCCCTGAGAGAAATAAGAGCGTCATCGCTCAAACGTGAAACAACCCTTACGATAAAAACTGCACCAAATGGCTTGCCCAACGTGGAACACGAATTTTGGATGGAATGGAAATCAACGGGAAATGAACTTACGCGAAATACCAAGTGACGCCATATCTTCGTGCCAAAAAGAAATTAGACGCCATTAGGCCATCGTTTGAAATCTACATCAGAACACTGATGAATGGATAATCAACGCGGGAAAACACCAGAGATCGTCTAGCGAAGCCAACCACCCAGGAGACGCACGTAACTGGATAAATAAACGAGAAAAAAGTAGGACCAGAAAGTTTTATTTTTACATCTAGTTTATGTTTATTTTTATGTTACTGTGAAGCGGCAAAATAGTAGGACTTTTAAGCCAAAGTGAACTGAATAAATAAACTAAAATGTCGCAAAAAGAGAGAGCTCTAGCAACAGGAGTAGGGGAAGCGGCAGATAGGCCTAGTTATCAGATAGGAACAGAAAGTGAGGAAGAGCTAGCAATAGGAAAAGACCAAGGATTACTAATGATAATGTTTGAAAGACTTGAACAAAAACTAGAACAAAATAAAAAAGAATTAGGTCAGAAAATGGAACAAAATAATGTAGAATTGAGACAGAACATAGAACAAAGTTTAGGTCAGAAAATGGAACAGAATACGGAAGAGATAGGTCAGAAAATGGAGGGAATGATACAGGATATAGAACAAAGTTTAGGTCAGAGTATAGGCCAGAAACTAGAACAGAATAAGGAAGAGATAGGTCAGAAAATGGAGGAAGTGAGAAAGGACTTAGAACAGAAAATGGAATTAGGAAGACAGAACTTAGAACAGAAAATAGAATTAGGAAGACAGGAGTGTAAAGAAAATATGAGAGTAATGGAAACTAATTTAAAATTAGTACATAAGAACTTAAATGAGACAAAGGAAGCCTTAGAAGCTAGGATAGAAATCATAGGAGATAGGATGGGAAAAATAGAATCGGAAATAGGAGAAAATAAGATTGCATTAGAAGAAGAAATTGGTAGATGTAGAGATGAAATAACAGAATGTAATGCAAGTGTAGACTGTAAGATTACAAATGTAAAAGCAGAAATAACTGAGGAATTAAGGAAAGAGATTGAGGTAGTAAAGAAAGGCATTATTAATGAAACTGTAGAACAAATTGTCATTCCTAAAATTAAGACTATGGCTGATGTAGTACATACACAACAAGATGCTATGAATGATATGAAACAGTCACTTAGAAATAAAGAAAGAGTTAAAATCAATTTGTGAAGAAATGAAAAAAGGGAAAGAAAGTTTGGCTAATGTAAATGATGTTGTGAATGCACTACAAAGGCAAAATGATTTAGATGTAAGTAATGTACAAGATGAGAGTTGTTTGAATGATGTACAAAATGTTGACTCACCATACAGAGAAAGAGGTTCACAATCAAACAACGACGCAACACACAACACATGCTACACCAATAGCATACGACATGAAATCACACCACCTACATTTGACGAGGAGTAGGGAGACTATCCAAAACACTCTGTTAAAGAAATGGAAGAGTATTTTAAAGTGAAAAGGATACCAAATGAGCTTAGGATGATGATAGTCAATAAAAGCTTAAAAAAACTAGGCATTAGAATGGATTAGGTTAACACTAGCTGGTCATGAATTGTATAGCTCATTCAGAAATCTATTCCTATCAACGTATTGGGGCCCAGCTAAGCAAAACCAAACTAGGGTATAGCTAGCGACAGGTAGATATGATCCAACCAAAGGGTTATCGCTAGTCGATTATTTTATGAAAGTAGCCAACAAAGGAAAGCTATTAGACCCTAACCTGTCGGAAGCAGGGTTAATTACCAGCATAACAAGACATTTCCCAGACACAGTGAGAACAGGGTTAATTGTTGCGATGCAAGTAGATTTTGCAGACATGATAGAATTACTGACAGCCTTTGAAACACAAAATGGTCGGCCTAATGAGCATAGACATAGGAACAGTTACCCAAACTCACCTATCTTAAACTGGCGCACGGCTACGAACAACCAGAATGAGGGAGAAGATAGAAATACTAGGAGCACCCATGACAGGGGGAGAGGGGCATGCCATTTCCCACAACCACACAATCATGGCGAAAGGATGGAGAACACAAGACAGCGGTACCACGACACGACACCAAGGGATGAATCGAGACACCAAACATATACATATGATCGTGGGAGACCAGGAGACCATACCCATCAACTGAATCACATACAGTTCTGTAGAGAATACTTGAAAAACCGAAGACTGCCATGCAACAGGGGTTCACACCAAAGGGACAGAGACCAATGGAACACTGGCAACATAAGACAGCAGGAAGTAGATGAATATGTGACAAATAGGGCCGATGTTGCACAGAATACAGAAACAACAACCACCACCAACACTCAGGGAAATAACCACGACTAAGTTCGTCCCAACCGAGTGGATGACCAACAACACAAACCTAAGCAATTGACAATTGACATCGACGCCATGATGGCCACACAAAGAGAAGATGGAACTACTATACACTGGACCACTGGTCATAACAAAACATCTGGGCGACCATACGTATGAGCTACAGAATACAAATGGCAAGTTGGTAGGAAGATACCATAAAAATAAATTAAAACCATACAAAGAGAGGACCAAATAGTCTTTGCCAACAAACATGTAAGGCAGGAATAGTAGTGATGATGGAAAATGATAATTTTTAATGGGTTACTTATAGAAGATTATGTTCAGATTGGAAAATACAACAAGAAAGAAAATCAACATAGTCATTGGCTATATTGACCACCAAGAGCATTGTCAACAAAGACAGATGAGGACACTGATTATCATTAAAGAAGTGAATTATAGCGACGGAAAATAATGTGTGTTTGACATAAGGATGTCAGGGACAAAAATAAAAAGGAATCAATTGTGATGACAAAGATAAAATATTTTTAACACAAAGGTGTCGAGGGTGAATTGAGAAGAAAAATAATACAATTGCAGAATAATTATAAGTATAGAAGTTTTATCTTATAGAGATAAGAGATAAAGAGGTGACAATTAGTGAAGTAAGAAAAACCATAGTCAGAAAAGCGATGCCCATGAATTAATATGGATATAGCTAATGCTAAGCTTGAAGTAATGTTGAACTAAACAATAGTGAATAAGAACCCAATTAAAAAAAAAGTAGTACCATTAGTAACATCACAGTTTAAGAATTGACTCAACGACCTGCCTATACATAATAAGCTTACAAGACAAAGAAGGCAAAGATCTGAATAAAATATTGCCATAAATATGATCATAATCATTAGCTCAAGATTTATATCCTGTTTTTCTCTCCTCATAACAAGGAACATAAGTCAAAAGCCACACAATAAACCATTATACACTTAAATTATATTTGTGGCAATGTCAAATGTTGTTGTTAGCTAATGCTGGATTTCTGACAATGAAGTCATTAATCCTCTTGCTCTCCAATATTTTTCACTGATGGATGGGGCATTAAAAGTGGCCGGGCATATTTGAAGGTGGTCTCGATCCATTTCCTCTTGCAGATCACATAGAGGACAGAGTGGTGAAGAATATATCCCAATTCTGTTTAAATGTTTGCCAGACAATCATGTCCTGTAATCAACCTGAAGGTTGCAACTGCTGTTTGTCGAGGATACTCAGGAATTACTGTTTGAATGTTTGGTAGTGCCCATCTTTTATTTTTTGATTTTTGATAGTAATATTTTTCAATAATTTTTTTGAATTCAGAGTTGACTAATCTTTTAGCTGCATAAAATGGTAGATTAACTATAGATTTTTGTATACTGCTGGTACCCTTTTTTGAAAGAAAATCAGCTTTCTTATTACCATTCAGTCCACAGTGAGCTGGTATCCATTGGAAGACTAGGTGTTTTTGAAGCGCTGTTAGATGGGTAAGGATTTTGCAACATTCTATAATAATTTGTTTGGTTCTTTGGTGACAACTTGGAAGTAATTGCTGCCCTGGAATCTGAGAGAATAACTGCTTGCTGAAAATGTGAAATTCTGTACAAAAGATTTTGTAGGGCCATTCGAATTGCTTCAATTTCTCCATCAAAGTTCGTAGTTCCATAACTTAAAGATTTGTAATAGGAAAAGAGGTGACATGTGACTCCAGCACCTGCTCCATCTTGGTTTGATATTAATGATCCATCAGTATAAATATGGAGCCATTCGTGTTCTGGAAATCTAGTATGGATTGTCTCTAATGCTAATAATTTTAGAACACTAGTTGGAGTATCACTTTTCTTAACTTCTTCTGTCAGGTATAAATAATATGTGATGCCTAATGTTTGTGTCGGATTGACTTTAGATATGAAGATTTTCTTAGAATTAGGAAGGTATACATTCTTCCTGATGTCTTGAATTTTGGAAAGAAAGCTCTCCTGAGTCTTTAGTGTATGTGTAAAATTTCTCTTGTGCCATGTATTGAATGGGAGTCTGATCAACTTTTCATGTTGAATAAGAGCCACTTTTTCTATTTCATATTCAATGGGGCATTGGTTGGTTAGTATTTCCATAGCTGGTATTGGTGTGGTTTTGATAGCACCTGTAATTATTCTCAGACTTTGGTTTTGAAAGATTTGAATCTTTTTTGTGTTTGCTGTTACAAGAACTTCGCTGCAGTAAGTAAATAATGGCTTTATATATACATTGTATGTTGTGTTAAGAGTTGCTCTGGAACATCCCCACTTCATTCCTGTTAGACGTTTTAACAGTGAAAGGCGCCTCTCTGCTCTTTGTATTACATTTTCTATTTGTTTGGTCCATGTAAGTTTAGTATCAAATGTAGCTCCTAAATACTTTGCTTCCTTTGTTTTTTGGTAATTGTTGACCCTCAAAATTTAGTTTTATTTTTAGTGGCTTTTTTCTTAGTGAAAAGATTTGGTAGTTTGATTTTGTTGTATTAACAGTCATTAAATTTTCTTAGGTCCACCTTTGTAACTTGGTTAAGGATTGTTGCATAGTTTTTTCTAGTTCTGTACTTTTGCTTTTTGGTTTTGAACTCCACATTACTAAGTCATCAGCAAATAGTGCACACTTCACACTTGATTCTTGTATTTGTTGCGGCAGAGCATTAATAAATATATTAAAACGTGTAGTGCTGAGCACTGCGCCTCGTGGTAAACCATGGTGTACTTGTTTGTATTTAGATATGTTTCTTCCATATCTGGTTGCAATAAAGTGTTGTGTTAGGAAATGACATAGCCATGAAAACATTGGATCTTGTATATCTATTTTTTTTACTTTCTTTAGTAGTTTTGTTCTGCATATAGAATCATATGCACTTTCGAAATCAATAAAAACTGATAAATTATCTTCTTTTCTATTGAAGGAGTCTTTGATTTCTTGACTGAGAAGTAAGACTTGTTCATTTGTGGAGTGGAACTCTCTAAATCCAGCTTGACATGGGGAAATTAAATTTTTTGATTCTAGAAACCAATTTAACCTGTTTGACACCATTCTTTCCATCACTTTTGCTATTATGCTAGTAAGAGCTATTGGTCTATAATTTTTTATTTCTGACGCTGTTTTGTGTTTCTTCAAGAGTGAGACAATTATTGCCTTTCGCCATTCAGCAGGTACAGTGGTGTTCCAGGATAGATTGTAGAGTTTTAGTAGTTGTTGTTTTGCTGTTTTTCCAAGGTTTTTTATGAACTCTGGATGTATGTGATCAGGTCCAGGAGACTTTTTGTTTTTTAGATTATTTATTGCAACGTTCGGTTCTTGCATATTAAAATTTTGAAAAAAGATATTGCACTGAGTGTTAGGATCACATTCTCTTTCTTGTTTCACATCTTTCTTAAATTCTTTATGTTCCTTTTTATTATTTCTTGTTACTTTATGTGAATTAGCATAATATTTATTGAATGTTTCGGCTATGGCTCTATCATTTGCTAATAATTTATTGTTGTGTATGATAGGTGTGCTGTTGTTTTCTTTCCTATCCTTGACACCTTTTATGAACTTATGAGCTTTGTTACCATCTGTCCTATAATCCATTTTTTTAAGAAATTATTAAAGTAATTCTTTTTAGCAGTATTAATTTCTTTTTTTAGTGAGGCACATTTCTTCCGCCATATTTGTGTATGCGATATGTTTTTTGCAGCTGTATTTCTAGCTATATCCCTTTGCTTTTTCAGTTCTTCTAACTGGGGGTTCCAAAAGGGTTTGAAATTTTTAATTCTTCCCCGAGGAATATGTTTTTTTGCGGTTTCTAGGATGACCTTACAGAAATTTTTGTTCAAATGATCTGGTTGGTCATTTAGCTGTAAGTTTGCTTGTTCTTTAAACTTATGTTCCAGTTCAGTTTTATATTTGATCCAATCTGCTTTTTTGAAGTTCCAATACAGATTCGTGTGACATTGACTGTTATTTGTATTATCTAGTTTTATATCAGCAATTACTGCTCTGTGACCAGAACTTGGATCTTCTATAACTTGTTTTTTAATTTTTGAAACAATATCTGTTGTAGCTAACAAGAGGTCTGGGTTACTGCCTGCTCCAGAGTAATGTATGAAGGTTGTGGGATCTCTGAATATGTGTTGTATAATAACTGAATATGTGTTATATAATATCTGAACATGTGTTGTATAATAACTGAACATGTGTTGTATAATAACTGAATATGTGTTGTATAATAACTGTATATGTGTTGTGTAATAACTGAATATGTGTTGTATAATAACTGAATAAGTGAAATTTATGAAGACATGCTGTGTCATGCCAAAACAAAAGACAAAAACATACAGCGAAGAAGACTGTAAAAAAAAAGTATTGTACAAAGTGTTTGTAGCAGAGGAATAGGGAGACATGTTGTATTGTGTTTCAAGATTGTAAATATAGGTGACAACTTGAAAAGCAAAACAAGGGGTATGTGAGACATAATATTAGAAGACCCCAAAAGAAAATCGTTTATGTGAATATTTGTTAAGAGTGCAATTTGTTTTTTGATGTTGGTATGAGATGGTTAAATGACGAAAACGTGTTACAAATGTTCATTGTTACGAACAACTAAGTTAGTTTAAAGACGTCATAAATATTTCTATATTTAATTTTAATATATATGTATAAATATTAGAATTATATGTGTTTAGTCTTGATAGCGAAGGGAGAATGGTTAGGGATCGCTTCCCTAACAAGAAGGAACTATTTGATGGACGCATACGCGGATGTATACGAGAAAGGTAGTGTCACGTAGGGCGACGCTTAACTTTTTTTTACTTTCTCTACTGGTAAGTAGGGGAAGTATTGTATTCTACCCAAAAATTCGAAGTCGAGATTTCACCGGAAATACATGTTTTGAGGCCCCCTGAATCCACAAAAAGCATTTTTAGAAAAAGGTCTGTGTGTGTGTCTGTGTGTCTGTCAGTCTGTCAGTCTGTCAGTCTGTGGACAGCATAGCTCAAAAACGAAAAGTCGGTTAAAAACCAAAGTTGGTATTTAAGTTTAATGTCGTTCAAGGATGTGACACGAAGATTTTGAAGAAAATAGCCCCACCCTAAACTACCCTTTACATGGAAAATTTTTCGAAAATTTTGATTTTCTTCAAAATGGCTCTAACGATTTTGATTAAAATGTCATATATTTGAGATATTTTTATGACCAATGAAATGTATATCTTGAATTTTCTGGCTATAGCCCCTGTAGTCGTATTTACTCTGGACAACTTTTGCATAACTGGTAAACCGTTAGAGATAGACCAAATTATACTATACAAAAAATGTAGATCTTGCTAAAATACACAATTTATGTCTCAATAAATTTTCTTGTAGGGTGAACCATTTCGGAGATATAGCTTGTTATGTGTGTGAGTTTCGGAAAACTTGGAACTTTCGTGAAATGGGTCATCGTTGTTCATTTTCTTTTTTATATGTTACATGTACAAAGAGAATGGAATCTCAAAGCTTTAAAAGATTTGACTCTTGCACAAAGCCTACTGTATTCCAATATTCTCCTTGCACCTACAAGGAAATAAGCAATAAGATTATTTGTACAAATGTTTATTTTAACTAACACGAAGAAGATATAGGAATAAGAGTTTGTAAGAATGGTTAGTACAAGAGTAGAGGAAGTCATGTGAGTGCAACACATCAGATTTTTTTACTAGCGTCTACGTGTCCAAGACGATAGGACGTATTTTGGTAGCGTGTGAACATTGTAGAACGTTTATCAGACTTTCATCAAGCTTTTATTCCACTTTTTGAAAAAGTGTTAATTTAAAACGGTGCTAAGAGGATTTATTTAAATGTAAAATAGAGAAAAAGTGTTAATAAAATAATACATTGTGGTGAAGAAACATCGTGTGATTTTTCATTCCATCCGTTACCACGCCCTGAGAGAAATAAGAGCCTCATCGCTCAAACGTGAAACAACGCTACGATAAAAACTGCACCAAAATGATATAAACAATTTGCTAAATTTTTCTAAAGAGGCTAAAATTCCGAATTATAAAAAAATCTGGTATTTAAATTTCACACCAATCTTTCAATAAGCTAGTAACAGTGATGTGAATCTAAATTATAGTGAAAATTGAGTCGGATTGAAACACTTAACATCACTTACATGTAACCTTGACCGGTTTTCAAGAGCTTAACTTGCTCCCCTCATAAGAATTAACCGACTGGTTTTTGAGAGGTAGAAGTGGAACTGAAAAATTCAATGCCACAGCTGGGATTTGAACCACAGATCCTCCGCTTACCAGTGTTTTAAAAACACCAACAGTAAGTTTGTTGGCATAAACATGTAATAATAACTGAGTGGTTCTTATTGAAGTTTGATGTGTGGGTGGTTGGGCTCCCATTTAGTGTTGGACTGATGAACTTCCATAAAGGGTTCGGTGGTGGCAAATCTAAGTTCATTGCATGGAGGTTTTTTTTTATGATATAAATTTTCTCCCACGTATCTGAGACAGTATATATGGTTTGTCCCTAAAATATGTAAAAAACATGAATTTGACTTATTTTTTGTTTGTAATTGATTTTCTTTGTGTTTCTTCATTGTTGAATTGTTGGAAATATTGTTTGTTTCTTCGTTTATTAGTATCATAATTGTTGATTATTATGTTTCAATTTAATGTATATAATTTTAAGGATTATTTTAAATATAACGCCAGTAGTGCTGGGAAGTTAGATTGAGATCACCTTCTTAACATTTTGGGGACTAGGGTAATATACAGAAGATGACATCATAGAAGACGCTATAAAATATACATAAACGTGGAGGAGTACACACGTATAACTCAAAAGATATGGCAAATTCAATCACTCTTTGCAAGCAGCGTCCACCGAAGTGAGACAGAATATGCGGTCAGACCCCAAAAAGAAAGCATTTATATAAATATTTATTGTAAATATAGTTTATTTTTCATGTTGGTAAAGATTTGTTGAGTACTGAAAGTGTATTACCATTGTCTCATTGTTGCTGTCATAAATGTTAAGTAACGTGTTCAAGTTTAATATGTATAAATATAAGAATCATTTATATTTAATATTAAAAGTGTAGGGAGGATAGATAGAGATCACTTCCTTAACATTACAGGAACTGGAACTATTTAGCGTGTAGGATGATTTCATAGAGTGCTCCACGGGAAATGGACATATACGCGTATGAATACAAACGCATTATGTAAGAAGACTCTAGATTTTATTTTCTTAGCGTCATAGAATCCAGAGAAAGATGTCATGTTTTGTGACACATGCAGATGTGGATGCTAAAAGTGATGTAAAACAATTAATAATGAGAAGAAACCATTAACGCAGCAGTTTCATGTGCAACAAAACTTAATTAAAATGTTACGCTGAAATCAACGTGAGAAATGCCGAGGAACGCTAAATGAAATCTACCACCGGGGGAAACTACGTAAGACAATAAATCAACGAAAAGAAAGTAGGACCAAAAATTTTTATTGAATATTTACTTTATTTTTGCATGTTGTTAATAAGTGGTATGAAAGTAGGACTTTTAAACCTAACTGAATTGAATCAAAAAACAAAAATGTCACAAAAAGTAAAAGAGATAGGAATAGGGGAAGGGGCCGATAAGCCTAGTTTTCAGATAGAAACAGAAAGTGAGGAAGAAGTAGCAGTAATAGGAAAAGACCAAGGATTACTGATGATCATGTTTGAGAAATTAGAACAGAGCTTAGGTCAGAAAATAGAACAGAATAAAAAAGTATAAGTCAGAAAATGGAGAAATGATACCAAGGGGTGAATCGAGATACCGAACATATAGGTATGATCGTGGGAGACCAGGATACCATACCCAACAAGTAAATCATATACAATTCCGTCGAGAATACTTGAACAGTCAAAGACCGTCATACAACAGGGGTTCACACCAAAGGGGCAGGAACTAATGGAACACTGACAACATAAGACAGTGGGAAGTAAATGAAAACATGCCAAATAGAGCGGATGCTGCACAGAACACAGAAACAACAATCACCACTAACACCCAGGAAAACTAATTACAAGTCAACTTTGTGACCCAGAGGTTGACCTGTGTGGCAGTAGGGGCAATATTGACCTAAATCATGTATGTACCTTGAGGAGACATGCAAACGCTAGGAAGGAAATGACTAATCCACCAATGATTAAGCTAGAAGTATGGGGAATCGAATTACCAGCAATGATAGACACAGGACCCAGCATGTCAGTATATGAGAAGCAGCTGTTCCAGGAACTGGTAATGAATAGAAATGCCGAAATCTTACCTATGTGTAAAGTATACTGCAGCACAGCAATAGCCAAGAAAAAGGAACACATTAAATACCAAGTAAGGCTACTAATAGAGATTAAAACCTGGAAGTTCGATTTTGTTGCTTTAGTAATACCGAGACCAAAAGTCACTCTAATCATTGGCAGTGACTTCCTTAATCTTTGGAGGTTGGTAATTGATTATGATCTACATGAGTTCATCATCAAGGAGGGAACCTAAGAGTGCAAAAGGAAATTCCTGGAGGAGAAAACATGCCTTGAGGAACCAGGCCAGATGGAAATCCATCCGGATGAGCAGTTTTTTGTGAAGAACATCCATAACCATGAAAATGGGTTGGTGGACCTGAGCATAGGTGAGAAAAAGATAGGTTGGACGAGCGAGGATCACAGCCATTGGATCACAGAAGACGACGAGTACACCATGTCGAATCCCTACCAACCTGAAGTACTACCAACAGATGAAGAGGAACTGACATCACAGCTAATTAGTGAGAAAGTCCGCGGAGCACATGGCATCACCAAAGTGGAAAGGAACCAGCTTAAGAGGATATTCATTAAAAACAAGAAAGTTTTTAATAAAAAGCCAGGTACATGCATTCCTTTCAGGTTAAAGATATCACCCCCTACTTGCATAAATCCAGGCCCATCCCCAACTCCATCAGGGAGGAAGCCAACCGTGTCATACAGGAGATGTTGGCAGACGAAATTATAGAACTGTCGAACTCCTGTTATGTGAATCCAGTGGTATGGGCCCATAAGAAAGAAGGCAAATTAAGGATGACCATTGCCGCGAGGGAAATAAATGCACATACTTTGCCAGATCATTACAGGCCTGACGGGGTAGACCAACTGATATCTAAGCTAAAGGGAGGTCCACATTTTACCAGCCTTGACCTAACAGCATCATTCTGGCAAATTCCTCTTCACCCAAACATAAGGAAATATACCTTTTTCCTACACAAAGGAAAGGTATACCACTTTTTAAAGTGCACCTTCGGATTATCGACCAGTCACAGTGCACACTGAGGGCACTCGACAAGAGTTTTCAGAGATACAATGAAGACTTTTGTGACACAATATGTGGACAATTTTCTAATATACAGCAATGATCCCGAATCACACTTGTGCCATATAGATTATGTGCTATCCAAGGAAAGCAATATGACTCTGAACTTGGAGAAATGTGAATTCTTCGTTAAAGAGGCCGAATTTCTGGTCCACATCATTACACCTGATGGCATACAGCCTAATCCAGAGAGAGAGTCAAGGCCATATAAAGTATACCACCTCCACAAAACTTGAAACAGCTAAGAAGGTTTCTGGGCATTCTACAGTACCAATCAAAGTTTGTGATTAACTACACTAAGGAGTTAGTACCCTTTAGGGAATTATTGAGGAAGCACACCAAGTGGAAATGGGATGCTGAACACCAGGTGGCCTTTGAGAAAATCAAAGAACTCTTTTAACACAGTATTCTCCTGGAACGATCAGATCCGAATTCACCTTTTCTAATCTATACCGACGCAAGTGCACACTCGTATGGGGCAATATTAGCACAAGAAGATGCAGATGGTAACAAGCATGTGATTGCCACAGCTTCTAGATTTCTAACCATGATAGAAGCCAATGCATGCTTAACAGAGTTAGAAATAGGTGCAAATCATTTTGCGTTGCAAAAGTTCAGACAATATATCTACCACTACAAAATAATCATTTTTACCGACCACGTAAGCCTGTCGTTCATCCAGAAATGCAAGTTAACCAACTCCAAGGTCTCGAGGTACACACATGAAATAACGTCACATAACATAGAGGTCAGACATATTCCAGGCAAGGAAAACATCTTTAGTGACTTATTATCCAGGCTAAAATCAGAAAGTCACATACCCAAAACAATATATAACCCTCACCATGAAATTAAAATTATGCACATAAATAGCAAGGAAAACAACAAAATTGTACAAGACTTGAAAAACATGGCAAAGCTACAGCAAGAAGACCGTGAGTTAAAGAGGCTATTCGACAAGGCACCAGAAGTAGTACCAAAATTGGATGCCAAGATAGGAAAGTTTAGAAACATCTTGTTTAAGTTACATGGACGTGATGTAAGGAAGTGGAAAATGATGGTACCTAATTCCTTACAAAACAGAGTTATTTTGGCATTCCATCACTTGATGCTCCACTCAGGCAGTGAAAGAATGATGCTTGCAATCGAGGAGGTGCTGTATATTAAACATCTGGGTAAGAAGGTCAGGAAGTTAATTTCCTCATATCAGAAAGCCAAGCCTATGAATGTAAAGTATTACACCGATCCACAATCCATCTTAAGAGATGAGAAGAATGCGTTGGTGTGCATTGAAGAACATGGTGAGCTACCAATGGACAAAGACGGAAACAAGTATATCTTAATCATGTTCGATGTCTTAACAAAATTTACTAAAATTTACCCCATCAAGAACATCAACAGTAGGACTTGCCTAAACAAGATCGTTAAAGATTATATTCCAAAATATGGGAATATAAAAGCAATTCTCTCTGATAATGCAACAATGTATAGAAGCAAACTGTTCCAGAACAGCTTACAGACATTGGGAAGAAAGTTGCATTATTCTTCAGCATATGTCCCTCAAGGAAATCCGAGATATCTGTATATATTTCTGCCTGTTTTGCCACAGAGACCACACTTCCTGAACTGAAAAGTGCAGCTACATAGAGGAGGTGATCAACAAATCATTGAACCCCACGACTAAGTTTGCCCCAATTGAATTGATGACCAACACAAAACCTAAGCGGTTGACAATTAACAGAGACACCATGATGGCTGCCCAAAGAGAATTAACAGAAAAGGAGAAATGTCAACGGGCATTCAGGGGACTGCAGGAAAAAGCTGAAAAAGGAAGAAATAAAGTGAAAAGGTACATCAGAAAATGGTCGCCACAATTCGGAGAAAAGGTGCTCCTAAGAAGGCACAAAGCATCAAAAGCATCTGAAAAAAGATCTGAAAAAATGGAACTACTGTACATTGGACCGCTGGTTATAATGAAACAGCTGGGCGACCATACATATGAGCTACAGAATTTAAATGGCAAGTTGACAGGAAGATACCATAAAAACAAATTAAAACCATTTAAAGAAAGGACCAATTAGTCTTTGCCAACAAATATGTGAGGCAGGAACAGTAGAAATGAGGAAAAACAATAAGATTTAATGGGTTTCTTATAGAAAATTGTGTACAGATTGGAAGCTATAACAGGAAAGGAAATCAACAAAGGCATTGGCCAAAATTACCACCAAAAGAGAGCATTGTTAACAAAGACAGATGAGAATACTAATTGTCATAAAAGAAATGAATTATAGCGATGAAGAGAATATGTTTTTGACATAAGGATGTCAAGGACAAAATAAGAAGGAATCAATTGTGGCGACGAAAATAATATATTTTTGGCACAAGGGTGTCGAGGGCGAATTAAGAAGAAAAATAATATTGCTGCAGGATAATTATAAATACAGAAGTTTTCTCTTATAGAGATAAGAGACAAAGAGATGACAATTAGTAAAGAGAGAAAAACCATAGTCAGAGAAAAACAATGCCCACAGATTAAGATGGATATGGCCAATGTTGAGCTTAAAGAAATGTTGACGAAGTAAACAATAGTGTATAAGAACCCAATATCATAATGATAACATTAGTAAGATCAAAATTAAAGAAATGAATCAACTACCTACATACACATTATAAACTTACAAGACAAAGAAGTAAGGCAAAGAACTAAATAAAATAGCCATAAGTATGATCACAATCATTAGCTCAGCACCTGCCTGCTGTACTAGGGGTCCTGGGTTTGATTCAGGGGGTAGGAATTTTTCTCCAGCCAGGAATATTCCTCATCCTTCCCTGAGTCTGGAAGTATGAATGAAAGTGTGAATGTGTGTGTGAATTAAATGTATAAACCCCAATGTATAAACCCCACTGTTAAGCGAGTAAAAAACCAATAGTCAAGACCACCGATATGACCTCTGCAGTTAAAGGCGGGATATAAATGGAACAATAAAAAAAAAAATCATGAGCTCAACATTTGTATCCTGTTGGTCTCTCCTCATAACAAAGAACACATTTTAAAGGGCACATATTAAATTATAATACACTTAGATAATATCTGTGTCAATTTCAAATGTAAAAACTTAGGAATATTCATGGAATTGTGGTGTGAAATAACTATGTTAAAATTGTAAAGGCCTGCTGTGTAATGCATAAACAAAAGACAAAAATATTCAGTAAAGAAGAATGTAAAAGAAAAAGGTTATTGTACAAAGTGAGAATCTGTATCAAAGGAATAAGGAGAAGTGTTGTATTGTGTTTCAAGCTTGTGAATATATGTGATAACTTGAAAAACAAAACAAGGGGCATAAGAGACAGAATATGTGGTCAGACCCCAAAAAGAAAGAATTTATGTAAATATTTACTACAAATATAGTTTATTTTTCATGTTGGTAATGATTTGTTGAGCACTGAAGGTATATTACTATTGTCTCATTGTTACGAGTAATATTTGCTTAATTATATCATAAATGTTAAGTAACATGTTCAAATTTAATACGTATAAATATAAGAATTATTTATATTTAATATTAAAAGTATAGGCAGGGTAGATAGAGATCGCTTCCCTAACATTACAGGAACTATTTAGCATGTAGGGTGATTTCCAAGAGTGCTCTGCGGGAAATGAACGTATATGCGTATGAATGCAAATGCATTATGTAAGAAGACGCTAGATTTTGTTTTCTTAGCGTCTGAGACAGGAGATTGTAAGACCCCAAAAGAAAATCATTTATGTAAATATTTATTGAAAATGTAATTTATTTATGGTGTTGGTACTAGTTGATTGAGTGACGAAAATGTGTTGCTATTGTTCATTGTTACAAAAAATTAAGTTTGCTTAAAGACGTCATAAATATTTCCATATTTAAATTTAATATATATGTATAAATAAAAGAATTATAAATGTTCAATATTGAAAGCGAAGGGAGAATAGGTAAAGATCACTTCCCTAACAATACGGGAACTATTTGATGAACGCATACATGGATGTACACAAAAAGAAGGTAGCATCATGTGATGTGGCACTGAAATCGTTAATAGCGTCCCATGATCTGAAGGGAAAAGATGTGTTTTTATAGTGCTCTTGGATTTGAGTAGAAAATTGACTAAACTTTCATGAAGCTTTAGTTCTAAGGTTGTTAAAATACTGGAAAGACTATCAGTATAATATAAATTGGTGCGACAAAAGTGTAAAGACGAGATAAAGTATTAATAAAGTAATATATCATAGTGACGTGACATCGAGTGTTTATTCATTCCATCTAGTACCACGACCTGGGGTAGAAAAATAATCTCATAGCTTAGCGCATACAAAGCAACGTATTATTATGAAAACAGCACCACGTCGTAGCGTCCGGAGAGAGAAGACATGCTTTGTGACACCTGCAAATGTGGACGCTAAAAGTGATGTAAAACAATTAACGAGAAGAAACCATTAAGGAAGTAGTTTCATGTGCAACAAAAGTTAATTAAAATGTTACACGTGTAATATTCAATGCGAAATGTGCAAATAAAAGTGCAAGAAAAGTTATATCCTGTGTCCGCATTATTTCACCCTGTACCACGACTCAAGATAGTAAAAGAGTCCCAAAGCTCAGCTCATGCAACGATAATATTAAAAAACAGCACCAGAAGTAAGATGAATTTTAATATGTGCACAGTAGAAGATGCTAAAAATGAAATATTGATGGACGATATATAGTGGAAATGTTAAGAAAGTCGATCCACAAACGAAGAGTGTTTATTATTGTGACACGTGTTTAATATACAGTGAAAAAGGTGCAAATAAAATAACTCATAAAGTAAATAAGGAAATAATGAAGCTATCAACAGTGAGGCAACAAGAATCTAGAATAAGAACAAATTAGAAACTAAAAGCTCCTCTTATTTTAGGAGTATTGCAAGTTTTTTTGCTGCTGACATGTTTCGAGTTGACTCCAACTCATTCTCAAAGCTATATAAACAAAAATAATCACCATAGCTACTGATGCTCATTTTAATTACTAATCTCTGAAAACAAAAACCCATAAACACACTCTATTGGAGCTGTTTCAAAATTCATAACACGGTTCCTGTTTTTTAAAACAAATATATTGTTCCAAACCATTAAATCTATAAGTCCACTTAATTGTTTTAATAATTTAACCTCTGAATTAATTTCATGATTAGATGACCAAAAATAATCTGCCACAGCTGATTTGAGGCCCTTAGAATAGCAAGGGCATATGTGCCAAAAGCTGGTTTTGAGAAAAATGTGATTAAAACTTTACTATGCAGTACATATTAAAATCATCTATAGAGAGATTAAAAATTGCTCACATGTGAATCTAATGCATTAGTACTGTTAATTAGGAATGTAAAACGTTATCTGGCACGTATTTGAGATTTCAGAAGGTTAATATCATCAACAATATAATTCAGATAACGTATACTTTCATGCACATTATAACCAAAACGCTTGCTTGTAAAGTTAGCGTTTTGCAAGAAATACTTTAACTAATATTGGTAAATATTTGTTCTAATGCTAACAAATAATGCCTATAAAGTGAATATAAAGAAGTAAGTTAACAAAAAGTATGGCTAGATCACCGAAGATGTTTAACCGCTGTGCTGTGCCGTGAGGAACCAGCGTATGTTAGTAATGTCCGCTGCTGTTTCTTCTTGTACCTCTGGTGTGTGCCTTTACTACATGTTTGGTTTTTTAACTTACATGTTCTTTATCTGTATTCATCTTCTTCTTGGCCATATGCATTTTCCATTGGTTTTTCTGCATGTGGCATCTTCTGGGATGACTTACGTGGTGAGAAATTAAATCACTGTCTGTGTCACTCATAGTGTTTAATAAAAGTAAATCACTACGTTAAATGCCCTAAAGGTTTGTTCAATGGTAATGTTAGTAAGCAACACAACTCTAGAAAGATAATGATAAACAGAAGTTAAACCAAGAGCTGCAAGCCACTAAACCATGTCACAGCTTTTTTTAAAATGAACAGACTGAACTAAAGAAATTCCCCGGACAGGCAGGAGGCAAAAACTATTCACAAAACCACAAAAATGTTTGAAAGGTTAAGGAATAACTATTTATGAAGGGTAAAGGCCTGAAAATGAACAATACCCTCTGTGAAGTGATTTATTGCTACATTCTCTTCAAGAGCGACTGTCACAGCGTAGCAGGCGGCAGGTTGGCTTATGCACCTTTGCTATTCTTGAGATCCGGCTGAAGCGCGTTAGGTCTAACACCGTACTGCATTCAAATGGAGAATTTGTTCATATCCAGGGCGTATCAACCATTCAAACTCAACAGCCATTAAAAAGTAGGCTTTGTACTATATGTTGCAAGAAAAACAAAAAATTCGTACTTTGGCGCTTACGCCCTTGCTATTCTAAGCACCTCATTTATCAGTTTGTTTAAATTTAATATTTCTAAAATGCTCCTTTATTCTGGTTTCTAAATGACGTTTACTTTTACCAATATAGACTTTATCGCAATCCAAAGAGCTAAATTGATAAATGCCAGAGTTTTTATAATTTGGAATTTTATCTTTTTTAGAAAAATTTAGTAAATTTTGTATATTAAATTAATTTTGAGGGACCAAATTTATTCCATATTCTTTAAAAATGTTTGTAAATTTTTTATTGGCCCACATATGGTAAGTAAACCTTTTAAAAATACAATTATCTTTTATTTTTTTGAGGGTAGAAACCTCTTTAACAGCCTTTTGATACTTAAAATTTTTTTATCTTTTTATGTATAAAATCTGTATTAAAACCATTAATTACTGCAGTGTTAATAATGTGTTTTTACTACTAAGATAAGTGGAGCTTTTAGTTTCCAATTTGTTCTTACTTTAGATAACTCATAAAGACTTAATCCTGAGTCCACGATTATTTCAGCCTGTACCATGACCCAAGATTACAAAAGAATTGAAAGCTCAACAACGCATTGTTTGATATTTAAAAACCACACCATGTCCGACTTTGCAGCATGTATTGTAGCTTTTAAAAGTTTTATTTCAGCATAATGTTGTGATTGGATGTCCAAAAATGGTGTGCAACTGCAGATTTATCTATCTGTTTGTATTTGATGCATCTCATGTGTTTGTTTAGTTGGTTTCTAAATTCCTCTCTAAATTCCCTATGTAAATCTGGTCACAATCTGGACAACTGATTTGATAGACTCCTGCTTTTTTATTCTGTGGTATCTGGTCCTTTGACTTGTTGCACAGTAGTTTCCTTCTGCTGAAATTTTCTGGGGCCAAGTTAATGTTGTATGTTTTGAAAATGTTGTGGAATTTGTAGTGCTTACTTGGATGGTAACTGAATTTTTTGAAAATCATGCTGCTTTTTTGTTGAGAGAGTTTAGTGATCTCTTTCGAGTATTTCTGTTTTTTGAAATGCACTGTTTTCTTGTCAATGATTTGTTTGTTGAATCCATTATTAATTGCTGTGCTGACTGTGTGTTTGTATTCTTTTTGGCACTCTCCTTTTGATAATGGGGTGAAAACCAACTTGTGAGATAAATTGTTTAGGACTGCAAGATTGTGTGGAACTGGGTTGAAGCTATAATTTTTTATGTAGTTTTCTGAGTGCTTTATTTTAACATCTTCCTGTCACAGTTACAGGCTGCCAAAAAGACAAAGAATACTAATATAAAGGTAACAAAATAGTTAACAAAACATAATGAATATAAAATATAAAAGCTTTTGAAAATGACAGATACCAAAACTGATTTCATTTTGGCATCTAATTATTTTAAACTCCAAGAAGGGTAAAGTATCTTTCTCTTCCATTTCCATAGTGAATTGTATGGCTCTTTGAGAAGTTTTAGGGAATCCTGGATGAACTTGTTAGGTACCATTGTAAAAATATTATCTACATATCTACATGTGCGGAAAAGAGACTGTTATGTGTGTTTCAAGTTTACTCATAAAATACCTCAAGATGAAATAGATGACCTTATGAATGTCACAGAAATTTGCATCACACAAAATAGCTTCACTTTTAACAATAGACTCTACAAACAAATTTCAGGCTTAGCCATTGGTAATCCTCTATCACTAAAGGTCAGAGGGATGTGCGCTCGCATGAGATACAGATTAGCTGGACGAAGAGTATGAATGATGTGAGAAGTACAGCATGGCCATCAAATGTGCTAACAACTGCTGAAGTCGAAAACAATGTAATGTAGTAATTTGCAAACTAGTGAAGCATTGCTTTGCAAGTGTATGCAGATGCCAATAATTATGAGATGGGGTACTTGGATACAGGCTGTCACGTATTATGCAGTGCATTGCAACGAAATTGTAAATGTTATTAGCGCTCTATGTGATGCAGATTCATTTGCTATTGTAACTGAAAAGTCTGTTATATTGCATGAACTATCTGAAAATCTTCAGCTCATATCCAACAATTTTGCAGTATTGCCCAAATCTCTTAAACAGTTAGCAAAATCGGATTTGTAAATGTTCAAAGCCAATAAGCATAATAGAAGACTTAGCTAATTTGAAAAGCTAATTTCAAAATGGTAAAAGCTAAATTCCAGAAAGTTCTACACAAAAATATTGGTTATAAAGCTATGTATGAAATTTTGAAAATTATTAAGAAGGAAAGCACGCCAGACAACATAGTGGAATTCTGTATATTTGCACCTCTGACATCATGTGGTGTAGAAAGAAGTCTT
This sequence comes from Tenodera sinensis, assembly GCA_030765045.1. Classification (NCBI taxonomy): domain Eukaryota; kingdom Metazoa; phylum Arthropoda; class Insecta; order Mantodea; family Mantidae; genus Tenodera; species Tenodera sinensis. Next base: position 183,962,789 of record CM060962.1, on the reverse strand, counting down.
TCACTGTTTAAAAACTTCTTCAATGATAGGCATCGAAATCCCACATTTAATGATTTTCAAATATACATTATAATCAAAGAGTAAATGAACTCTGTGACAATATAGTTAATAAATAGCAGTATGTATAAGCGTTTAGCTACTATTCCAGAATGCATAGTTTAGGACACTTGTAGGTTGTGTTACAGTGAGGTGGTTTTCATGGTTAGGCTGTACCTACCTGCACTTGTTTACATGCGCGAGCGATAACATTAAAGTCCATGTGCAATATTCTTAAGGAAAAATGCACACAACTCTGGCCTTTATCACCACTCCTGGCAGATTTATTCATAAGTAAATTGAAAACACACATAACCTTTTAGGGGAAACCAAGAGGAATTTAGAAACCAGACTAAAAGAACATATGAGATGTATCAAATACAAATAGATGAATAAATCTGTAGTTGAGCACCATTTTTGGACATCCTATCACAACATTATGCTGAACATAAAACTTTTAAAAACTACAAAGCACGCTGCAGAGTTGGATACCTGGGAAAAAATTCATATCATAAAAACAAACTCCACAAACTTTGATTTGCCACCAACAAACCTTTATGGAAGTTCATCAGCTCACCGCTAGATGTCAGCTCAACCAACCACACATCAAACAATATCAAGAACCAGTCAGTTAAATCTGATGGGGGCAGCAAGTTAAGCTCTTGAAACTGGTCAAGATTAATTACATGCAATCTGACTCAATTATTATAATCTGGTATTTATGAATTTAGCTGTTTAGATTGTGACAGGGTTCACATTAGTAAAACCAAATGTCATTTGGAAACTGGAATGAAAGAACGTTTTAGAAATATTAATTTAAAAACAGATTGAAGAATCTGCTGTAGCAGATCATTTTTGTCATTTCGTCACAAAGTAAACCCAAAGGTTAAATTATTAAAATCATTAAATGGAACCATAGATTTATGGTTTTGGAAAAGATACTTATTTTGAAAAAAATTTGATATGTTGCACTCACACGACTTCCTCTACTCTTGTTCTAAGCGTTCTTACAAACTCTCATTCTTCTGTCATCTTCATGTTAGTTCAGATAAACATTTGCAGACATTATCTTACTGCTTGTTTTCTTACATGTGCAACGGGAACATGGGAATAAGGTAGGCTTTGAGCGATAGTCAAATGTTTTAAAGCTTTCAAATTCCATTCTCTTTGCATGGTTAACATATAAAAAAGTGAATAGTGATGTTCCAATAGACAGAAGTATTAATATCTCTGAAATGGTTCACTCTGCAAGAAACTTTATTTGGACATAAATTGTGTGTTTTAGCAAGATCTACATTTTTTGTATTGAATTAAAAAAAATTGTTGCAAAATATTACTATGAAAAATCAAAAAATAAAAGATAGGAACTACCAAACATTCAAACAGTAATTCCTGAGTATCCTCGAAAAACGGCAGTTGCAACCTTCAGGTTGATTACAGGACATGATTGTCTGGCAAAACATTTAAACAGAATTGGGATATATTCTTCACCACTCTGTGCTCTATGTGATTTGCAAGAGGAAATAGGACGAAGACCACCTTCAAATATGCCTGGCCACTTCTAGTGCCCTATCCATCAGTGAAAAATATTGGAGAGCAAGAGGATTAATGACTTCATTGTCAGAAATCCAGCATTAGCTAACATTTTTTGTATAGTAAGAGTTGGTCTATCTCTTGTGGTTTACGAGTTATGTAAAAGTAATGCAGAGTAAATAAGACTTCATGGGCCACAGCCAGAAAATTCAAGATATACATTTCATTTGTCATAAAAATATCTCAAACATATGGCATTTTAATCAAAATTGTTAGAGCCATTTTCAAGAAATCAGAATTTTTGAAAAATTTTCCACATAAAGGGTAGTTGAGGGTGGAACAATTTTCTTCAAAATCTTCATGTCACATCCTTGAAAGACATTAAACTTAAATACCAACTTTGGTTTTAAATTGCCTTTTCATTTTGAGTTATGCTGTCCACAGACTGACAGGCCCACACACATGGACCTTTTCCTAAAAATGTCTTTTTTTTGGATTCAGGGGGCCTCAAAACATATTTCCAGTGAAATCCCGACATTAAATTTTTAGGTGGAATGCAATACTTCCTCTACTATACTAAATGTAGTAAAGCAATAAGGACCGCACAATGAAGTTTGAAACACCGCTGACTGATTCTGTTAAGAAATTTGTTTTGCTTTCGAAGGTTGATAACACATAGAAAAAATTAAGTCATTTGGCATCTGCAACAATGGCAACCAGCATAAACAAGAGTAGCACTACTGAGGATGTGGTAAATGCATCATAAAACTAAGGTCTGAATTTAATTTTCAACAACTTACACCAAATACTAAGATAAGTGGAGCCTATAGTCTCTATATATGTTATATTTGTTGATTTGTATTGTTTCACTGCTAATACCTTGATTTTTTTGTTAGAGTATTCTACTTGTTTGAAACTTACGTGAACATGCGAAGGGCACTCTCCTTCAGTGCTTCATTCTCTGAGTAGGCACACTGGAAGAGAAACTGCACAAATTCTGGCCACTGGTTGTTTCCCTCTTCATCAATCAGGTTGCGTGCAACTTCAGCTGCTACCTCGCATACTTTCTTTCTGGTTGAACCACTCTGCTCTTGCTGAACTGTGAGGAATATTTGTTCCTTAAACTGTGTTTGGCCCTCTGGAGGCAGCTGCCAACAGAAACACATTTCCCTTATATTACTCTTTTGATTGCATGTATCTCGCTTCATATACACCCTCATTACACCCATGCAAACTTTCCTGGGACCAATGGATACAGTGCAGAAAGCCACACTTTTTCTTCAATATCCACACAGCTTGTAATGCAGATTTACTAATCAGTACCTGGACAACAGTTTTGCTCTGTGTACCACCCCCCTCCCCCCCTTGTTTTGTGAAATCTTGTTTTTTGGGAGAAGATACTTATTTAGATAAACTTGAAAAGCAAAATGTTAACTAAATAAAAATTTGTGTCGCAATTGAGGAGCAATTTTTCAAAACTTGATAGATGCACAAAATGCGTTTCTGAGATAAATGGTCTTTTCTATGTATTTACTGACAATACTATATGGTTAGCACAGTAGCTATATTAACCATTCAATTCTCCTTCCTGATACTGTCTCATTGAATGTGAAAAGACACAAATAGCATAGTTTAAGTAGTGCAAATTTGGGGTTTGAAAATGCAGAGTTTTAAAAAAAACTGATTGATGCTGATTAATTTTTCTGCATGAGCGAGAAATTAACACATGAAGTTTTGTTATTTTTGTCATTTATTGTTTTTGTTGCTTTTTATTTATGTATTTATTATTTTTTATTTATTTTCACATTTTTATTATACATACTATACAACCAACATATTAATGTTCATAAGGATTATTTTATGAGGTAGAAACTTAGAAACTAAGTACTGCTACATTCACAACAACAATATATTTTGTTTTATTTATATAACAAACATACTGAATACACACAAAGAAATTTTAAACAATATGAATAGGTAAGCTTTCACCTTTATTAGTGCTTGTGCACTCTGTACATGGTTCTTAGTTCATTTTTCTCTTCCACATCTGCCTCTGTCTTAATCTTCATCAGTCCCATTTTGCAGGCTGAACATGTGTCAGTGTGTGGTGTACAGAATGAAAGATTGAAGAAGTTGTAAAATATGTATTTATATTTTGACAATGAGCAGACTGGTAGATTTCTTAATCTTCTTTCATTGTAAAAGTTGGTCCACATTTTTCTGATATTAAGTTCTGGAGGTAAATATCCTCTAATTGATTTTGCTCTTCCATAGTGGCTTTCTCTACATCTGTACTTCTTAGTGTCTTGCTTTATAGCAGCAGTAATGCCGTTCTGTAATATTCCTGTTCTGTCACCTCCTCTGGTTTCTTTTGGCGCATTCCCAGATAAGTGAAATTTTCTAGCCAGGAGAGATCTATCTTTTGACACCCCTGTAATTCCTTGGTAGCTTGCAGCACACACTGACAATACTCGGCCATCATTACTCCTCACGCTGTATTTAATGCTAACAGTCTGCTTTCTATTTGCAGCCTCTTTATTCACCACTCAGTGATTAGGAGATATACTATTCATATATTTCATAAGCAATTTATCTTGATCTATTTTGTTGAGCACGGAAAGGTGCTGGTGAAATCCACTTATATCATTATAAGTCAAATCAGCTGCAGTGCTTATGCCCTTTACTTTTAGGATTTCATGGAGGGCACTCGAGGCCATGTGAACATGTAATAGTTGGAGTATGAGCTTTCCTTGACTTGCATTTTGATTTATTTTCCTTATTTTTGCAATTCCTACCTCCCATGCATTCTACGACTGGTACAGTTTCAAAATCTGAGCTCCTGTCCATTGTGCATAGTAAAGTGCAGTGTCTCAACTAAGAATAAAAATGCCATGTAAGTATAGCAAAGCTTGCAGAAGCACCTGCCTGCTGTGCAAGGAGTCTCAGGTTCAATTCCTGGCAGGGGGAAATTTTTCTCCAGCCAAGATTATTCCTCATCCTTCCCTGAGTGTGGAAGTATGAATGAAAGTGTGAATATGTGTCTGAATTCAGCGTATAAAAACCCCCAAAGACCGAAAAACACATTGTTAAATGAGTAGCACCGTTGCCAATAGTAAAGGCCACCGATATGACCTCTGCAGTTAATGGCAGGATATATATGGAACAAAAAAGTGCTTGCAGAAGTGAATGTGAAATCCAAATGCGCAACCTGAGCTTGCAGTTATTGCCAACGTTGCAGCAGTGCACAAAGCTTGCAGAAATGATTGAGAATTCCAATAATTGTGTGAGTGAGATGGCAGTCAATGCCAACATGCATTTCATAGAATTCAGGTTAGTATACTCTGGATCATAAAATCATAAAATTGCATCTATCAACCTTTGCTTTAACTGCGCAAGTGCAGCTATTGAGTTTTGAAAAAACTGCTAATATTCCCTACCTTCTACACAGAACACGAATCAAATTTTGCAAAAGCTGATTTCACAGAACAATGCAGAAGGTGAAAATTATGCCAATACTATATATAACTCAATTTCATAAAATTTTGTGTCTATCAAGTATTGAAAAAACGCTCCTCAATTGTTAGGAATCATTTCCAAGATACAAGAGATATAAATATTTCATAAGCACCATCATTTCAGCCGTAAAACATCTACTGCTGAATGCAGGCCTCCCCATAGATATCCACCTAGTTTGAGGTTTTTCTTCAGCATTTGTTCCACTATGGAGTTCAGTTTTTTGGCGCTGCAGTCGCCTATCTTAAAATGGCAATCGGTCAACCGGTTTTGGAGTTTACTTACTCTTCAACATACAATATGTATAGGCATTGGTATGTATGAAATTGATAAATGATAGAGAATGGCATGTGAATTATTACATAAAACAAAAATGAGCAGAGAAAATAGTATGAATGTAATATGTTGTATTTCTATTTCAAACATATAGCACATTGTATGAATTGTAAGTTGAAAGGCGAGTAGCAAAAGACTAAATGTATCTCGTAGAGGAAATTATGTGAATGTAATACTTTGCATTTATATTTCAGTCATAGAAAATTGTACAAATTGTATTGTAAGGGCAAACAGAGGATATATGAATGTGCTATGTAAAAGAAAAGTGAGTAGAAAACCATTTGAAAGTAATATATTGTGTAGTAAAACGGTTACCATTAAAACGTTCTCCATGAAAAAATACATACACGTTTGAGAGGTAGAACTGGAACTTAAAAATTCAGTGCCACAGCTGGGAATTGAACCCCAGACCACATTGCTCACACACGGCTTGTGTGTCTAAAAACACCAACAGTGAGTTTGTTGGTATAAATAAATTATAATACATACACGTGCCAAATTTTGTGGTGATCGGTTAAGTGATTTTTGAGGTTAACAGTTACATATATACAAACATCCATTTTGTATATAGATGACACAAATTGTTTGTTAAAAAGTGAGCAGAGAAAGAGATGTGAATGTGTTATCTAAAAGTGAGTTGAGAAAACAGTGTGTATGTAATAGTATTTCTATTTCAAACATACAGAAAATGGTATGAGTTATTTTAAAATCGGGGACAGAAAAGTATTTTTTGTGTAAAATCACATTTTTTATGGAAAATTGCCCCATTCATGTAATGTTTAATAAGAGTGAGTAGACAAAAAGATGTGAATGTGTTATCTAAAAGTGGGTACAGAAGACAGTGTAAACGTAACATGTAAGAATTCCATTTCAAACATACAGAACGCTGCATTACTTAATTAAGGAAATTGAAGCTATTAACAGTGAAGCAACAAGATTCTAAAGTAAGAACAAATTGGAAACTAAAAACTTCACTTATCTTAGTAATGTTGCATGTTATTTTTTCAAACACTGACTCGAGTTTCAAATTGCCTCCAACTCATTCTCAAAGCTATAGCTATAGCTACATTACTAAGATAAGTGAGGTTTTTAGTTTCTAATTTGTTCTTACTTTAGAACTGTATTACTTGGGATTAAAAATAGCTTTTTTGTATAGTCACATTTTTTATGGAAAATTGTTTATAGAAGAGTGAGTAGAGAAAGAGATCTGAATGTGTTACCTGAATTTGAGTAGAAAAAACAGTGTGAATGTAAGTAGGATTTCCATTTCAGACACACAGAAAATTGTATAATTTATAGAGGAGGGAATAAAAACATGTTTTTTATGTAAAATCCCTTTTTTCAGGCAAGACACCAATGTAAAACTTAAGACGCAAAACCTTATCTGAACGCAAAATTTGATCAAAATCTACAGGACCATTTCCGAGTGAGTGAGTGAGTGAGTGAGTGAGTGAGTGAGTGAGTGAGTGAGTGAGTGAGTGAGTGAGTGAGTGAGTGAGTGAGTGAGTGAGTGAGTGAGTGAGTGAGTGAGTGAGTGAGTGAGTGAGTGAGTGAGTGAGTGAGTGAGTGAGTGAGTGAGTGAGTGAGTGAGTGAGTGAGTGAGTGAGTGAGTGAGTGAGTGAGTGAGTGAGTGAGTGAGTGAGTGAGTGAGTGAGTGAGTGAGTGAGTGAGTGAGTGAGTGAGTGAGTGAGTGAGTGAGTGAGTGAGTGAGTGAGTGAGTGAGTGAGTGAGTGAGTGAGTGAGTGAGTGAGTGAGTGAGTGAGTGAGTGAGTGAGTGAGTGAGTAGTGAGTGAGTGAGTGGTGATATTTAAGGGCTCATTGACAACTAGGTCGTTAGGACCCACCTTTTTTTAAATAGACATATTATATACAAGAATTGCTCTGTGTAAAAGGGAATAAAAAATGTTATTTGTTGTGTAAAATCGAGTTTACTCAGGAAAGACACCTACATATGTAGGTAAACTTAAAAATCAAAATCTTATATGTATACAAAATTTTAACCAAATCTTTAGATTCATTACTGAGATACTAGGAATATATGTACAAGAATTTCTCTGTAGAAGAGGGAATAAAAAAATGCTATTTTTATATAAAATTGTGGGTTTTTTTTCAGAAATGACACCTATATAGATAAACCTAAGAAGCAAAACCTTATCTAAATACAAAATTTGATCCAAAGCATTAGAGCCATTTCCAAGATGTGTGGAACATATATATATACAAGTATTGCTCGTTTAAAGATATTAGATGCTGGCTCAGTTGTGTTTTGTATTTGGCAACCACCAACTGAAAATGCTGTTTGAGACAGGAAGATATAATTAGAGCATTCTGCTGGGCCACAATTATCATCAAATGGCACTTTCCTGAAATCTTGTAATGTGGCATGCATATTAATACAAGCATTTGTGTTACTCTCCCTGTTTGTTTTCTAAGGCACAACTCCAGCCAATTTCTGCTGCTATTTGGAATAACATAGCTTACACTGACAATGTGTTAAAGTCATTTGGAGAAACAATGTTTCACAGATCATCTCTCAAACACTGCTGCTGTCTGCAATGCTTATAGGTAGGGATTGGAAGATTTCAGTGATTTGAGAACACAGAAAAGGGTACTTCAAAAGAGAGAAATCTGATGTGTTGCACTCACTTGACTTTCTCTACTCTTGTATTAACCATTCTTACAAACTCTTATTCCTATTCTTTCTTTGTGTTAGTTGAGATAAAAATTTGCAGAAATTATCTCATTGCTTGTTTCCTTCTAGGTACAAGGGAATATAGGAATACTGTAGGCTTTGAGCGAGTCAAATCTTATAAAGCCTTGAGATTCCATTCTAAAAAAATATGATGTATTGGATGAAAGTCTTAAGTTTTCCAAAACTGACACAAATAACAAGGAATATCTCTGAAATGGTTCACTCTACAAAAAAAATTTATTTGTACATAGGTTATGTCTTTTAGCGAGATCTACATTTTTTGTATAGAAAAATTTGATCTATCTCTTACAGTTTAAAAGTTGAGACAGAATATTAGAAGACCCCAAAAGAAAATCGTTCATGTAAATGTTTATTAAAAGTGTAATTCGTTTTTTGATGTTGGTATGAGATAATTAAATGACGAAAGCATGTTGATAAGGTTCATTGTTACGAACAACTAAGTTTGCGCAAAGACGTCATAAATCTTTCCATATTTAATTTTAATATATGTGTATAAATATTAGAATTGTTTGTGTTCCATAATAAAAGTAGGGGAGGATGATTAGAGATCGCTTCCCTAACGAGAAAGAACTATTTGATGAATAGCGCGGATGAATATGAAAAAGGCGGTGTCGCGTCAAACGACGCCAAAAAACTGTTCACTAGCGTCTCCGTATTCGGCATGGATGGACGCATTTTTATGTGTACGCGTCATGAAATAGTAAAAGTGAAATTTACTAAGTGTTTAGAGACCTTTAATTAAATTTCGGCGATGCTAGGGAAGTTGATCAGCTAAAATAAGACTTTCTACTGTGATACGATTTAAAAATTGTGAGCAAGAAGGTACAAATAAAATGTTTGACTAAAGTTAAACCCGAGTGTATGTTCATTCCATCCGTTACCACGCCCTGAGGGAAATAAGAGCCACATCGCACAAACAAGAAGCTACCCACAAATAAAAACAGCACCAAAGTTATACAAAAGTCATCCAGAGTAAACAGGACTACATAGGCTATATTAAGAAAATTCAAAGTATGTGTTTCATTTGTCATAGAAATATCTTAAACATATGTCATTTTAATCAAAATTGTTAGAACCATTATCAAGAAATCAACATTTTTGAAAAATTTTCCACATAAAGGGTAGTTGAGGGTGGAACCATTTTCTTCAAAATCTTCATGTCACATCCTTGAAAGACATTAAAGTTAAATACCAACTTTGGTTTTAAATTGGCTTTTCATTTTGAGTTATGCTGTCCACAGACACACAGACACAGACACACACATGGACCTTTTTCAAAAAATGTCTTTTTTGGATCTAGGGGACCTCAAAACATATATTTCCAGTAAAATCTCGACATCAAATTTTTGTGTGGAATACAATACTTCCTCTACTGACTAGTAGAGAAAGTAGAAAACGGTGATTTGAAACAAACACTTTGGTGCTTTTGTATGTCAATTATTCTCAATATTTACAATTACATGTTTCATATATGGCGCAGTAAGATGTATTGAGAAAGTCAAACAGCAGCAAAAAAAAAATGCATTTTTGTAAATATAAAGGTTTCACAGAAGAAGAAAATGCAAAGTTAATCTTTATATATTTCTTCTGTCCGCATATATGTGACTAAGGTTCCTAAATAGCTGGACTGATTTTTATGAACTTTGGTGCGTGTGATGAAGGTGATTCCAGAATGGCTTTGATTCACAATTTGACCCAATAGAACATATTCTTTTTAATTGATTAATTAATTAATTAATTAACTAACTAATGTGTTGTTCACAGAACATATCTTTGGATGGTCTAGCTTCACAACTGGATGCGTAAGGAGCGCTGGGATCACATTGTAGAATTTCTGTTATTTGGTGGTGCCATATCCTGGGAAATTTTTGTCACAGCTAAGCATTATTATTACATTAGAAGTGTGCGCTTATTGAGAACAAGTAATTAAAAGTATAATTAACAAATATACATTGTGCGAATGTGTAAGGTACAGTAGTGAAGTGGGTATTTTACATCCCAATGATGCATACAATTGCATCCTATAACAATAAGTTTAACCTACAAATGCAATATATTAGTATTTATTGAAGGAAGGTGTGGAAGTGTAACTGAAACATATATATTGTGCAAATGTGTAAGCTGCAGTATAGAGGTGAGTATTTTACTTGATTTTTCAGGAATTCCAATGATACATATGCGTGCATTATATTGCAATCAACTTAGCCAACAAATTTCATATATTATTATTTATTGAAATAAGATTTTAAGATGTAATTAAAAAATACACATTGTACAAATTGTGCTAGAGCCTTTGTAGTACGTCTTCTTATACAGTAATATAATCATGTAAATACAATGGACATGTTCATCTTCCTGCTACAGTGCATGCGCAATCTCGTCTTCTAAGAAGAGAATTAAGTATAGGAGATTTGTGATTTTGTGCACTGCAGGTACAGCCTGGAACACACCCACTCATCCACCCAACCTTTTTAGTACGTTTTATTACACAGTAATGTAATCATGTAACTAGAGAAAACATAGCCATCTTCCCCCTACAGAGCATGCGCAAAGATGACTACTATGAAGGAAATGAAGTATTTAGGAGATTTTTTTGATTTTGTGCATTGTAGGTACAGCCTGGAACACACCCAAACATCCACCCACCCTTTTTAGTGTGTAGTCACACAACTACAGAAAACATGGCCATCTTCCCCCTACAGAGCATGCGCAAAGACAACTTCTGCGAAATAAACTAAGTAATTACTTAGGATTTTTGTGGTTTTGTGCATTGTAGGTACAACTTGGAGCACACTCACTCATCCATCCACCCTTTTTAGTACATTTTATTATATAGTAACATAATCATGGAACTACAACACCCCTGGCCATCTTTCCCTACAGAGCATACACAATGACAACTTCTAACCCAAAAGAGAAGTGAAATTCACAGTATTAGTGATGTTTTCATTTTTTTCTTTTTACAGTGAAACCTTGATACTGCACTAAACAATAGAACATAGGTTTATAACAAATTGTGCATATACCATTGGCCCTTTTAAGTTAGAGTAAATGCAACTGAATGACAAACAAATTGCCAAAATGTACTGACAATTCAACAACAACGATGATGGCGGTGGTGGTGATGGTGGTTTTTTTTTTTTGTTTGTTTTTTTTTTTTTTGTTTTTTTTTTTGTTTCTTTTTTTTTTTTTTTGAATTGACGTCCTCCAACATTGTGTCATCTCGGACAAATGAATGAAATGGGTGAAATGATGCTCAAATGAGCCCGAGGTCCATGGAGCCTTAAGTTACCCGACATTCGTCTTCTCAGGGTAGGGAAAACCTCGGAAAAAAACCTTACTCGGATAATTCGGATAACTTACCCTAAGCGAGAATCGAACTCGCGACCTCTTGAACGTGAGGCAGATGATGATTATGATGATGATGATGGTGGTGATGGTGATGGTGATGGTGATGACGACGACGACGATGACAATGACGACGATGACGACAACGACGATGATGATGTTAATAATAATAGAAACAAAGTGAATTACAACCTCCCATTTGAAAACAGTATATGTATTGGAAATCTCACACAAGTAACAAGGACTACCTCCAAAATGATTCACTTAAAAAAAAAATTTTACATAAATTGTGCATTTTAACAAGGTCTACTTATGAACTCACACGCAATTGATAGGTTCTAGTTGTGATAATTGTCCATGTGGTGGCATCAGGTATTCTAAAAATAGCTTTGAGAATGAGTTGGAGTCAACTCAAAACATTGTCCAGCTTTGCACCAAAGAACTTGTAATATTACTAAGATAAGTGAAGTTTTTAGTTTCTAATTTTGTTCTTACTTTAGATACCTTTTTACATATTTTTCATCAAAATATTCTAAACAATTTACAGTTTATTTACAGCTTTTTTAATATAAAATGTTTGAGCAGAACATCTGTTAGGTCCGCTGGTGTTATATATATTCATAAACCAGTGTTCACTTAAACAATTGCATTTTACACTACCTGGGACAAATAGCTTTGTATCTGAGGTAGAATAAGAACTCAAAAACTCAATGCCACAACTGGGATTTGAATTACAGACCCTCCACTTACCAGGTTTGTGTGTCTAAACCCACCAACAGTAAGTTTGTTGGCATAAATAAATAAATAATAGCTTTGTATCTATTTATCCATGACTTAAGGAGGGTGCATGTGTTGTAAGAGATGGCTACCAGTTGCACATTAAGTTGACAGTCTAGTTGTTATTTGAGGGTGACATAAATACTGCAATACAGTTACATCCCATACTGGAAACACTACAAGTGAGACAGATATAAGATTCTTCACTTTAGAATTAAGTAAAATTTTGTTCTGCTTCTTAGTGAAGCACATCTTGTGCCTACCATGTGCACAGATTTTTGTGACAGGTTGTTCACCTTCCCTCCTTCCTGCTGATCAGTTCTCCACCATCAAATACATTGCTAAATGTCCCGAGTAATAAATTGAATATCAAAGTAAAAGCACCACTATAATGTGCTAATCCACTAGCATACATCAGAGATTGGAAAGAATGACACTTTAATTTTCAAAATAAATCCCTGGAAAAAAAAAAAATCATATTCTGTTCTGCAAGAACAAGCCACTTATCAGAAAGGACATTGTTCACAATCAAGATTTTCAAACAGCATCCTCAGCAACTGAAGAACACTGTGTGCAAAACCCTATATTAAACTGCCACTGCAATTAACATGATCATTTTCATCATGCTTTGCAATTTTTTCATTCCCATTATGATTTCAGTCTCACTTAGATTAGAACAGAGATACAGCTTTCTGGACATTTTTGCAACATCTTCATTTACTATTAAATGAATCATTTCTGCAGGGGCAAACGTGCCCACTGCTTCTTAAAAATTATTTGTGATATCACTGGTTCTTATTCAACATTGTTTTAATCTTATTTTTTGTTGAATTGTTGCTGTATCTTTCATCAACGTTGGCCATCTTGCATCAAATATTCCATCTGCAGCTGTTTTCAATGTCTCTTAAATTAGTCTGAGACCACCATCCAAAATGTGCACAGCAGCACACTTAGAGAAGTGATGCACTGAGCAATGACTGTTTCTGTCATGAAGCGAGCCTCTGCTTTGATGGAAACCAACTGCTCTTCTGTTACATTTTACAAGAAGTCCACAAACACACACTGATCACATTTGTTGGTGGTTTCATTACAGAACAGTGTGACTTTTTGGTCTTCATCTCTTCCTCTGATTCTGCTTGTATTTGTCGAACATACTCGTATCAAAGTTTTTGTACTCTGTATATTGCATACAAGCAAATGTCCTGCAGCACTTACAGAACTGTACTTTCAAAATGGAGCTATTACTCAATATCTGCAACATTGCATTTTTTAAATGATATTACTCAAGTAACATCCAGCAATATATTTAGGGTATTATTTGGAAGTTATGCAGCTTATCTCATGAAAAGCTAAAATCAGAAATTTAGGCAATTGTTTAATGCCGTTTACAACAGTCTGAATATCTGAGAAACAATCCTATTAGAACCTATCTCAAAATTTGTGTTGATCAAGGGAAATGTAATTAGCTAAGCCAGTAAGTATATAGTGAAATAATGATTGATTAGTAACAAAGGAAGTGAGAAAATTACATCTAATTGACTGTTTCTGAATAAAGGCAAATTAACGTAATAATCTTTTACTTTGTAGAAACATGAGTTAGCAATGCTAGTCAGTCTGGGTAGCTTGCTTGGTTAAGTGCTGACCTTCAAAGCTCAAGATCACTGATTCAAATCCAGCTAGATCGATGGTTATTAAGTTTGCTTTAAAAAATAGCCTCAAGTCAGTAGGTTTACTGGATGTAAATGAACTTCTGCAGGGCAAAATTCTGGTATACAGTGACGCTGAATTGATCCTGGTAACTGACAGCGTTACTGAACAAACATTTCTTCTTCAGCGATGCTACTTAGTAAAACTAAGTTTACAGCAGCTAGACATCACAAATCTTCACCACATCTTCTCAATAATGGCCATTTTTATGTTCAGTCTGTAACATGGTATTTCTCAAATTTACCCATATCCACAACTAGCCATTTTTACTTTGTGATGGCTGTATCTTGGAAATCAATTGAACTTCACACCTAATGATATTAAAATTGCATTGTTGCAGAAAGCAAATGCAGTAATAATACTACTAAACACAAGGTGTATTTCTTAAATGAAAATGTACTCCTTAAGTAGCTAAATAATCTAATTTGAACTTGGATGCATTTGTGCTCATAGTCAGTTAAAAATTAACTTATCCAGATTTTAAAGCAATTCTTTATCAAATTATGCAGTTTACCTTGGACAAATTCATTTCAGAATACCTTTACATATTTGTTTTCAAGCTTAGACAATGGAATATTTACCTTTAAAAACGTTTAAACATGTTTACCAAATATTTGGTAATCTTCCTTTTCTTTTCTACACTGTAGAAGCACATGGTGATGGTTGTTGGCAAATTTAACACAATTTCTTTATGCAAATTCTATGCAGACACATGCTTAGCTGATTTTAAGTGCTTCTTGATGTAATATTTGCTCTCCCAAGATACTTACTTGGCAATTACAAAATTTGCACATAACTATTTTTATTTGTGGAATAAAACCCATGCAACTTATCCTTTGCAGATATTCTATACACATTCTAAAATATTATGAACAAACAAATGGCAACAATGTGCACTCGGGACACAGAGTGATGCATTTAAAGGCTTTCTTCCTTCTTCTGTGACATGTGTAAACAATATGAAGTAGGTGGTTCTTTGCACCAATGAACATGAAGGAAAAGGAACCAATGGTTGCCATGATCATGTGTCCCAGCTTTCACTTTCTTTCAAGTGATGAAATATAGGTCCAATGATTTAGCAGGGTTGACAATATATGAATGAAAATGAATGTTGGTTTCCCTGCTTTGCATTTTCCCACATCAATTCATATTTAATTCCTTACAACCATTATTGTCCAACTTTCCAAGTAAAATTTAAAATTTGTTTCTTTACTTCATACCCTAAATTTGTAATAACACTAATATTTTGCTGTTTATCCCAAGTTTGTTTTTCAGTTAAAATCTAAAAATATGTAGTATAAATCCAATTTAAATGTAAACAACTTATTTTATCGCAGTTTACAAAACTGGCGGCCATAAAACTTTCCAATCCACCCAGTCATCAGACTAACTACACACAAAGCACAGCAGAAGGCTACTGTTTCTGTCCCTGTTTTATCTAAACTTACTTTATATTTAAAATCTAATTATGATCCTCTTGTGTTCCCTTCACTCCAATTAGCTAGAGTTGTTTATGCCACAACGTGCCTTTGTGTAGAAAAAACAGCTACATTTGCAACAATACAGCTCATGTAGGTAGTAACTGGTACTAGTAACTGGTACCTACTGGTAGGTACTTCTAGTTACACTCAGCTATGCCCACACATTTTCATATGAGCCAATCATTACCCATTGTTTATTGGAGACACAAGCATAAGCCACAATACAATATCTGTATCAACAGGGGCAAAGTAGGTGGTGCTGGCCATGCTATTCAGATTGATGGATGCAAAATTGGAAGAAGAAAGTATCATGATCGCTTTGTGGAAGGAAACTAGATCCTCCCAATGAGTGATGTGGTCACCAATGGAGTGCAGATTACAATATGCCCCAGTAATTTCAGAGATGGTGCCATCCTCTTTGCTTTGAGGAGCATGTGAAGTTTACCAACACAATCCATACCGATTACTGGGGTGGATACAAGAGCTTAATAGATGGAGATTTTTGGCTCAACTAACTGTAAACTGCAGCCTGCATTTGTGGACCCAATACAGATATTCATATAAACACTGAATCATGCTAGCAATCTCTCCAGCATCGCCTATCAAGGGGCAGTATCAGACAGGCTCAAATGAATGTACATTTGGCAGAATAACAGTGGTGCCCAGGGTTGCCAACTTTTAAAAGTAAAATTATCATACCGGCCACTCAAAATTATAGATTTGGATTCAAAATTATCGTACATCATAAACCAAATGCTACAACAATGAAAATATCTAAACAACACGTATGAAAATGTAATAGCGTTGATATTTATGGTATTCACTTACAAGATTGATGACCTCAACCAGTATTACCTTTAGCAGTTATGTTTCTCGTAATCTGAAAGTTCATCATCTTCAACTGTTGCAACATTATAAAAATTTGTTACTGAGATAAACTTTAACATCTTCTCGGTAACTTGCAGATTTTCGGGTCCACCACATTATTTCATAAGCTGAGATGACAGAATAAGTCCATTTACCTTATCTAGCGCCAATCTGTTTCTAATTTTGGCTTTTATTAAGCCCAGTTCAGAGAAAAGTCTTCCACAAGAAGCGTTTCTGTGGCGCAACGAAATCACTGATAATGCCACCTCTGCCAGTGCTTTGAAATCAGTATTTCCACCAAGGTGACACATCTGTTTAACAGCACTCCAGAAACTGCTAGCTTCAGGCATTTTCTTTACTTCACAGGGAATATGACTTATTCCTACTTTTCTCTATTGATCATCAATTTTCTGAACAGTGCCTTCATTGAGATTACCAGATCTGGGCACACTGGCAACAAGAGGATAAAGGGTAGAAGGATATGAAATGGTTGCCTTAGAGGAGTGGAGACAGGCCACGAGGGCAAAAGTGATGTCGCTATTTGTAATTAATTTTATTTTACAGGTGTGACAAACCAGTGAAAATGATATTTTGCTGGTATCAAACTAAAAACATTCAAATTATCATGCACCCCCATAATTATCATACGGGTTGGCAACCCTGGTGGTGCCAAGACTGCAAAAAACAGAAAAGCCAATCTGTTTCAAGAGCTGATTGAGGACATCCAGGAGATTTACACTATGATTTAGCTGAAAAGGTTGGATATATAAATAAAGCCTTAGCTTAGTTTAAATAGTTATACTTCAGAATACTTTTGAAAACTTTTGCCAGTTTATTTACTGACTATAGTGTGTTGGCTTTTTTAATGTTGGCAACAACGACTATGGTGATTGTGGGAACAAAGCTGACAGCAAGGCTACTTGTCTTCTACTGATGTCGGTGCATGTGCAGTGAGTGCATTTGGACTTGGTTTTTATTTACTTTATTTGAAATGAATTTATGTATTTCACAGTTTAGAGATTTAAAATTATTTTTCTATGTTTGGATTATATTTGTGACCTATAGGATGCTATGTTGCAAGTGATGTTGGAACTTACTAAAGTAAAGAAGAGTCATGTTTTTCCCTAATGAATGTTCATTTGGAATAAACATATTCAGCATTGTTATAGTGCAAACTTTAATAATCAATATATTCAGCATTGTTATAGTGTAAGCTTTAAACTTGCACTTGTGCTTTACTCTAAAACTACAACAGAGATGCCATAAGAAAGTATGGACTGGAAAAATCTATATAGTGCCAATGGACAGTGACCCAGATGACAGTCAAAATGGTACAAAAGTTCAAAAATGAAAAGTTAAAACTTAGGAATTTCAAGCTTGTAGGTGGAAGTAGAGATGTTAAAGCATAGAAAATCATGCATAAATAATTTCTTAGCACTTGTTTTGCCACTAAACAGTGGCTTTGTATAGGTTAGATAAGAAGTCTACTGTTCAACTGAATTTATGCAGAGGTGCAATGTATCGTTTCCTGTGGTAAATTTTAAGCAGTGATACAACTTTGAGAGTGAATACTGCAGATGATAAGTTTCAACTTGTTTATAAGTGTTTAAGGCTTGATAATGGATATGCCAACTTAAATGAGACACATATATTAGGTATTATGCAATAGGCTTTTTATGTTCTAATAGAAGTAACTTTTTTCCTTCATGATCCTTCACATTGTTTTATGCACTGAACAAAAAAGCATAACTTACATAACATATTCTCAAAGTTCCATTTCTGTCTTGTTGCAACTTTCGAATGCAGAGCACATTTTGTCTAATGGCACAGTCTGACTTCACATTACAGGTGGTCAGTGCTTTACACACCGAGACCTGTATAAGGTATTCATGGTTAATAACCAAATAACAAGTCTATTTTCTAAAGTATATACTTCCAACTACCACAGTTTTTAAGCAATTAGAAAAAAAAGTGGAGTGATTTTGTACCAACATCAATTTATGATGTCACAAATCCTGCAGAAACAAGGAAAACTTTGAACTGAAGTACAATGATCGTTTAACAATTTTGACATCACACAGTGTTACAATGAACTAAGTACAAGTAAACCTGTCTTCCTTTCTTAGAAGTTTGAAAAAAGTATTGTTATAATCAATTTAATTTAAAAGGTGAGTCAATTAATAACGCTAAACAACACTTACATTTATAATTTTCCGAAACGTGTTGTTTAGTGTTATTAATTGACTCACCTTTTAAATTAAACAAGTAAACCTGCTCACTCAGCTGTCCTTGGCAGACCAAAAAAAGACTATTTTCAGAAAGCAGCATGAAATCGAAGAGGCAGAAACAAAGAATCTCCAAGAATGAACTAGTACCGAGGAACTTACTTTTGCCACCCAGTTAAGTCTAACTTGATGCAGCGAAAGTACATGAAACTGCATTAAGCAGCTCCATCAAAGCCACCAAATTATTATCTTCATTTAAAAACTACCCTTCTGAAAATATAAATAAATATGATAGTAATGAAGCATTAGCACTTATAATGAATGTCAAGCTCTAAGTACCAACATTCAGTATTAAGATTTGGAGCAAAGAATAGAATTGCTGTCATACCCAGCATATAATAAAGTATGGGAGGTTAAGCTGATGTGTTACCCAAACAAAGAATAGATTAATGTCACAGAAATTAGTACTGAAATAAATTTACAAGGACTGCTAGACCATATACTTTGAGAGATTATTAAAGTTATGGAAGCAAATCCAAATAATTTTTTTGAACAGGGCAACCTAAAGTTATTCAGCAAATGGAGATGATGATAGTACAGGTCATCAAGAATTTAAGCAGATGTATGCCAATAAAAGTTACTTATCTGATGCAGAAAGTTTTTTTGGTCTCCTTTGTTCCACTTTTGCTACATGGTGAAGGAGATGAGAATACGAAAACTGTGTACTGGCAAAATCTGCAGCATCAGCAACAAAATCTAATAAACCTAATCACATCAATATATAAACTTAGGCTTTCATGGCCAGTGTCTTGACTATTAGAAATGTTTTGTTCTCCCGGGCTTGTAGGTCGTGATCTAGAAGGCATTGTAGATACCAACGTTTCGTCCAGTACTGTACTTGGCATCATCAGGGTAACACGACCCACTGTCTGCACTGGTCAGAGTTTGAATGTGAAAGCAGAGAGAGATGTGGAAGTAAAGACCGTTAATGTCCATTAGGGTTATTCATATGATGGGGTTGGCGGGGCATTGTTGTGCTGGCTACGGTAGTCATTGGCTAGTTGTAGGCAGGGTTTTATTACAACTGCCCACCTCACTATATAAATAACCTTAACGGACATTAACGGTCTTTACTTCCACATCTCTCTCTGCTTCCACATTCAAACTCTGACCAGTGCAGACAGCGGATCGTGTTAACCTGATGATGCTAAACACAGTACTTGGCAAAATGTTGGTATCTACAATGCCTTCTAGACCACGGCCTACAAGCCCAGAAGAACTAAACATTTCTAATAGTCTAATCACATCAAATTCATGGATGAGCAAGTGCTTGTGATTGCTTTTTTAAGGGAGATGAATTATAGCGCATTTGACTAACAAGCATATGCACTTGAAACTGCATGACTTTTTATATAGGGATAACCTTGGTTTTGTTTCTCTGCTAGTGTTCACAGAATGCTAATTCATTGATCTCAGATCATAAATTCAGAAATGATACCCTTTGGTCAACTATCTAAGGAGGTTCCAGAGGCACATAACAAGGACATTAAAAGATTCCAACAGCGTTATACAAGAAGAAGTTCTCGGAATAATACAATGAGTGATTTACTGAACAATTTGCTGGTGTCATTGGATCCTGTAGTTTCAAGTTTATGAGAGCCATACGAAAAACTAAAGAGTCCTCTCTGTCAAGAAGTACAAAAGTTGCTGTATTTCAGTGAAAGAACTGACTTGCAAGGGGAAGAAGAGGGAGCAAGCATGGATGATGAGCAACAGCGTTCAGACATTGATGTGGAGTATGATAGTTAATAAAATATAATAATAATATTGAGAGGGAGTGATGTGACCACCAAAACGTTGGTGCTGTTTTTGCAATTACCACTATTATGGAATGCGCTGTGCTATGAGACTCGTTTTCTATCTAGGTCATGGTAACGGATGGAATGAAGTATCAATGTTTCCTTACCACAATGTATCAATTTATTAACACTTCATCGATACTCTACATTAAACAATTTCTCTCAGCACTATTCTAAATTCCCAAAAACCTTTACACTTTTTCACTTAGTAGAACTTATGCTTGATGAAAGTTTGGTGAAAGTTCCATGTTGACACTACCTAAATATGATCGTCTTTTCATCTCGAAGATACACACGCGAGTGAACAGTTTTTTTGGCGTCATTTGACGCGACACCGCCTTTTTCATATTCATCCGCGCATGCGTCCATCAAATAGTTCTTTCTCGTTAGGGAAGCAATCCCTAATCATTCTCCCCTACTTTTATTATGGAACACATATAATTCTAATATTTATACATATATATTAAAATCAAATATGGAAAGATTTATGATGTCTTTGGGCAAACTTAGTTGTTCGTAACAATGAACCTTATCAACATGTTTTCATCATTTAACTATCTCATACCAACATCAAAAAACGAATTACACTTTTAACAAACATTCACATAAACGATTTTCTTTTGGGGTCTTCTAATATTCTGTATCAGCGTAAAATTATGGTGCTCTCTAAAAAGCGATTACTTTTACTTCTTTATAGTTCTCCAAAAATATTGAAGAGCAAGAGGACTAATGACTTCATTGTCAGAAGTCCAGTATTAGCAAACAACAAACAACATTTGAGATAAGACCACTAAACAAGCTATAGTACATTTATGTATTGATATGTTTCAATAACTGTTAACATTACCATAATTTTGTCTGTTATTGAGATCAATCATTCCATTGTCCCATTTGGACTACCATCTGGCCCACTGTGCAATGTGGTGAACCATATGCTGGGAAAAATATTTATGTACACCCGTGGACAAAGAAATGAGTCATCTGCAGATTCTAAGTGTCAATCGTAGAGCTTCACATATCTTCCTAAAAGCCGTGTTCACACCACACACAAAAGAATTATATAATAATCTGTGACTTACAGCACATGGTTAACTTATGAGTACAGAAAACAAAATACAGAATAACATTATGGTAGCCAAGAGGTTAAGCAGGCATTGAAGTTCCTAGGTTCACTTCCCACATCACTGGTCATTTTTTTATTTTTGTTAATTTCATGACTGGATATGAAGAGCATAATATTGCATTAACCCTCTGTCGGGCACAATATATCTGAGAGATACCTCTCTTGCTTTTATAAACAATATGACGCAACAGTTTATGCAAAATTAATGCAAGTCATTGCAGCTTCCTAAAACACACTGTAGCACTTCCTGGTTCATTATTGGTCAGCTGCTTGTTGTTTCGTTTGATTATCAAGCAAAAGTATCTGTGAGATACATAGCACCCGCTCACGTACCTCATTGTTTCTGTGGTCTTTTTTTCTACTGGTCACGTTTTTACGTCCCATAATGTCTAAGAAGCAAGAAGTGTTCAATCTGTGTAAACCTAACGACCTGCAAAAAGCCCGGGCAATACTCTGGGATGAAAATGAAGATAATAATGAAGATTTTGTTGATTATGAAAGTAACACAGATTGCGAAGCTGCGACAGAAGTCTGTGATGAAGATTCTTCAGGTCCTTCTGCTCAAAATAAGT
Source organism: Tenodera sinensis (assembly GCA_030765045.1). Classification (NCBI taxonomy): domain Eukaryota; kingdom Metazoa; phylum Arthropoda; class Insecta; order Mantodea; family Mantidae; genus Tenodera; species Tenodera sinensis. Next base: position 183,940,699 of record CM060962.1, on the reverse strand, counting down.
GCAAAGTTTGCAAGACTTGCCTTGTAGACTCAAAAAGAAGCGACTTTCAAGATATTGCTGCAAGAAATGTGAAATGTACTATTGTTTAGAGCATGCCGGACAGGATTGCAAGAAGTGTGCTGAGAATTTGCCGTGAAAACTCTCAAGTATATTACAGACACACACACATACAATTATTTAGCTCAAATAACTGATTAATTGTAATAATGTTTATAATTTCATAAAAACTGATGATGTTTATTGTTAACTTTATGTTCAAATATAAGAATAATTACCCTTTCACATTTTGTACATTCGCAGTATTAGTTTATTTTCTGCAACTTACATAACTCATGTTTTTGAAATGTTGTTGTTGTTGTTAGCTAATGCTGGATTTCTGACAATGAAGTCATTAATCCTCTTGCTCTCCAATATTTTTCACTGGTGGATGGGGCATTAGAAGTGGCCGGGCATATTTGAAGGTGGTCTCGATCCATTTCCTCTTGCAGATCACATAGAGGACAGAGTGGTGAAGAATATATCCCAATTCTGTTTAAATGTTTTTTGTCAGACAATCATGTCCTGTAATCAACCTGAAGGTTGCAACTGCTGTTTTTCTAGGATACTCAGGAATTACTGTCTGAATGTTTGGTAGTTCCCATCTTTTATTTTTTGATTTTTCATAGTAATATTTTTGAATAATTTTTTTGAATTCAGAGTTGACTAATCTTTTAGCTGCATAAAATGGTAGATTAACTATAGATTTCTGCACATTGCCGGTACCCTTTAAAAAGAGGTTCTGCAGAAATTACTTCATGTATTCTAAAATACATCGAACTGCATTTTGAGTCACTCAAACAAGGCGAGAAAAAAAGATTGATAGTTTGGTCTGATCGTTGTGTTGGTCAGAACAACTGGGGGTGTTCAGCTCTTTATAACTACCTCATAAGAAAAAAATACTTTACAACCATTGATCAGAAGTTCCTAGTAAGCGGGCATAGCTTCCTTCCCTGCGATAGGGACTTTGCACTGTTAGAGAGAAAGAACCAGAAATCTAGTGTATTATGCTACACAGTGGGTGGAAGTTGTAGTTAATACCGGTGTTGGATTTTCTGCATACTATATGGACACACCAGATTGACCTATCAGTGATAGAAGGAATGCGTAAAAGGGACCCTAAATTTAAGATTACTTCATGTCACTGGATTCAGTTTTCTGAGGAGGAACCCACCAGAATCAGGACCCGTATTAGTCATAACATTCTACAACCTTGGACAGCGCATGAGATCTTGCAGTCCAACAAAAGAAGCAAACAGCTACAACCACTGCCTAGAGTTCTACCTCAACTTTACACAGAGAATGTATCTGTCAAAACAGCAAAGAAAGTTGACTTACTATATATGTGCAAGTTCATTCCAATTCAGTATTACAAATTTTATGAAAACCTCAAAGAATCAGAGTGAAAAAGATGTTAATAAATATTTTTTGTGTTTGATAAATACCAGAGGGAAAAGTCCTGATTTCACTTTAAAAATGTATCAATCATAGTAAATATGTTTGTCTTGTGTTATGTAACCTATACATTACAACAAATGTAATGTATAGGTTAGATCATTGTTCCATTCTCTTAGGTTAGATCATTTTTCCACTGAAACTTCCTTTTACTTCTTTTTATTTCTGGACATAATGTAAATTCTCTTAAAATTTACTTCAAATATGTTTGCAACAATGAAAAAGGATGAAACTATGTTTAATGTAGCATAATAGTCTCAAATGTCAATAAACAATTTTTTTCAATTTACACAAAAGCAAATTTTTGTAGGTTAGATCTCTATTCGGGATAACTATTCAATTACTTCATAGACAACTGTTACTTCTTTTAAATGTGATGGATGTTCAAGGAAGTTTACGAAAGCTCTGGCCACTAGAGTAGATCTTCATAAAATTGTGGTATATTTCATGAATATGGTGTCTGCTTTCTTTTTCTGAAAAGCACATTGAACTATGAATATGCCAACTCTGCCCATTACAGTAGACCTTCATATAATGAATGTGGTATATTTCATGAGTATGTAATCAGGGGTCTCGGTCTAGGGGGATATGTGGATAGCGACCACAAGGTACCCAAGCTGAGCAGAACATTACTTCCACTTACTGGTGTTTTGCTCCTCACTGTAACTTTTCTATCTGACCTTACCTTGGTCAACTCTTGTTCTCTTCCGACCCCGATGCTGTTAGGGTTCCTGAGGGCTAGGGAGTCTTTATTTTTCCAACCTCTGCATTTCTCTAATTTCTCTATAATACTTTAACCCATAACATGCTGACCTGTCATGGCATGTATACGTCCTCTGATTGGTAATCAGAGGATATGGTCGGTGAATTTATTTTGATAATTCTCCCGGTCAGGTCGGTGAGACCCGTAAACCAACGACAGGTGTGGTCCTCCAGACATTCTGGGGTTTGTGAGAGAGCGATGTCACCGCCAAAACATAAAAATATGGTGCTCTCTAAAAAGCGGTTACATTTATTGCTAAGTGCTATTGCTAAGTCTCTTCAAAATGTTTTTGAAATGTAGTATGATGTATTGTAATATTTCTAAAACAAAATTTGGTATATAAAAACAACATAATTAAAACACAACAAAATACAAATATTTCACATTTAGGAGGTATTTCAGACAGTACAGAGGCAGATATGTACGTGGTATCTCTCAGATATATTGCGCCCGAACACGTAACAATAGGTATTGTGCCTATTGTTAATATAACTTAATATAACATTAGTATAACTTTGAAGTTATGGGTTTATCCACACACACAAAAACATTAATTATTCTAATATTCCTGTTAAATAAATAAATATATATGTAAATAAACCATCATCTTCTAAAGCATACAGAAAATAAGCATAATTAATATCAGGTGTATGAACCCTCTGCACATATAACTGCTCTCAACCCTCAGGGCATACATAAAATTAAATGCCTACAGTAATGTCCCAGGCTTCTTGAATTTGTGTCCAGAGGCCACATTTTGTTCTTTGCCCAGCTACAGGGAAATTGGAGCACAGCTCCCTTTTCACCTCAGCCCACACATTTTCAATAAGGTTCAAATCCGGTGAACAGGGAGGCCAGTCTATCACTCTGATATCCTGCCCTTCTGAGAACCAACTTGGAACCTTTTGAGATGTGTGGACAGAATGATTATCCTGATTATTATGAATTCAATAATTCCATCAGGATATCCTATCCTCACAGAGGGAACCAAAATATTCTCAAGTATTACTGTGTACAGCATGCTGTTCAGTGAATTGCCAAGCTGTACACCTAGACCATCCCTTGATATCCAGCCCCATGATACAGATACGCAACCATCATGAAATTGTGAAGCCACATATTTTGCATCATATTGGAACCCCTTTGAACGATAGCAATCGCCTTTCCCTCACCTGTGGAAGAAAATGTAACCTCGTCTGAGAATATCACGTTATTCCAGTTGCAGTTGGCATTTTCCCCTGTAAGCACAAGGTGAAATAACCTGTGATCACCTATCAGATGTTTTTAGCTACCATTCACATATTAAGTTCTGCGCCAGTTATATGTCACAGAGCTGTTCAAGCTGCTAAAAGGAAATCTGAATTTGCCTTCATTTCAGAAGCAGTTTGGAAAGGGTTCATCTCTGCTTCTACAATTAAAGCTGCATCTGTTTCTGGAGTTGACATGTGCCTTCTTCCTGAACCAGAATGACGGTGTTCAACCCCTCCTCTGGATAATCTCACCCACCTCTGCACTGTAGGTGCAGGGACTCCAATACAAGCTGCAGCTTCATGAGCAGAGAAACCTACTTGACTACTACAATGAGCGACTTCCTTGTGCCTATGTCTTTATATGCATGTTCTGCCACTGTCAAGCATGGTACAATTCATTGCGAGAGAACTGTGCCTGCCTGATGTGTTTGCAAACCATTCGGCACACTATGGGCTTTCGTGTGCAGCATATTGCTGTTCATTAGAATAAACTGTTAAAGAAGCATCATAATAAGCATCATATTAACTTTGAGACAGGAATTATACACTAAAAAGCCTCATGGAAAAGATTAGTACTGTTATTCTATAAATTGGATTGTTTAGCAAAGTTATATGTAAATATCTTTTATAATGTTAAAATTATCTTATTTATATTTTATAATTAAAGACCCGAAGGTATCAAGATCAACAGGAGACTTTCAGGGTCGATCATGATGACTTGATTGACAGAACATAAAAGAATCGGCAAAATAGCCAATTGGTTATTGTAAATATACGGTAACTAGGTAAAATAAATAGTTACCCCCCATAGGGCAAATTAAACTTTGATTAAGGTCTGATGCTTCATTGGATGTGGTTGCACGATCATATCATTGGAGAAGAGAATCCGTCAGTATTCTGATATTCAGTAAAGTAATCGAAATAATCATCTAATAGTGTACATACATGAAAGAATTAAAAAGAAGATACACGCTTTGTGAATAATTACAAGCAAAATGAACAAGTGAAAAAATGCTTTGTATAGATACTTCATATAGAAAACATGAAGTTGCCAAATTGATAACTTTGGGACACATTAATGCTATATGCTAAAAAGAAGATAATTTGTTAAAGTGTCTAAACAAATAATAATAAAGTTGGATTCATAAAAAAAAGAACATGATTGCCATTAAAAGTAATAACCACATGCCATTTTTGTCCGTCTGCACCCATAACATCCTGTAGATAAAACTCATAGCTTGACAACATAGCTACAACGTCCCATCCCCACAACAATAAAAACTGCTACAACATCAACAAATTTCATGTAGGAAATAAGTAAAACCTGACTAAACCAGACCCCCTATGTACCGGAAACCTGGACAACCAAAAAATAAATCTGGGAATGGAGGCATTTCCAATGATAAATAACCCTTTAAACCGGAAAACTGCCTAACATGGAAATGGAATAATTTTTCCGGAACCATTTACAAAAATAACCTAAGACAGATTATTATTTATTTATGCCAACAAACCCTACTGTTGGTGTTTTTAAACATACAAGCCGTGTGTGGGCAATGTTTGAGAGGTAGAACTGGAACTTACAAATCCCAGCTGTGGCAGTGAATTTTTAAATTCCAGTTCCACCTCTCAAACCTAAGACAGATTTTCATTATACTTAATACATAGTTACGTGCTTTGATAATGGAGTTGCCTTGACTGAAGACATTCAAAATGCAGCAGATATCACTGCTGGAAACAGCAGTTGTGAAGTCATGGAAGGAATGGATGATGACAGTGAAGCCAACAAAAGGGAGCCAAAACGATGCCCTTTTAGAGAAGCATTATCTGCTGTGAGTGACCTTCAGGAGTTTGCAGCTTCCAAGAATATTCCAGAACTCCCGGTGCTGATACAGGATGCAAAGGAGTGGTGAAGAAGTTACGAGAGTACACTTTGATGGATATGTGGGGTAAAAGAAACTAATGGAGAAACTGCAATTATGTATGCCATGTTAATTGAAAATACAGCAAAACATACAATTGAACCTATTTTTTATTTACGGAATTTTATTTTTAACTATTCCATCAATTTAATTCTATACAATTACATTTTTTTAATTTTACTAAAATACATACAACCCTTTGTAAGACGGAAACCTGTGAAAATGGAAAAATATTACTGGAACGATTGCGTTCCGTTTTAGGCAGGTTTTACTGTATATTTAAAATAACTAACCATTATGCATTGTTTCACCATCCTTAAGAGAAGGAAAAAAAATTTGCTACATGGGAGAAGCAAAGCTGCAATTTTACCACAGGAGTAGGCTATGTTTTGCCAAAGTGCTACAGTGAACACACTTGGCAGGTTTAGTAATGCTGTTCAATCCAAACTGTATCCTGTTTTGTGTTGTTAACACTTGTAGTTAATATTTATAGTGTGTAGTTAAAGGAGCCAAAGCTATGTATTTGGTTATGATTTTTAATCATATTCATTAGTAATATTAAGATTCAGAACATGTGACAACCTGTTTGTGCTGCCACATAAGTGTATACTGGATGGTATAAACAAGGCACTATGTTGGGTAGGATTCATACAAATTTGGTGTTCCAGATATTACTCATTTTTACTTTCTCTACTATGTATAGTAAAGTAGAGGAAGTATTGTATTCCACCCAAAAATTCAATGTTGAGATTTCACCACAATATGTTCTGAGGCCCCTGAATCCAAGAAAGAAGCATTTTTGGAAAAAGGTCCGTGTGTGTGTGTTGGTGTGTGTGTTTGTGTGTATGTGTGAATATCTGTCAGTCTGTAGGCAGCATAACTGAAAAACGAAAAATCAGTTAAAAACCAAATTTGGTATTTAAGTTTAATGTCTTTCAAGGATGCGACATGAAGATTTTGAAGAAAATTACTCCACCCTAAACTACCTTTGACATGGAAATTTTTTTGAAAATTTTGATTTTCTTGCAAATGGCTCTAACAATTTTGATTAAAATGCCATATGTTTGAGATATTTTTATGACAAATTAAATGCATGTCCTGAATTTTCTGGCTATAGCCCATGAAGACCTATTTACTCTGGATGACTTTTGCATAACTGGTAAAGCGTAAGAGATAGACCAAATCTTACTATACAAAAAATGTAATTCTTGCTAAAACACACAATTTACGTTAAAGTAAATTTTTTGTAAAGTGAACCACTTTGCAGACATTCCTTGTTACTTGTATAAGTTTTGGAGAACTTGAACTTCTGTCAAATGGAACATCGTCATTAATGTTTTTATATGTTAACCATGGAAAGAGAACAGAATTTAAAAGCTTTAAAAGATTTGACTATCGCTCAAAGCCTACTGTATTCCCATATTCCTGTAGCATGTGCAAGAAAACAAGCAATAAGATAATTTCTGCAAATGTTTATCCCAACTAACACTAAGAAGATAGAAGAATAAGAGTTTGTAAGAATGGTTAGTACAAGAGTAGAGGATGTTATGTGAGTGCAACACATCAGGGTTTTTTTTTTTGTCAAATGTTGTATATGTACAAGAAAATAAATATTTATACTCATTTTTCTTGCCTTAATCCAAATGTGGCTTATTTTCCCTTCCCCCCTGCAATTTTAAGATTTTGACTCAGTGGCATAGCTAAGGTTTTGGGGCTCCCCCTGCAAAAAATGTTGGGGGCCCTACTTACTGATAAACCTTAAAAATGGACATAAACATATTACATACTTACTCACATAGAGTAGCATGAAAGTGAAATATACTCACCTAATGATGAACACTTTTTGGATCAAACAACCTAGTGAATTGTTAAAATAATACTCCCTGATTACCAGCACTAATGGTCCTTTTCCTAAGTAAACGATATACACTCACTAAACCCATAATACACATAGGTGTGAGACAGAATATTAGAAGACCCCAAAAGAAAATCGTTTATGTGAATATTTGTTAGGAGTGTATTTTGTTTTTGATGTTGGTATGAGTTGGTTAATTGACGAAAATGTGTTACTAATGTTCAGTGTTACGAACAATTAAGTTTGTTTAAAGACGTCATAAATATTTCCATATTTAATTTTAATATATGTGTATAAATAAAAGAATTAAATGTGTTCAATATTAAAAGCGAAATCAGGATAGCTAAAGATCACTTCCCTAACAATGCAGGAACTATTTGATGAACGCATGTGCGGATGTACACGTGGCAGTCGGAATGATAGACTCGGAACTAAAAGAATCGGGACTCGCGTCAGTATATTCAAGGTGATAAGATGCGTTTAGGTAGCGTGTGAACATTGTAGAACGTTTACCAGACTTTCATCAAGCTTTTGTTCCACTTTTTGAAAAAGTGGAAAGACTTAAATAATCTAAAATGATGCTAAGAGGATTTATTTAAATGTAAAATAGAGAAAAAGTGTTAATAAAATAATACATTGTGGTGAAGAAACATCGTGTGATTTTTCATTCCATCCGTTACCATGCCTTGAGGGAAATGAGAGCCACATTGCTCAATATTGAAGCAACACTTCAATAAAAACAGCACCAGGTGGAACAAAATTGTTACCTGTGAATATTCTGGGTAACTCAGGCATTAAAGTAAGCAAACATCTATTTGTGGTACCTCAGAAGCAATAACACTGAACAATTGGTTAGAACAGCACATATTGATTTATGTTTATACCTTATGACCAAATCCTAAAATAATCCAATTTATTGGCTAATCGAGTACATTTTTGTATAGGTACTAGTCGTATACTATCTAGTTTGTTCTGTTTTTATAACAACCGTATTGAATAAAATAGTGTGCTTTAATGAATTTCTCTAATTATGATTGTGAATGCTTTTGAAAGCACACACACTTGGAGGGAAGCTTGTTTCACACTTTTAGGCAAGAAAGGGTAGGAAATGGTTACGTGGTACATTTATGTTGCCAGTATGTCATCACTGAACTGCATCTGTTCTAGCACTTCTTCCTAGCAATTTTCCATGGTTGAATTGAATATAAAATGTTCTTTTTAAGAAAACTGTTAAAGCAGTCTAGGGGCCCCCAAAGATTGGGGCTCGCCTGGGCCGTGGTGTCTGCGAGGTCATTATTTATACCACTGGTGTTATGTGTGAGGGCAGCTTATTTTTGGGCCAATATGGTAATAGCATAAATTTCACTTGCTTATTGTTCACTGAGTCAATCTGACAGACTCATAACACACATTTGCTGGAATTCCTTCTTGCTTCATCTTCCTGGCTGTTTTAGTGGCTATTTCAGGTCACAGCTGCCCTGAAAGATTTCTATAGTGAAGAGTAATGTGCACAATATTTGCATTCCAAGCAACAATAATTCTGGAATGCTCACAGTCAAAAGCTATTGCTCTCTTTTGATTACACACAGGACATGATTGGCTGCCCATCTGCATAAGCTAAACATCCTTTCAACTCAAAATTGTGCACTTTGTAGAGAAGAGTATTCTACAATGAATATGGCTCATCTTATGAAGTGTCAAAGGTTAATAGCTGCAGATCTCGAATTATGCTACTGGGGAGCAAGAAGGCAAATGGAAAACGCCAATATGCTGACCATTAGCAACCAACCAACCACTATATTTCCATTCCTGAGAACAAAGAAGTTTAACCCTAACGAAGTCTTCTTTTTTACTCCTGGCAGCCAATGAAGTTTCCCATTATCTGTGAATGTTCAGAGTGTTACACCTATATATGTATACACAGGATGGAAGGGAAGTCATTACATTCCTTCTAATATGTGCTTCATAGAAGCATTACAAACAAAAAAGTTTAATGGCAGTTTGTTCTTTGATCAGTCAATTTCGAAAAAATAGTTTTTTTATCCCAATTGGATGCGTAATTCTACATGAATGTATGAAGGTAACAGTTTGTTACTTGTAAGATGTGTAGATTAACTTATTTCTGACATAGCTTCCATAGCAATTGTGGGACATCACACCGGGTTACGAAATAATCAATCACTTAAAAGATGTGAACAAATATGCCGAGCTGCTCTCTCAGACATTAGGTAAGTCGACATTGTGTTGAGATTGGCCAGGGAGTTGCCCTAGTTTGTGAATGTAAACAGCTCGAGCACTTTCACTTTTGTTGGGAGCTAACGCTTGTGATTGGGCTACACTGCACAGTAAACATAGATGGAAAAGGCATGGTATGAGTTTGTTTTTAAGATGCACTGTTACGCTGTTTGTTTATGTACTGAGCTAGGGAAAGTGACCGCCCACACAATGTGCAGTGTTGCCAGATTGTTTTCAACAAAGCAAAAATTTCTCCGTAGGAGATGGTCAGAGAACAAAAATAAAGGTAGAAAATGTGTTCCAAATACCGAGATCTACCACTAGTTTAAATTAATGTAATGACTTCCCTTCCACCCGATAGCATATATCTATTAACCTTGTAGTTCTCATTCTGGTTTCCATTCCTGGTTATTTCAATGAGCATCATCATGTCAAGGGAACAACCAGTTTCCTCACAACTGCAAGGATATTTAGAACACCAGGATCAATCAACATTTTGCCATGTGCTTGTGATTTCACTTCCATATATGGGAATCAAAATAATACATCATACATAGTTGAGTACAGAGTAGCCCAGCCATAATCCCGAGTAAACAAAGAATGACTTAAGTGCCAAATATTACCCAAAGTCATCTAACGCACCCACCCTCCCTTTATAGTGATATCAGTTATTTAATAGACTAGCACCATATTGAGAGGGAGGGTACTTAAAGGTTGCTAATCCAACACAAGAAAACACATTGAAAGTAATGTAAACCAGGAAGATGTGGTAAAAGTTGTGAGAAATAACCATAAAGCTTAAGTGTAAGAAATGGCCAGCAACAATTGTCAGCACCGAATTTCAAAATGTTTCTCTGGATCATTGGAGTTTAGCTTTACAGGTCCTACAGCTACGCCCTGCCATCATTCCACAGTAAACCACAACTGTTTCACTCCACTTATAAAAGGCACCCCTAGGTTTCATTTTGCAGCTTAGTGGCCTCAACCCCAAGCTATATTTTGTGGCATAAGGCCCTAAATCAGCAGCAATGACCCACTTCATTGCTGGTAAAATGTTTTTTCTATTTCAAATATTGGCTGCACTTCTAGCTGTTGGCAGCACTACATAACTTCTGGTATGTTTGTAGTGCCAATGTTGACAGCAGGACAGCACAAGCAATGCTCCCATAATGCCTTAGGTGGTGTGCATGTGATGCCTGTCGTGTTACATATCTATGAGGAGCTGAAGTGGATATAACTGTCATAAATACATCAGACATTTTTAGTTTGCTGGCCCAATTTGAGGCACTTTCAAAATGGTTAAAAATAGTGATTAGAGAAACAGAGGGTACCTTTAAATACTTTGTGACATGTATTAATATTCTAGAAGTTGATGACACTTTGTGAAATGCTCAAGGAGTAGATCTTACCTTGGCAAAGTCTTTGGCCGCCAACCCTTTGAAGTTTTAAAAGTGAAACTTATTTTTGGTTTACAAGATCAATGTTTTATATTAAACTATTAAAATGTTAATGTTAATAATTTATGAGCCTTTCCTTTATAGGAAAATACTGCACAAAGACAACAGAAAAGCAAACTGTGCACATGGGAATGAGAGTGCCAACTAAAGTGAAATCCCCTAGTTTCCTGGATTGTTGGATTTGGGTAAAATTATGTTTCAGCTACACTCTGTCATCACTTTATACTGCTCTACTCCGTTGGCTCCACTTTGTGGCCTGGTACCAGTGGTGTCATGTTGTCATATGTGACATCGGAGCATGATCAGGGCGCACAATGCATTGGACTGAGGAATTGGGTCAGCATTCTGCATTTAAATTTTATCTGCAGTTTAAATTAGTCTTCATTATCTGTACTTATCCAGCCAGTGGTTGACCATTACCCACTAGCTGACCATTTGTTATTAATCACTGTATAATAAGCTATTGGCACATGAGATAGGGCTGTTTACTAGCTGCTTTGAATCTGTGACATAAGATGTTATATGTAAACCGATATTGCTACTATGACAAGACAAATTTATTTTGAAAGGCCCTGAAGCTAGTCCTGCACATGCTAGTGGCTTGGCTTCTGTTGTGCAATAAGGAAGAAGACAGGTGACTGTTCCTCTTTATCCAAGATAATCCAAGTATCAATTGTTATATATTTATTATGTTTTATTACCTAAACCTACATCTTGCCTTGATATTCTGTAATCTCTGTTAATCAATTAAATGCATAGGTAAATTAAAAGGGGGGTGATCATCTCCTAGTATATCATTTTTATGCACAAAGCCAGAAGCTGACCATGTGGTCAGGTACTGGGAATTTTCAAATGTAGATTTGAATTAAAATTCTTACAAAATATTGCAATCAATCATGTAACATAACATGTACCAAAGGTATTAGCAAACATCATCTAGAACCAGTAGATGGCTATGTTGATCCATCTCTAGCAATGGCCTGGCCATTCATTGGGTAGACCATGGGCAAATAATTCTAAAATTAACTAAGTCTAGATTTAAATTTTTTTCACACAAATGCTTACATAAAGTATGTTCTTTTTAGAAACCAGCTAACATTCACTACTACAGAAACAAATGCTTGTTGTATAAATGTGTGTTTTAAACCAATACCGCAAATTTAATTATTTATAATTTGAAATCTTAAAAACTGCTTAAAAACACAGCTCAATATTTGAAAATATAAGACCTTAATTATTTTATCAAAGTAAATATATAACATTCACTCTTATCTTCAAAATCAGATTTAATGCTGGTATCTTTTATATATGTATAGTAGTTTTAACCCTTTTAAGCGTTTTAAATGTAATGAAGCCATTATTTTAGATCGTTCTTACACATTCTAAGGCCATTGTCTTTAACTTATTGAGTGTGATTTCTTCCATACAGAGTATCCTGAAGTTCTTTGTTTTTCTTTTGTTCCCCAAATGTTATATTTTATGCCAGAAAAAGAGATGGGTAAAAGTGACTTTTTTGTAATGTTTCAGTTCCTTGATGCTTTATTTTGTAGACTAGGCTTATTTTTCTTTACATTTCCAGAAAATGATTACCTGATATGTTTAATTTTCTCATCTTTATTTACTCCTGGTAAAATTTTAATCTGGTCATCTAATGGTAATTTGGTGGTCAACTTCTGGAACATGGCAGTCAGCTACTGGGCATATTTACAAAAACAGGTTTCCAATTTTTTCCTTGAAATTCAGAAAGTACCCTGGCTAAAATTACAATAAGATATTTTATTATTTATTTATGCCAACAAACTTACTGTTGGTGTTTTAAACTGGCTTGAGGATTTAATGCCATTCTGGCAGTTTGTCACAATGGCTCAGTGGTGGAGTGTCCGCCCGGCAAGCGGAAGGTCTGTGGTTCAAATCCCAGTTGTGGCATTGAATTTTTAAGTTCCGGTTCTACCTCTTAAGATATTTTATTCTGATAACTGCTAAGCATATTAAAAAATAAAGTGTCCATAATATTGTTAAATGTGGCCTGCAGAGATGAATCTTCTAAAAAGTGTGCTTAAGTGGTAAACCACTGGCTAGATGACCCTAGTTATACAATAAAAGAATCATGGAGACAATAGTGAGTGATTTCCTTATACAGGAGTTAATCCCATGAAATGTAGGACATAATTGACTGGGAAAACATTTATACTGGAAACTGAACCCCCAACACCCGGTTACTCTTGCCATTTATCCAGTTTACTACCTTAAGGCAGGAGATCTGTGAAATTTGAAACTTCCACAAATTTCTTCATACAGTTTTGACATTTTTACATGTTAAATAGCGCACCTGACAGATATGATCCTGTTCAAATGTTGTAAATCCAAAAATTATAAAAATTTTAAAATGAACTATAAATTCTTTGGAATGCTTTGAAGAAAAAATGTGTTAAAAAGTTATTTTTAAAGTACCTGATGCCAATATGCATACTGCTATCACAACTTGACCTATTAATTACGTGTGAGCTTATCTATATACCATAAAATTAAATGTGTTGATTACACACTTAAAACTGTCTTAAATAATAGCAAGAAGGAAAGAAGTCAAATCATTTTCATGAGGTAATTTTTTAATGTACCAAAAATAAATATTTAAATATAATTTCAATCTTAACATTAAAACGAATAAAATTTGTTTTTTCTTTTGTCTTAATGTGATTTGATGAACAATATTTTTAGTTAATCCCTGAGGGGTATAAACAAATAAACTTGATGGTTTGCCAACTCTTGAACATGCAAAATATAACTGGCATTGTCAACATATTTATATTGTCCATCAATTGATTGTGTGCCATTCTATTTAACTGGTGGTTATGGGCTATTTGTGTCAGTCAACCAATATTTCCTCCTTGTCCATGAAGACATGACATAAATACACAACATAGTAACTTATTTAACCCTCCGTCAGGCGCAATACCTATTGTTATGTGTTCGGGCACAATATATCTGAGAGATACCACGTACATATCTGCCTCTATGCTGTCTGAAATTCCTCCTAAATGTGAAATATTTGTATTTTATTGTGTTTTAATTATGTATACCAAATTTTATTTTCAAAGTATTACAATACATCATACTGCATTTCAAAAACATGAGTTATGTAAGTTGCAGAAAATAAACTAATACTGCGAATGTACAAAATGTGAAAGGGTAATTATTCTTATATTTGAACATAAAGTTAACAATAAGCATCATCAGTTTTTATGAAATTATAAACTTTATTACAATTAATCAGTTATTTGAACTAAATTGTATGTGCGTGTGTCTGTAATATACTTGAGTTTTCACTGCAAATTCTCAGCACACTTCTTGCAAACCTGTCCGGCATGCTCTAAACAAGAGTACATTTCACATTTCTTGCAGCAATATCTTGAAAGTTGCTTTTTTTTTAGTCCACAAGGCAAGCCTTGCAAACTTTGCGCTTATTTTCAGCAGAAGGACCTGAAAAATCTTCATCATGGATTTCTGTCGCAGCCTCGCAACCTGTGACACTTTCATAACCAACAAAATCTTCATTATTATCTTCATTTTCATCCCAGAGTATTGCCAGTGCTTTTTGTAGGTCGTTAGGTTTACACAGATTGAACACTTCTTGCTTCTTAGACATTATGGGATGTAAAAACGTGACCAGCAGAAAAAAAGACCACAGAAACAATGAGGTACGTGAGCGGGTGCAATGTATCTCACAGATACTTTTGCTTGATAATCGAACGAAACAACAAGTAGCTGGTCAATAATGAACCAGGAAGTGCTACAGTGTGTTTTAGGAAGCTACAATGACTTGCATCAATTTTGCATAAACAGTTGCGTCATATTGTTTAAAAAAGCGGGAGAGGTATCTCTCAGATATATTGCGCCCGACGGAGGGTTAAGTTAAAATTAGCAGGAATGTGGAGGAAATTTCATTAACATGGCTGTTAGTATGACAAATCACTGCTGCATAATTTGCATAGAATAAATTGAGAACTGGCAATTTAAATTTGTAGGTAAAGTTGATGTTACTGAATGCACATCATCAAAATTTATGGAAAATCATGTAAAATACTCACTTCAATATTGCACTTTACAAATTTGCACAATGTATATTTTTAATTATGCTTTAAAAGGTTATTTCAATAAATAATGATACAATATATTCTCAATAAGCATGCAATTCTGGTACATAAGGACTGTAATGTAATAACAGTAAGGTACAATGCAAGTAAGTGATAAGCAAACAAGCAATACAATAAAGAAAAAAAATTCCTAGAATCCGATCACAGCACCAACTACCAGGTCTGACTGATATGCCAAAAATTAAAATCAAAAGTCTGAAATGCAATCACAGAGCTGCCTACCAGATACAATTGTGAACCTAAACTATCCTAAGATCAACAACACACAAATAAATTAAAAAAACATTTTCAGTTGGATCAAATTGTTTTTCTAAACCATTCTTAAATCAACTTAATGACACACACATTTCATATCAGTCCAACCACTTAGTAGCAGTTGAGTCATATAAACACGGAACAAAGAAAAATATATACATATACATTATTACTGTTATTATAAGTTACTCAATAATTGTTCTGAAACAAACAAACAAAAAAAAAAAAAAAAGAAGAAAAAAAAACGTAAAGTGAATCTTAAAATTAAAAATATTGGTGTGTTATTATTGTCGCCCGTCGCATTATTGTCGGCACTACCGCAAAGGAGCCGAAGGGACGAGACAGAGAATGGCCGCATTGTTGGGGTGCTTGCCGAAAGAGAGAAAGGGATAGAAACTTCTGCAATTTTCTGCTTTGTATTTCACCGCAATAATAACTGAACTTTCCTGAAGTTTCCAGAATAGTGCCTGGGAGATATAAATAGCGGTAAAGTGTGAGAAGGGACAGTTTTTGTGTTACTAATTCGGAGCCGTGCTGTTGGTGAATCGGTAAAGACTTTCTTGCTGTTGCAACGAGTGTACAAAGTTACTGTTTACGGAAATAAAAGTGTTTCTTTATCTCAACTACATCTGTCTTCTGTACTTTACACCCACCAAAGTCACACTGGTGTCAGAAGCGGGATACGACGATGGAGGCCACATTGATGAGCCTTTTACAAGAGCTGAAAGCAGAGATGATGACGGCAAATGACAACCTCGCTGCCGAGATGAAAGAGATGAAGACGGAGCTATCGGCGAAAATTGACGAGCAACCGGCTGGCGTAAGGAAGGATGTGAAAGAGCTCGGTGGAAAGGTGGAAGAGCTCGGTGGAAAGATGGAGGACCTCGGCCAACGCGTTGACGCCCTGGAGAATGTTGGGGAACGGCTTAGCGTTCTCGAAGGCAGGGTCGACGGTAGCTCCAAGGAGATAAATGCAATGGTGGAAGGGATGCTTAGTGAAAAGCTCAAGAACTACAAAGCCGAGGCTCCAGCACGCGACACAACATAGACGCGCGTCAAACCACCGAAGTACGATGGCACGTCAACGTTTGAGGTCTTCCGCCGTCAATTCGACACAGTGGCCAAGCACAACAAATGGTCGCCAGAAGAAGAGGCCGCGCAGCTGATAGCCAGCCTCCAGGGACGAGCCGCAGAGGTGCTGAACGCAGCCCAGACAGCGGCGGCGCCCAAGGACATCTGGGAGGCCCTGGAGAACCGGTTTGGAAACCACCGCTTAGCCGCAGCCTACCGCAGCCAACTGAAATCTAGGATGCAACTGCCAGTGGAAACGCTGCAGGAGTTCGCCCTGGCAATCGAACAGCTGGCCAGCAAAGCCTTGGTCGACCTCCCCTCCGAATTCGTATCCCGAGAAGCCGCCTATACCTTCGTCGACAGGGTACGCGATGCCGAGATACGTCAACGCCTGATGCTCGGTGACTACAAGACCACCCACGAGGCACTAACGGCTGCATTAAGGATGGAAGCGGCCAAAGTGACGGCTACCCCGACCTCGAACACAAGGAGTGTCCGCTACGATGAAGACCGCAGACCAGTCCAGGGATGCCGACGAAGACCAGGTGGCGTGTGTTGGGGGTGTGGCCAGCCGGGACACCTGATGAGAGACTGCCGGCACCAAGAAGAGCAGCCGGAAAACGAGTAATGGCCGGCGTGGCGAGGGGCACGTCGGCGCCATCACCATCATCCCCTCGAGTGACACTGCGCGCCGTCAGCCGACGGATGGATGAGCAGCCGTGACTATCATCAGACCTGACGTAGCCAGGGGCTTGCCGTCGAGAAAACCGAGCCGACCGTACCAACTAGTGACGGCATTGGGTGACACCTTGCCTGTGGAGAGGGAGGCCATGCTGCAGTTGACCTTGGGGCGAAGTGTCTTGCGTTTGTGGGTGTTCGTCGCGGAGGTGGCTGAGGAGGTGATCCTGGGACTGGATGCCCTCAGGAGCCACGAGGCGACGGTCGACATCGGCAGGAAGGTTCTGCGGCTTAAGGGAGAGGAAGTAATGCTCCGGCACCCCGAAGAACGCCTTGGAATCTGCAGGGTCATTCTCAGGGAAGACGTAGTTGTCCCCGCGAGAAGCGAGATGGTAGTGACGGCGCGACTGGAAGGCCAGCGCAAGAAGAACATGCTGCTGGACCGGAAGACGCATGTGCACGGGCTCTGTGTAGCCGGGACATTGTTGCCGTGCCTAGAGGAGGTACCGGTGAGACTGCTCAACCCAACAGACACCGATCACGACGTCCAGGCCGGGACGGAGTTGGGGGCGTGCGAGCCCGTGGTCAGCGTAACACCAATAGACAAGACCCAGGAGCCGGTGCCAGCGCAACACCTGGGGCCCCGGCTGGAAGGTTTACTGGAGAGGGCGGCCAACCACCTGTCCGCTGAACAGAGAGGGAAGGTCCAACAACTGCTGAGACGATATCAGCGCGTCTTCAGCCAAGGCAGCAACGATTACGGCCGTACGGACCGTGTGCTTCACCACATCGACACCGGAGACGCCCGGCCTATTCGGGACCACCTAGACGCGTTCCGTTGGCTAAACAAGCGGCGGTACGAGACATGCTGGAGGACATGAGAACCAAGGGAGTGATCGAAGAGTCTGACAGTCCTTGGTGTTCCCCTGTAGTTCTGGTGAAGAAGAAGAATGGCGAGCTACGCTTCTGCCTAGATTACAGGAAGCTGAACGCTGTCACCAGGAAGGACTGCTTCCCCTTACCCCGGATTGACGACACCCTGGACACGCTTGCTGGTGCGCAGTGGTTCTCAACCCTGGACCTGAAATCGGGTTATTGGCAGGTGGCTCTAGACCCGAGAGACAAGGAGAAGACCGCATTCTCGACAGGCCAAGGGCTTTGGCAGTTCACAGTTATGCCCTTTGGTCTCTGCAACGCACCAGCTACCTTCCAACGTCTCATGGAGTCAGTAATGAGAGGATTGACTTATGACTCCTGCCTGTTGTACCTGGACGACATCATCATCGTCGGCAAGACATTCGAAGACCATCTTGACAAACTGAGCAAGGTGCTACAGAGACTGCAGGCGACCGGCTTGAAGCTGAACGCCAAGAAGTGCCAGCTCTTCCGCAGGGAAGTCAACTACTTGGGCCACATAGTCTCACCAACCGGAGTGGCCACGGATCTGGAGAAGACACAGGCCGTGAGAGATTGGCCTCGCCCAAAGGATAAGCGAGAACTGCGCAGTTTCCTTGGATTGTGCAGTTATTACCGCCGTTTCATAAAGGGTTTCTCCAGCATCGCCAAACCCCTCACTCGCCTGACGGAAGAACACCGACCTTATGTGTGGACGGAGGACGCCGAAGGCGGTTTCCGGCAGCTGAAGAGGACGCTCTGCAGTGCTCCTATTTTGGGATTCCCACAACCAGGCGACGCCTTCATTGTGGACACCGACGCCAGCGACCATTGCATTGGAGGAGTCCTATCCCACGTCCAGAACGGCCACGAGCGGGTGATAGCCTACTACATCAAGACGTTGTCCAAGGCACAGAAGAACTACTTTGTCACCCGACGAGAGCTACTGGCGGTAGTGAAGACCTTGGAGCACTTCCACAAGTACCTGTACGGTCAGCCATTCCACCTGAGGACAGACCACTCCGCCCTAACCTGGCTACTTAGCTTTAGAAACCTGGAGGACCAGACAGCCCGTTGGGTCCAGAGGTTGCAGGAGTACGACTTCACCTCCAAACATCGCAGAGGGAAGAGCCACGGCAACGCAGACGCCATGTCCCGAAAACCCTGCCCAGAAGAGTGCGGCCAATGCGCAAGAGTGGAAGGGAAGGAGCGTACCGCAGCTGTCAGAGTGGTCACGGCAGTGCCTGCGGATGGATGGGATAGCGCTGGCCTGAGGAGGGAGCAGCTGGCGGACGCCGACTTGGGCCACTCTTGAGAGAAGTGCAGGCAGGGACGAGACCAACCTGGGAGGACATCGCACCCAGAAGCGCTACATACAAGTCGTACTGGGCCCAATGGGATTCGTTGAAGACCAAACGCGGCGTGCTGTTCCGGGTATGGGAATCACCTGATGGGAAGACCCAGAAAGAGCAGTTGGTACTTCCCCGAAGTAAGGTCCCGGAAGTCTTGGAGGAAGTGCACGCCGGTACCTCGGGTGGACACCTAGGAGCAAACCGGACAATCGACAAACTCCGACAGCACTACTACTGGCTGAGGCTCTTGGCAGACGCTGAGAACTGGTGCCGTCAATGTCACGTGTGCGCGGCGAGTCGCGGCCCCCAGACTAGGAGCCGGGGTCGCATGCAGCAGTACAACGTCGGAGCGTCCTTCGAACGCATCGCCGTCGACATAGCTGGGCCATTCCCAGTGTCCGATCGAGGCAACAGGTACCTTATGGTAGCTGTGGACTACTTCACCTAGTGGCCGGAGGTGTATGCCATCCCGAACCAAGAGGCGAAGACGATTACAGACTGCCTCGTGGAACAGCTGTTCTGCCGTTTTGGGGTTCCGTTAGAGCTCCACAGCGACCAGGGCACCAATTTTGTGTCGCACCTAATGAAGGAGGCATAGGAAAGACTTGGGGTGAACAAGACGCGCACAACACCCCTACATCCACAGTCGGGCGGCATGGTCGAGAAATACATCAAGACCCTAGAGGAGCACCTGAGGAAGGTCGTGGCCAGCCATCAGCGAAACTGGGATCTCAAGGTACCACTGTTCTTGCTGGCCTACCGTTCGTCGACACACGACACCACCGGGATGACACCAGCAAGCCTAATGTTCGGCCGAGAGCTACGCCTCCCTTGTGACCTGGCTTTTGGGAGCCCCCCGGAAGCGAAACAGCCGGCAACCGAGTATGCGGAGAATCTAGTAGACCATCTCCACGACATGCACGAGATGGCTCGTCAGAACATCCAGTTGGCGAGCGACCGCATGAAGACCCGGTACGACAGGCAAGCCAACAGCCGAGGATTCCAGCAAGGGGACATGGTCTGGTTGTACCGCCCTACCCGGACCAAGGGACGCTGCCCAAAACTTCAACAACTGTGGCAAGGACCGTACCAAGTGGTAAAGAGGATTAACGACGTAGTATACCGCATCCAGAAGGTGCCCCGAGGAAAGATGTTAGTGGTACACCTGGATCGTCTGGCCCGTTACGATGGTGCTGTTCGGGACGACCAGCCTTGAGGAGGGAGCAGTGTCGCCCATCGCATTATTGTCGGCACTACCGCAAAGGAGCCGAAGGGAAGAGACAGAGAATGGCCGCATTGTTGGGGTGCTTGCCGAAAGAGAGAAAGGGATAGAAACTTCTGCAATTTTCTGCTTTGTATTTCACCGCAATAATAACTGAACTTTCCTGAAGTTTCCAGAATAGTGCCTGGGAGATATAAATAGCGGTAAAGTGTGAGAAGGGACAGTTTTTGTGTTACTAATTCGGAGCCGTGCTGTTGGTGAATCGGTAAAGACTTTCTTGCTGTTGCAACGAGTGTACAAAGTTACTGTTTACGGAAATAAAAGTGTTTCTTTATCTCGACTACATGTCTTCTTTACTTTACACCCACCAACGTCACATTATTATTTATTTATGTCAACGAACATACTGTTGGTGTTTTTAAACACAGAAACTGTGTGTGTGGGCAATGTTTGAGAAGTAGAACTGGAACTTAAAAATTCAATGCCAAAGCTGGGATTTGTAAATTCCAGTTCTACCTCTCAAATATTAGTGTGTTGCTTAAGATGCCCAAAAAATGTGAAATATTCTTATTAAGTTTGAGACAGAATATGTCGCAGACCCTGAAAAGAAAGTATTTATGTAAATACATATTGTAAAATTTAATTTATTTTTCATATTGGTAGGGATTTGTTAAGTACAGAGAGTGTTATACCATTGTTTCATTGTTAAGAATATTATTTGTTTGATAACGTCATTAATGTTTAGTGGTATGTTCAAATTTAATGTATATTATTAGATTAATTATTTTAGATTTAATATTAAAAGTGTTGGGAGGATGGATTGAGATCATTTCCTCAAACATTTTGAGAACTATTTAACATGTAAGATGATGTTATAGGGGAGGCCGTAAAAAGTATACGCATACGCATATGAATACAGATGTGTTGTTAAGGAATGTTTTAGATTCAGTGTCTTAGCATCCTATTGTCTAAGAAGAGAGGACGTGTTTTTGAGATGTGTAAGTTTAGATGCTAAAAGTGTAATTTAAAATGACAAGCAGTACAAAGAAACAGTTGAGGAAGTCGGTCAGCATGTATAGAATGTTAACTAAAGTGACACGCATGTAATATCCAGTGAAAAAGGTGCAAATAAAATATTGTGGAAAAGCCTTATTCAGTGTCCACATTATTTCACCCTGTACCACTACCCGAGATAACGAAAGAGTCAAAAGCTCAGCACCATCACCAATAGCATTATTAAAAAACTGCACCAAGTTACATTTATCTATCTAGGAGAAAAAAATTATATTTTGACTAATTATATTTTAGGAATTTTTGTAAATTTTGCAACTTTTAACTGGTGATAGCATAACAAGCCATTTAAGTATATAAAAAAATATATGTGTCCCTTTCATACAATTACTTTTTTGTATGTGAGCAAAATTTGAAGTCGGTTGAAGGATAACTTTGATCAGAATAAACTTTTTAAGTTAGTAAAGCACTGAAAAACACATCATTGAGAAACACGACATTGAAATTCAGTGTGCATATGATACTAATTTGTTACCTCAGAACTGCCTTGGTGAGTATGCTGTACCTTACATTTACCAAACCCCATGATCTTTTACTCCATTTACTCATTCAACCCATATTTATAAAAGAAACAGAACCACTTATGTATATGTACAAATATTTCTAAATATACTGTTCAGTTTTGTCAAAAAATATACTTGGACCACGTTCACTAATCTAAGCAATTACATATAATTATCATGTATTCAATTATTTAAAATGAAAAGAACAACTTTAGAACACCTTAATTCTTCTATCTTCTATGCCAAATTGCTATATTACACACACTGGAAAACAGAAAAAACTAAACTTTGAACACAAAACAAGCTCTCCCCAAGGTAAGTTTGTTTACCAACAATAGTGTTCCCGCTATTGGGTCAATGCAGCCAATGTAGGAATAGCTCTTGGGGAAGTAAGTTGACCACCCAGATTGTGTTTGAAAAGGTCTGCAGGAAATTTAAACTGATGTGCTTCAAAAAGCCTTTGCTAAAAGTTAGCTTTCAGAGTGCAGCATCAGTATAGCCATTTGCAGCAGGTGCAGCTAGACATTTAAGTGGGTAAAATCCTTTAAATGATTGCAGGGCAGAAATGAAATTAATTTTGGAGAGCTGAAACATGAATATAATTTTAAACAGAAAAATCCAAAAATGCATTTTTTCGTAATTTTTTTGTGTTTTTCATTGATCTATTACCTTAACAGTCAAATGCTCATTAACCTGGATCAAGTATAGTTCATTTTGTTCAGAATTTATGCAACTTAATTGGTCATTAGTTCAGCTACAGCTACACATTATTTTAAATATTTTGAGGATGTTTTACCTTGCATGCTGTATGATGGCACCACTAACACTCTTCAAATGTTATAAATTATTATGACTGTTTTGAGAAATTCTAACATAGGTTGTGCTTGCAGTTTGCTACTGCCTTACTTAAACACATACTAATGCATTTCGCATGCCCAGCTCCATTGTTTAGTGAGCATAGCTTCATCTGTTATTCTGTACTGACAAAATTAGAATTTTCAAGTCTTACCTTTAAATAAAATTCCATGAATTGATCTGAGAAAAGTCTCCGCAAAAGAACAGCTGCCATCTGTCTACGTTCTTCTCCCAATTGAACATTGTGAATGGAGCCAAGTAGAAACATAACCTTAGTTTCACTTGGTATACTATTATAGGCCTCCTGCAAACACACAAAGTGCATAAAGGTATGCTTTATGAAAAACACTTCACACATAATCAAATTCAACAACTTAAATGCTGCTAGCCGAATATATTATGTGTACCAATTGGACTGCAATTAGCAATAGTGATCCAGGCTCCAAAATCACAAACTGAGATATTCATTTAATTTAAAAGGTGAGTTAATTAATAACACTGAACAACAGTAAGTGTTGTTCAGTGTTATTAATTAACTCACCTTTTAAATTAAATTAATTACAACAACACTGTTTTCAAACTTCTATGAAAGGAAGATGAGATATTCATCTTTTTGTAAACTTTCTCCCTATAAAAGGTGTGTTATAGATATCTTTAAAACTACTGTTAGATGGTAGCATATTGGAGCTAGTGCTTGGACCTCTTTTGCTGAACTTTAGTTAGCATAGACTTGCTTGGAACTAGGTAAGTGATAATCTCACTATAGTTCCGTTTTGATGCATGGATCTCTGTTGCTAATCACAGTCCAATTGTCCTCGTGTTTTCTTGCACACGAGGTAAAATGCCAATGTGTATCATGTTAAACTATGTATTTACATTGCATATTTAAAGGAAACTGAGTAAAACATAGCATTTACACAATATTAATGGTATTACTGGTCTTTGTTGGCCCACAATCTGCATCAATAAAATCATAAATTTGTCATTATTTGACTGCTCTCACAATTATAATCCATAGATTTATAGTTATTTATTTTGAAGGTTTGGGACTAGAAAAAGAATCATTTATGCACGAAACAAATGCATATTAGTTTCTCTAATATTCTGTTTATATCTACCTTTAACTTCTAGAGACATATCAGTGGCTTTTTACCTTTAGAAAAATTGCTCATCATTGGCTTATGATGTATTAATCTATAGATTTGTATTACCTACATTAAATTCACACACACATTCATACTTCAGACTCTAGGGAGGCTGGTAAATAATCCTAGCTAAAGAAACATTCCTACCCTCCAGCCAGAATTGGACCTAGGACCCCTACATGTTAATTTGTGTTTATTTTAAATGGACGGGGCAAGGAAAAGATGGTTCAGATGAGAAAGGAATACATTTTAATTTTTATTTCAAAGGAATTAGTCAAGAAAAAGACATTTTGGACATGAAATGATCACTATTTTTTGTAAGTAATGGGGCAAGGAAGAATGAAGCATTCACACTAAATTTTGAACATTGGCGATGCAAGTTGGGTAGAGGCAGGAAATATTGGTAGGAGCAGCTACATGGTCTAACAGGAAGTAGATGCAGTAATGAGGGAATTGATTTGTTCGGAGGGCAGGTGACAAGCGAGGTTAACTTCTGAGGGTCCAAAAAGACCAGTATTACCTACCATATTACTAAAGTACCTCTGCCTGAGTTCTGGTGGGGTTATCCGTGCTCAAAAGGGTGTCCAACAGTTTTACAAATTTTTCGCCATCCCCTGCCATTATAACATAGCAGTAATAGAAGTAGATACCTGTAGACTGAAAACCACATATCAACAATTATCATTACTTCACAGGTATATTATACAATATTATTTTAATAAACTAACCAAAACATCAAATGTCTGAAATGTATAGACATCTGCTGAAATTCCGAGTATTAGCAAATTGGTTAAATTAAAAAAAAATGAACACATTTCTTTTGTACATTGTTGCATCCAATAACATGTATAGAAGGATAGATATGACTGAGTTTTGAGGATTTTCGGTCAAAAACCCTTTTTTTTTTTTAATATTTTGGCATTAAAAATATTACAATCCTTGCTCTATTAAATGCATCCATTATTTTTTAGGTTGTGGCATCTTTAAAGTCCACAAAGGCCATCTTTAACACCATGTGCATGATATTTATATGTCCTTTCATGCCCCCTTTTATAATGTGGTGCAGCTATGCATTGTTATTTGTGCAATTTTACTACCCTTTTGAATATGCTGCTTCAAGTAAGTAAATAGAGGGCTTACTAATGATTGGCTACTGCCATCTCTACTATTTACTCAATACTAATACAAAATGGTATACTTTGAAGTTGCATGTTTGATTATATTTGATGTATTGTCAAACTTTAATGCAGGCTCTGTGTTCAATATTATTTTATTTATTAGTTATACTCATTACTTTAAAATAGCTTGCCTTGTGTGGTAGTCATGGTTTCCTTTATTTACAACCCTAGAAAACCTATGTGGGTCTCAAATTAAAATTTATTCACCATTAATATAACAACGTATACATGGTTTTGTCAGATTACATTAATTGATACAAAGTTACCCTTATATCAGTTTAACAAAAATATTTATCAATTTAAATACATAATAAATTTAGTTCTTAAATTGAGTCTAGAAACTCATCTACTGTCATTAACTCAGGAGAATGCCTTTGTCCTTGAATGTGCAACTGTACTGTAGAATGGGGAGCTTCTTGGTACAATGCAAACAGAGTAACTCTAACTAAACTAAACCCCGGCGCGACAGCCCACGAAGGGCCAAGGCCTGCTGTCCAGCCACTGCGTCCCTCACCTCTGCCCACTACAGGCATCATTGGTGAGTTGCAGTGCTGGTCAGTGCCCCAAGCCCTCCCGGCCAGTTATGCGGTCTTCTAGACCTGGGGCTGCTACTTCTCCATCAAGTAGCTCCTCAATTGGTCCCCCCGGGACCAAACGAGGCTGAGTGCACCCCATGCCAGACCTAGACCTCCCAGAGGAGATAAAATCCCCATGCTGGTACCAGGGATCGAACCTGGGTCCTCCACGCCAGAGGTAAGCATGCTACCAACTGCACTATGGAGGCGATCAAACAGAGTACAGAGGTATTTTTTAGAGGTGATGCGTTAGCTTGCTCGGATGTGTGCAAGTGACATCATGCAAAGCGATGGTGGGGGTAAGTCTCCAACAGCAGCCTGCTGGCTAGTGGGTTAGAACTCAAAGAGATACTAACCAGACACTCCTTTTATCTTGCAATAGACAAGTGGACTCAACTATGAACTACTGCACATTACGTCACACGCCGCCTCTAAAAAATACTTCCGTAACTCCTGCAGTTCAAAATTACTGTCTACAAGACAGACCGTGACCGTGAAGCTGCTGGCAGGTTGAGGTTCAGCCTGAATGATTTTGCTGCATACCTACACCCTCTGGGGTTTAACCACAGATAGGATTGCTCAGTGCTTTTTTTCTGGGGGAATGACCGCGGATGTGTTCCCCACGAATTTTCACCATTAAAGTATGATATGTGATTTTATATCCACCAATGGTTTTATTCATGTTTCTTGGGTTGGCTCCTATCTAAAGAGGTTGTATTAGTGATAGAACTGATCACAACCTCTGTGCAAGTGTCAAAAATAAACCCATAACAACCACATTGAGATTTATCTTCTGAGCAGGTTTATTGTTTACTATTGGTTAATTTGTGTTTATGAATAGTGTAGCATATGCATGCAATTTGAGCAGGGAATTGAAACCAGTATTCTTTGGATATGTTCCGTGTTTTTAGATAGTGTTGCAGTGGTAGACATGGTAATGAGTTGTTTTGTTTAGGCTTAGTGACTTAGCGATGCTGTATTGGTGTATTGCACACTGTGCACGTGGTTTTCTGAGTTAGAAGATGCAATAAGCCAAAAAATAACTAATTATTATACACGGTCTGCAACATCCAAGAAATTAAAACAGAGCAAGGATGAATGCATTTCAAACTGTAATGCTGGAAGTTCGATGATGGTGGATAATAGTGCAATCGAAAACGAAAGCAGTGAACTACCTGGCTTAGTTAATTTGTGTTACAAGCAGGCTTTTTAGACTTTAAGGTAAACAAATCCAGCCCAAGAGTTCCCCTAAACTTTTTTTTAGAAAAAGACCACTGGCTTTGTTTATGGGAAAGGTGTTCAAGGGTGGTGTGTTTTAAATTTTGGATGGTTTGGTTATAAAAGTATTATTGCCCCTTGATTGTCTTACAGGATACAGAAATGTCTGCACCCTGGCTAAAGTAGAAACAAAAAGTTTTATAAAACTTCGTAAAATGTTTAATGTTGAATTTTGGTTGGGAAAATATTCTGAGAGCCAAACAGCCCTTGAGTGGGACTTAGATAAGGAGCTCAGTTTTAGCTGCTGATGGATTTGCTTCTGCATCATGTGGTATGCCTGTAAGCCATGCCAACTGCTGAATGCTCCTCAAGGCAGTTGGACTGTAAGCAACACCAGTGTTGCTACAATACTGTATCGTATGGTTCTTGAGTCTCCAATAAACATAATTTGTCAGTGATATTACTGAAAGTATGATCATATTTGCTTTGTTTTATGTGGTAGTATAATGTATTAGTGATGCTCTTTCACATGATATTTATTGTACCAGGAAGGATAGGATAAGTCGCTTTTGAAGCAGGGTGTAAAGCATCAGTGTGAGAGGAAAAACAACAGTGTGATTTCTCCGGTTGGCTGGTGTGAACCACAAGGTCATGGCTGAAGTCCTGAGACAAATACAGTAGTCATTTACTCAGGAGAGTATATTTGTCCTTGAACACACAATAGCGCTGTGGAGTGGAGAGCTTGTTAATACAATGTGGAGTAATACCACTAGTTCAAAATTACTGTCTACAAGGCAGTTGGACTGTAAGCAGTGCCAGTGTTGCTACAATATTATATCATGTGGTTTCTTGAGTCTCCAATAAACATGATTCATTAGTGATATTACTGAAAGTGCAATCATAAGTGCTTTGTTTGGTGCTAAAATATAATGTATTAGTGATGCTCTTTCGCATAATATTTATGGTCCCAAGAAAGACAGGATGTCACTTTTGAAGCAGAATGTAAAACATCAGAGTGAGAGGAATAAATAGCCCGTTATCTCACGTTCACTTCACTAACAATATTTATTCTGCCGTTTGCAATATTTTTACAAAGTATTGCCAAGTTAGATAGAATACATATTTACATTATCAATTAAACATTATAAAAACATATCTGAGTTTATGCATCGTCAAATTTACAGAAATTATGAAATACATATTTATATTCTACATGCTGAGGCTTTCACGGCCTACGTTAATCCAAAAGATGGTAGATTTCAGACTTATTGTCAACCAGCTGTGAGTCATTCTCTGAAGATGCCCAATGCAGTCTTGGCCAAAATGTTAGAAAATTCATCAGCTGGACTACGACCTACAAGCCCGAAATCTTCCATCTCTTGGATATATTTACATTACTGATTAAACAGCTAATAATACAAAGCTGAACAGATATAGATACCTGAAATTAATTTCTAGAAGAGTAATGTTGTAAAACCAAGTTATGACTCATACATTTTGTTTAATTTTGTATTCATTAATTGAGTAGAAAGAATTTTTATCAGATTGCATTAATTTTCCTCACTTCTTTAATTGGGTGAGGTAAATGATTGTACTGGTCTTTTGCAACACTTTCAATACTTTTGGAAGTTAATGTTCCCCTTAGGCTATTTCTAAAGTAGTTCTATTGTATTCTTGTGTTATGCTCAGGTATATTCCTTTTTTCTTCAGTGTAATTTCTTATTGTATGTTTAAGACATTCTAATATATATAAGCAGGGTACTGTGAGGATTTTTAGTTTTTGTTTAAAACTGCTTTTACACAATTGTGTCCTTAGAAATTTTTCCATTATTTGTATTGCTTTCTTCTGTAGCCTAAATATGCTTAGTATATTTTCTTACTCCCTTCTAGTGCCACATCCATCAGTGAAAAATATTGGAGAGCAAGAGGATTAATGACTTCATTGTCAGAAATCCAGCATTAGCTAACAACAACAACAATTTTCTTACTCCCCATAAAATAATCCCTAATTTAGGTACAGATGTACAAATGCATAACAAATCTTTAATGTACTATCTCTATCCATAATAAAATTTGTGTTATCTGTTTCAACACCTATACGTCAACCACAAGATCATAGCTGAACTCCTGAGACAAAAACAGTAATAAACCTCTCTGTAGGAAGCTCTTCAAATCTCTTTTGAAACAATGCATGGATTGTTCTTTTAAATTTTCTGGCAATTTATTAAATTGCATAGTGGCACAGTCCTTTATCCCATTTGTAAACAGGAATGTTTTATTTTCAATAAATCTTAAATTTGTTTTGTTTCTAGTATTGTGGAAATGAGTATCTTAATTTGTCATAAAATTATTAATAGTTTGTTTCACATAACATAATGTGATGTATTAATACAAACTGGACACAGTATTTTTAATTCTTTAAAAACTGGCCTACACAAGTGAATTTTACCAATACCTGTTTGTAATAGCTCTAATAGTTTTTTTTCTGGGTCTTAAAAACTAAAATGATTATCTTTACTGTTTCCCCAAAACGACTTTCTGCATATGCCTTTACTCTAAAACCAAAGTTTTTTCATACAGCACAATTTGTTGTGTTTATTCTGTCAGTAGTGTATAAGTCTGCGAGTTTAGGTCAACCATTAAATTTATAAGGATGGAGGGGCAAAAATCCCCTAGAAGTAGAAA
Organism: Tenodera sinensis; assembly: GCA_030765045.1. Taxonomy (NCBI): domain Eukaryota; kingdom Metazoa; phylum Arthropoda; class Insecta; order Mantodea; family Mantidae; genus Tenodera; species Tenodera sinensis. The sequence continues at coordinate 183,910,870 of CM060962.1, read as the reverse complement.
AGACACAGATGAAACCATATAACATTTTTAAAACTACTTTTAAAGGTCAAGGCTTCACGTATCAGGATCCTGAAGAAGGCCATGGAGTCTAGAATGACAAAGCTAGATGTTCATAAATCTGACACGGCTGATCACCTTGATTAATAACACTTGCTGTGAAAGCTTCAAATCTTACTTTTAAAGGTTTTATTTACCAACTTTGTGAAAGGAGATGCTGAAACTGGCCACCATTGTTGCCCTTACATTTTGTCACCTCTTTAGGAAACTATCCATCACGCGCCATAGTTCCTAGAGGGTGTGTTTCTCTTGCACACTTCATGTTTTGGTTACCCCAGAGATAGAAATCACTTATTGCAGCTCTGAGAAACATTTCTCCGCTAATGGTGCACCATACACCAATTTTATCATCAAGATAATTTTGTGTGCATTTTCATGAAATCAGACTGTGAATGTTTTCACAGTTATTCAAATATATAGGTGTCTCCTGCCATTAAGTGTAATCAAATGTGATTTTATGTACTAGTGTGTGTGTAATAATGAGTAATTCAGTCAAGTATTTAAAGTCTTCGTTTTGGCTCCCTAACTCTGCAAGAGAAATGTGACAAAGTGTACGGAAGATCAGCTTCAGCATTAAACATTATTAAAATTGCAACAAGCCGCCAAAAACAATATAGCAGGTGTTCCAGTCCTGAAATTCAAAATATAAATGGATATGTGGCTGCAAAGTCAGTAATTCCCTTTTTGGTTTTCCGTGCCCTTTATTTGGAATTAGAGACAATGCAGCCAGTATTGCATGCGTTCAAAAGGGGGTTTCAGACTTGAGACTATATGAAATATGCCATAAACATAAAATGTCCAAAAACCATATTAATAATGTGCTTAATTTTGCTGTACTTAGGTCAATAAATGCACAGACATATTAAAGGCAAGCCTAAAAGGAATCAATAGATCACCACAATGACCAGGTCCAAAAGAATTAGGGACATTCATAAAGATAACCAACTGTATGAAGTGTCTGAGAGGTAGAATTGGAACTGAAAAACTCAATGCCACACTGCTGAAATTTTGTGGTTATCACAAATTACCCCTAACAGCACATGAATGGCATGACAGGTCGCAAAATCTTCATGGGGTTGATTAAATATACGGCAGAAATTGATCCCCTACTGAACTTATATGACAATACAAAAATTAGTTACTTCAGTGCAGTGGCGGCTCATGACTTGCCATAGTGGTTGCACAGTATATTTCTTCCTCTCCACCTTTACCCTTTCTCTGACACACACACCACACAATTCTGATTTGCAATTCATGTAGTCAATTGAGCTATCATATTTTGCTGTTTTTTGTTTTAAATTACCACAAAAACCATTATCTGCCCAGACGCCGTTTCTCTCTCACACAAATAATAAGCATGGAAAACAGATTCTCTTCTAAGGATAAACCCGAAAGATTTATCCCCTTCAGTTTCGCCATGTTATACATTTCCACACTTTCATAGATTCAAATTTCCCGCTATGTGCAGACAACTGCATGCAACTTGCTGCCAGAACACTAACATAATAAACACTAACAAAATAACTATTTCAAACTGAAGTATTGGCCTTAGTAAATTACGACATGAAGAGTAATTATATGCATTTATAATCATTTTACAAATTTAGATGTTATCTTATATATTTAAACGAGCAATTCTTGTATATATATATTTATTCCGCGCAACTTGGAAACGGCTCTAACGATTTCGATCAAATTTTGTAGTCACATAGGTTTTTGCTTTTTGAGGTCAGCTATATAGGTGTAATTCCCGAAAAAAAACGCGATTTTACGTAAAAAAAGTAACATTTTTTATTCCGGCCTCTACGGTGCAATTCTTGTACATAGGTATATTCCCGGTATTTCAGAAAAGGCTCTTAAGATTTGGTTAAATTTTTGTATACATGCATATTATATTCACAGTGTTTTCTCTACTCACTTTTAGGTAACACATTCACATCTCTTTCTCTACATACTCTTCTATAAACAATTTTCCTTAAAAAACGTGATTTTACACAACAAAAAAATTTTATACACAGTTTTAAAATAAGTCATACCATTTTCTGTATGTTTGAAATAGAAGTACTATTACATTCACACTGTTTTCTCCTCGCACTTTTAGGAAACACATTCACATCTCTTTCTCTACTCAGTCTTCTACAAATAAGTCATACAATTTTCTGTATGTTTGAAATAGAGATGTTGCATATTACATTCACAGTGGTTTCTCTACTTAAGTACTCTTGGGTAATACATTCACATCTCTTTCTCTAGTCACTCTTCTAAAACAATTTTCCATAAAAAAACACTGTTTACACCAAAAATCATTTTTATCCCCACTTTTTAAAATAAGTCATACCATGTTCTGTATGTTTGAAACAGAAATGCTGTTACATTCACACTGCTTTCTCCTCTCACTTTAAGGTTAATACATTCACAACTCTTTCTCTACTCACTCTTCTATAAAAAAGTCATACAATCTTCCGTATGTCTGAAATAGATATGCTACATATTATATTCATACTGTTTTCTCTACTCACTTTTAGATAACACATTCACATCTCTTTCTACTCACTCTTCTACAAATAAGTCATACAATTTTGTGCATGTTTGAAATGGAAATGCTACGTATTACGTTCACACTGTTTGCTCTACTTACTTTTGGGTAACGCATTCATAACTGTTTCTCTGCTCACTCTTCTAGAAATAAGTCATACAAATTTCTGTATGTTTGAAATAGAAATGCTGCAAGTTACATTCACAGTGATTTCTATACTCACTTTTAGGTAACACATTCATATCTCTTTCTACTCACTCTTCTGAATATAAGTCATTCAATTTTGTGCATGTTTGAAATAGAAATGTTGCATATTACATTCCCAGTGGTTTCTCTACTTAAGTACTTTTTGGCTCTTAACAATCGCGACAAAAATGATTATTTAGTTAACGTTTTTCCTTTCATGTTCATCTATCTTCTCCCACAAAAAAATTAAAAGATTTTTCAAAAACAGAGGCAAAAAACACCGAGCGAAGCTCGGTCGCCCAGGTACTTGTGTTTATAATAGCAACATAACTGCCATTTTAATATAGAAAATGGCTACATTATATTTAGAACCGGCATGTTGGCTAAATGCCTAGCAGGTTCTGCTAAACAAGATGGGAAATGCCCGTAGCAAGGAAAACGGAGAAAACTTGTACGAGTACGTAGTGCGCTTGCGCGATAAGAATCGTAAATGTTGGCCTTGTCGGTTATGCTCCTTAAATGCAAGCGACCTCTCACCAAAAAGTTACCTTCGCCAGTCGCAAAATCGGGTTTATGCGTCTCTACAGCTTATTGGCTGAATGTGCCAGCATTTGGTAAAGAGAGCGCGGGAAAATTAAAGGAGCAAATTCATATAGAAAAAAGTTGGACATTCGACTTTCTTATATGCATTTCTATAGAGGTAAATACGTACACATTCACATACAGGAATAATCTGATGTGTTGCACATGACTTTCTCTACTCTTGTACTAACCATTCATACAAACTCTTATTCCTATATCTTCTTCGTGTTAGTTAAGATAAACATTTGTACAAATTACCTCATTCCTTATATCCTTGTAGGTGCAAGGGGAATGTTAGAATACAGTATTCTTTGTGCGACAGTCAAATGTTTTAAAGCTTTGAGATTCTGTTCTCTTTGCACACTTTACATATAAAAATATTAACAACGATGATCCATTTCATGAAAGTTCTAAGTTTCGCGAAACTCACACACATAACAAGGAACATCTCCGAAATGAATCACCCTACAAGAAAATTTATTTCGACATAAATTGTGTATTTTAGCAAGATCTACATTTTCTGTACAGTATGTTTGCTCTATATCTAACGGTTTACCAGTTATGCAAAAGTCGTCCAGAGTAAATACGACTACAGCCCCTATAGCCAAAAAATTCAGGACATACATTTCATTTCTCATAAAAATATCTCAAACATATAACATTTTAATCAAAACCGTTAGAGCCATTTACAAGAAAATAAAAGTTTTCCAAAAATTTTCCATGTAAAGGGTAGTTTAGGGTGGGGCTATTTTCTTCAAAATATTCGTGTCGCATCCTTGGAAGACATTAAACTTAAATACCAACTTTGGTTTTTAACCGACTTTTCGTTTTTGAGTTATGCTGTCCACAAACACACAGAGACCTTTTTCTAAAAATGCTTTTTTTTTTGGATTCAGGGTGTCTCAAAACATATATTTTCGTTGAAATCTCGACATCGAATTTTTGGGTTGAATACAATACTTCCTTCTACTTATCAGTAGAGAAAGTAAAAAATAGTGGGTGTGCAGTTGCGAGTATGCTATCACCCAGGAACCGCCACTGCTTCAGTGTATTCTTGAAGTCTATAAAGAAAACATCTTAGAAGAAATTGAAGCAGTGGGCTACGTGTCTATTATGGCCGACGAAACTAGAGATATCAATGTTGACATGTTCCAGCTTGTAATAGTCTTAAGGTATTGTAATGCCTTTGGTAGTACTATTGAGCGATTTTGCTAATTTTATATTCTGAACGGGCAAAATTCCAATGCAATTGCAGAAGTTGTAATTCCTAAGCTTGGCAATATATTAAAAGATAAGAAGTAGATTATATGCCGTTTTGTTTGTGCAGTGGTAATGAGCGGGACTATAAATGGAGTGCAAGTTAGATGTGTACCCCAATACGTACTTTGTGCATTGCTTAGCACATCAATTAAATCTGATAATGGAGAGAGCTGCCAGGCAAAACACAAAGGCTGGGATTTTCTTTACAAATCTTTCTGCTACACCCACCTTCTTTTCCCGCTCTCTACACAGCTCATCAATGTTAGAATCGTGTGGTAAGAGAAATCCAGGTCTGTATATTTGTTTACGGAAATAAAGGTATTGCAAGAGTGTTTTCAAATTTTGTCAGAATCGGAGACTTCAAATAGTGCGACAAGGTGGATCTCGACGATGACTTTTGTTTCTAGCTTAATTTTTTCCATTTAATTATGCCTCATGTAGACATAATGTACAATCAACTACAGAATGGTCACATAGATGCTGCCAAAGTTCAAGTTTACATATCTACTTCCACTGCTGAAATTATAGAACTAAGAAACACAGTAACCAAGCGGAATGGTTCAGGCGGTAACGTCAGTGGCCCGCATTCGGGGTTCGCGGGTTCGATCCTTGTGGCTGATCTTCCTGACCTTTGGTTTTTTTTTTTTTTTTTTAAGAGGTTTCCTCGCCAGTTAAATGGAAGGATTTCCATACCCTCTGAGTTTCCTGTCCCTCCATTTTGTTGCATAATCATTTCATTTCACCCTTCATCTCGTTAGATTTCTTTCCGGGTTGGAAGCGTCGGCGAGCGTCCCGGCAGCATCACGTCAGGGTAACAAATGGGCTCTGGAAATCTCGTACCCCGAACTGGAAGGCAAGCCACTGGTTTCCTAGTCCCCATGGAATGGTAGAAGCCCGAGGGAGGAGGGGGGCAAAGCTAGCCTCCACAGGGGTGCTTGTAACTGGGAAAATGTAGAGACCGTGCCCTCTTCTCTGTCGTGACAACGCCCGGCCGCCGTTAGGATCCATTCGCCTCATCCGTCCTCCCGGAGGGTGCCCCGTCAGGAACATATACACAAAAGATAACATATCGGACGAGGTGCTAAGTCCCCGTCCGCAAGTTGTCATTGAGTCAACACACTGGAGTCCTGTGATCTGGCAGCAGAAAACCCACACAAAAGAACAATTGTTTCAAACAGACTAGAGCAGCAGCAGCAGCAGCCAAGGAAGCATGCGATGCTATACTGTCTCAACCGGATCTCCGCTTTCAGCTTAGAGAACACCTTTCTGCTACAAGAATGACAGTTTGGGCAATTTAGTGTATTTCCAGAAAATGTGTTCACTGAAGGCGTAAATATGTTTCCAAAAATATTTTGTTTAACGACACTGTCAATTGCCAGGATCACATCTGTATCACCGGTGTGCCGGAATTTTGTCCCGCAGGAGTTTTTACATGCCAGTAAATCTGCTGACATGGAGTGTCGTTTTTCTTTAACTTAAAAATCATCGGTCTGGGCCGGATTTGACCACGTGACCTTGGGATTAGTAGGCCAGCGTCTAACCAACTGAGCCACCCAGACCGACAAAAAAAATGTTTCTAGTCTTTAATAAAGACAAACTACATACAGAGCATTCAGGCATCTATTCAAAGGAATAATTCAGGGATATTGGTCGTGCTGTAAAATCGCTTATTGTCTTGGAACTAATAATCCTTTTTTTTTTTTTTTTTTTTTTTTTCTGAAATGTTAACACTTTTGAAAGCAGCATTTAACAAATGAATCTGAATGCCGTTTCTCTACGCTAAAAAGAACTTAAACGTTCCTTAGAAGCTCTATTGGAGAAGATAGACTAGTTGCACTTGTTGTGTTGTCCATAAACAAGGAAATGATAGAAATCCCGAAGTTCAACGAGAGTGGTTAATAAGTTTGCTACAAAGAAAGATTGCTGTATGCAATTCATCTTCAAATAGTTAAGGTAAACTAAACTTGCAATAATCCGTGCAGCCCGCCCCCCAAAGGTATAGGCAACATGGGCCGCCACTGGTCTTGTCTATCTCTTACGGTTTACTAGTTATACCTAAGTAATTCAGAATGAAGAGAACTTCATAGGCTATTTCCAGAAAATCCAAGATATACCTTTTCATTTGTCTAATGTCCCCGCAAAACAACAGTAGCATCCAGATTAACAACCAGTCGCAATGACCTTACAAGTCATCAACATAGGATAATTAGAATCTTGCCTTCTCCCATCTGCCGCTTATGCAATTTGGTGTTGTTGTGAATAAAGACCACCACCTAAAAATCTACAGTGCATCATCAGAAGAACCTACAAAGTGCAGAAGCATTGGTAGGCACGAATGCTAAATGTCTTTTTCGCCAAATACATGGCATTAATCATTTCATTTGTCAGAACAAATATCTTGAATATATGGTATTTTAATCGAAGAGTCATTCTTGACAAAATAAAAATATTAGGAAAATGTTCTATGTAAACAGTAGTCTGCAGATGAGGGGATTTTCTTGAAAATCTTTGTGTCGCATCCATGGAAATTGAACTAGAATACCGTTAGGCTTCTGAGTGACTTTTTGTTTACGAGTTATGCTATTCGCGTGCGCGCGCGCGCGCACACACACACACACACACACACACACACACACACACACACACACACACACACACACACACACACACGCACACACAATGTTTTTTCTAAAAATTATTTTTCTTTTTTTTATTCAGATGACCCCAAAACGTGTATTTCCAGTGAAATTTTGGTATCGAATTGTTGGGTGGAATACAATATTTCCGCTACTTATACGTAGTAGAAAAAGTTAAAATAGTTTAATATGGCAAATGTAGAAGACAGTAGGTTAGTTCCAACATGATCCAAATCAATTCTGAATTATGTGAGTATGCGCAGTAGCTAAGTGGCGCTCCAACGTGACACAAGCAATTCAGACTGGTTCTGAATTTCCAGTTTGCTGTTCCAACTAATTCGGAACTAGTGAAATCGGTTCTTGATCAAGAGTAGGAACTGAAAATTCTGGACAAGCGTAAATCGTATAGTCTATTGCGCATGCTCAGATTATTCAGTGATATGGAACAGAGAATATAAAGCGCGTTTCACCCTTAGAAGACAGTACACGTTAAATGGAGCGCAGTGTTGCAACATGTACTAGTTGAGAATCTTTCTCCGCGCGCGACCCCGAGGTGGCCGGAGTCCTGTACTTAGTCCTTCAATTGCTGCTTGACGAGATGGGCACTTTTAACTTTGGTATCCCTGCACGCCTTTGTCACTGTATGACCTAAATTTACAAATGACTCATCTGTATAAACAATTGATTTCTCCTGGTCCCTAAACCTTTTTACGTATTTTAGATATTTATGTCGCCATCTGATGGTATCGTCTCTTTCTATTAATATGCACTTCTTACCCCTTCTTTCATATTCGGACCCCAAATCATGTAAGAACCGACTAAGAGTGGCCCTTGAGAAATTTGATAGGGTCTCATCACTGTTGACCCGTGACAAAATTATATTCAGCGTGGGTGGAATATTTGCAAACTGTAAAGAATGAACAATTCGCCGCAATCCACCTTGCACTATTCAATCATATTGCGTTAACCTAGCGTTTTGTGTAGTCCCGCCCTTTTTGCTTTCTTTTCGATGACGTTCTTAGAGGTCCTTTCATTACTTCCTTTTTAATCCTATACACTACTGCTTCTGAACACCCAATAGCCTTAGCTGTTTCTTTTACTGCCTTACTTACACGCATTTTAATTCAAAAATAATCTAACACATTCATAATTATTTGGCGTTCCTTACTTCTTAATTTATCAACATATCGTCTCTTCCTAGCTTCCCCCTCCATAACTACAAATATTTACAAAAATATTAAACAAATAACGCAATAACAACTCACAGTTACACACACGGCTTCTTTCGAACTAATGTTAGTGCTGCTCCTTATACTATCTTCTGTGTCAGGCCTGGCGCTGAATAGATGAGTACCTCTTGTTTGCCTTACTGGATAAAAGAAAGAGGTTACTTGCCTTTTGGTTTATTTTAAAAACTTTCTCCAACCTTCCTCAACATTTGTTCTCGCTGGTTCCCTGATGTAAACTCAATAACAAAAATGTTTCACACTGCGTAACTTTTGCAGTGCACAGATATAAAATTTTCCGAAAACATTTAATTTAAAAAATTATAACACTTAACTGGGTAAACATAGAGAATTCAAGGTAGGCAGGTAGTAGCACTATGGTCTACTCTACCTACGTAAAAATATAGATGCATTCTAGCAGTTAGTTTGTTAGTTAGTGCGTGATGAGTGTAGAAACAGCAAATATCGGACTTCTATTGAAAAAAACGTTTTCTGAAGAAATTTGGGCCTATAGAAATGTATAATGACTCTGAAAAGGATATAACCTGATAGAGAAAAAAATTTTGCATAGGATAATGTGTTCAAATCTGAAATTTATAACAAATGAATATTTATACCATGCTATTAGTAATCTGGCAACAGCGTGAGGGTAGAAAAGGACGCGGCTAATGGCAACTTGTATGCGCTAGATAGAGACAGAGATGTCCCATTTAACTCCATACTGTCTTCTAAGAGTGGAACGCTATATAGAATGTATGATGATACTTCCTATATTCAGCAGAAAAAAACCGCTTATTCCCTGGAGGAACATATTTTATTAGTTGTTTTATTTATATCCCGCCTTTAACTGCAGAGATCACCTCCGGTAGCGCGCTTGCCTCTGGCGCGGAGGACCCGGGTTCGATCCCCGGTACCAGCATGGGGATTTTATCCCCTCTGGGAGGTCTGGCACGGGGTGCACTCAGCCTCGCTAGTCCCAGGGGGATCAATTGAGGAGCTACTTGATGGAAAAGTAACAGTACCAGGTCGTGACCACGTACCACGTACCACCCTTCAGTACTGCACCCCACCAATGACGCCTGTAGTGGGCCGAGGTGTGGGACGCAGCGGCTGGGCGATAAGGCTTGGGGCTTAGTTTCTTTAACTGCAGAGGTCAGGGAAGGATGAGGAATAATCTTACCCCCCTGGCGGGAATCGAATCCGGGACCCCTAGCACAGCAGGCAGGTGCTCTACCAACTGCGCCACGGGGCCAGCCAATTACATATTTTGTTACTGTATATGTAGCTATAAACTTAATGCAACCGACTATTACAAATTTTAAAGTGCTTGAGAACAAGTCTAGAAAGGAAACGTTTAAAACGAGTCATTATTATCCGCGTCAAACCAATGCCTCGTAATGTTATTTAGGAGGCATTGATCAAACTCGCTCAATTTAGCTTTGAATGTAACGGTAAGGTATGAGATAACGACTGTATGAGAAGCACAATAATAAAACTTACTATTGTTTTTCCTTTCTTGCTTTGCAATGAAAATGTATAACTCCACAACGATATTAAAATATGCAAAAGTACCCCGTATGGTGTGAAATATTTATTAAACCTCAACATACATATGTAAAAATATGTAATATAAAACTTTGAAATTAGGGTCCTTTCAGCGTAATTCGTCGACATTTTCTTATAACTGCAGTAACAGAGTATGTAATTAGATAAAAGTATATTTAATCACATTAACATCATATAAATTGTATGTTGAAGAATGAAGATAGTGAGGACAATTGCGAAAAACTCCGAACTAACTTTGAGAGTGTACTCGACTGGCACATGTGCATAAGGAAATGTTGGTATTAGTTCGGAGTGCGTTCAGAACAGCTTGTAGGAAGAAACTTTATGCGTTTGCTCCTTTTGCTGAAATTTATACATTGTTCCACACAGATCAGAAAAGCCAACATTCTTATAAATACAATTTATTTTAAAAGTCTAAAGATTTGTCTGAAAAGATTTCTGGGTTAAATGTTATTCTAGATTGAACACAAAGGCTCTGAAATATGAAGTGAGTCCTGCCGTGGTTCCAGTGGCGGCTCGCAGTCAAAATTTTAGGGTAGGCAAAGTGTAACAGCAGCAACAGCAACAACAACAACAACAACAACAACGACGACGGCGATGATGATTATGATGATGATGATAATAATAATAATAATAATAATAATAATAATAATAATAATAATAATAATAATAATAATAATAATAATAATAATAATAATAATAATAATAATAATAATAATAATAATAATAATAATAATAATAATAATAATAATAATAATAATAATAATAATAATAATAATAATAATAATAATAATTAATAATCATAGTAACCAAATGGCCTCACGAACCCGGGTTCGAAGTCCACTCAGCTTAAAGTTGGCTGATTCAGGATTTACCTACTAGGGATTTGGCGCAGATATACGTACATCTCTGAGCCTATTTGTGCATCAATTAAGTCATGATCATGTATGGCTTGCAAAGCAGAAAGACAGAAACAACTATACATTCTACTCGCACTAGATGATTCGCACAGAATATATTAACAGTTACCATTTGAATTATTAGTCCCTTGTGTTTCATGCAATCTGATTGTACACAGGTAAGCGAACAATGCTAGTACATGGAACTTAAAGATTGCTTTGAACTTCTTAGTATTTGTGTAACGAGCGAAATGCTCCGCAGTAACGTGTGAGGCTCACATTCGGGAAATTGTGGGTTCGATTCCCATGGCCGAGCATCAGGTAACCATTGACTTTTACGGTTGCTTCCCCGGGTCGCTAGGCGAATGCTGGAACGGATAATTACATCCCCGAATATCTTGTCCCTCCATTTCACCTTAATTCTCATTTAGCTTCACCTTTCATCTACTTAGTTATTTCAGGCCTCAAAGTTTTGGCGTACATGACAAGTTCTTTATCTCTGTATATCCTCGTCCTTCGGATCAGGGACGGTGTCCGAGTCCGGGCCCCCCAGGGGACCTAGAGCTCGCAGTGGGATGAGGAGCCAAAATAAGAGGCGCCGCCGGAGAGTTGAAATCTTTAGTTGTTAGGGACCCTACCCTCTGTTGTCTCTCTCAAGGTCCCCTACCCTTCGTATCCCCTTACCTCAACCCTCCCTCCCGGGGGACGCCCGGTCAGGGGCTTAGGCACATGGGCGATGCGAAGGGAACAAATTAACAAATAATATATACTACATTTCCATGCAGAATTGAGCTGGATTTGATTCCATTCTCATTTCTGCGTTTCCATGTTGAATTCAATCCGGAAATGAAATCAAACAACATTAACGCAACAAGATTTTGATCTGATCCCATTAAATAAGCAGATCTGATCCAGTGATTGAAATTCGATTGAATACACGTTTCCATGCGCTATTCGATCCGGATAAAACTCAAATCGACTTAAATTCGCCGTGGAACGTAGTATATTTATTAATTATTCATTCCTGATGATGGCCATGGAGCTTAGTATGGCAGAAACGTCGAAAAATTATATATATATATATATATATATATATATATATATATATATATATATATATATATATATATATATTACACGGCCGATATCCCAAGAAATGCTAATTAACAGAATAATGATTTAACATTACGTCATTGCAAACTTCCAACATGGCGATGCCCATGTATAGCCAAAAAAAAAAAAATCTTCTACAGGTCC
>CM060962.1:183646165-183893665 GCA_030765045.1 Tenodera sinensis | reverse complement strand
TTCTGAATCACTTCTACGACTGTGTCACTATTGTTATGTACATAGATTGAAATAGTCTCTCGCAAGCACAAGCTAAGTACAGGGTTTGATTCTCCAGTGACTGAATTTGATGGTGGGAGGAAAAAGAAGAAAACATCTTGTTCAAGCTACAAAACCTAAAAATAAAGAACCATCCATAAAATGTAATCATGGAATTCAAGATTATCCATCGAAGTCAATAAAGAGGGAAAGTAAGGAATGCAGAGTATGATATCTGACTCATGAAGACATTAATGATATCCATAATAAAGCAAAACATCTAAATAAAGTGGACCATGACAAATTCCTGCTTAAATACATGGCAACTGATTCTCCCAAAGGAAGGAAAGTGAAGGAGGAAAATTCTAAAAGAAAACAATCTGTGACTATTAAATATAGCATCAGAAAGAAAAATGGAGATGTTTTATCAATCTGTGCTGCAAGTTTTCAGGGAATAGCAGGCATGTCTAAGGATAGACTGTCCCTCCTTGCAAGAAAAATTTATTCTACTGGGAATTCACCTAAAGAAAATCGAGGAGGGGTTAGAACTGGTGCAAAGGACAAAGAGCTTATCATTGCTGTAAAAATGATATTAAGAGCTACAGGTGCAGTGAAAGCCAATAGATGAACATCTTCAAGGAATTACCTACCACTGGAATTAAATGTAAAAAAAACGTGGAAAATGTTTTGAGAAAAAAGAGAAAGAAAAAACTATCCACATGCTCTTTATCCAAATACAAGTTTATTTTTTATAAGTGTTATTTGTTTGTTTGTTTGTTTGATATCAAAATAAGCATACACATTATTACTTACTAGTTTAATAACTTTGTATTCTTACATTTCTCTATTTATTAATTTAATAATTTGGTAACTTCTTATAAGTGTATTATTTTATTAATGTAACAATGTAGCCATTTACTGAATTTGTATACTGTGCATAAAAATAAATTATGAGGAAATGAAAATAAAATCGAAACTAATAAAAACAATAAAACTAGTAGCAAATTAAGGTTCAGTCAAATTCGCTTGTTTCATAGTCCATGTCCTCTATTGAGTTTTGAAAAAACTTGCATTTTTTACCTGGCCCCAATACTATGAAAAATATGGTTATCCTCTAGGAGCTTCACTGTTGTCTAAAATTGTCCCATGATAATGTTTAGTATTGCCAAAAATAAAGTTTGTGCAATGAAAGGTTATGTACTAGAATAAAAAAAGGTAATTTCTGTAAAAACATTTTGAAAAAGCGCTTCTCATATAATTTCTGCAAATGTTTATCTCAACTAACATGAAGGTATAGGAATAAGAGTTGGTAAGAATGGTTAGTACAAGAGTAGAGAAAATCATGTGAGTGGAACACATCAGATTTTTATTATATAGTTGCTAAACTTTAACTCCATTTTTCTCCACTTAGGATTTTCTGACACATGATTATGTTCAAAATGCTCCTTGGTGCCATGTTTTACAGATAATTTCTTGAAACTTGGTACACATGTTGTTCAAACCATAGTGATTAAAATCTGGGCCTTAATACTAAAGTGTTTATTCCAAAAAGAATTTGTAAAATTGGTAAAATTGTCAGAAATTAGATTTTATAACTTTCAAAGCTTTTTTTCTCCCAAACAATATAAATTACAAAAAAGGAGCCCAACTTTCGTAGCATTGTATGTCATTGATTAGCTGTAGAGGTTTCAATGTCTTTGATTGAAAACTATACACAGAAGAGCATTTTTCACTGTAAGCTTACAAAAATTATAAAAAGTATTAGAAAGAAACTATTGAAGATATAAAGTTCAAACTTATAGTATCATATTATCCCTGAGTAGCAACTCTATCCTCAAAATTTGAAAATAACTGGACAAAAAAAGGCAATTTTTCAAATTTCAAGAATGGGTGGCCTTAATTAAAATATATTTTCCGCGGTTTTGTTTGAAGAATCTGAAAACAAGACTAAGTAAATTGTTGTCAAAGCAGGTCTCACACTGTAGCATTAACCCTTTTGAGCTCTCAGACTAAATATAGATCTTTGTGAATGAAAAGCACTAGACAGCCTGACATGACGAAGGACATGGACAACAACCTCTCTGAGCACACTTACTAGCATCAAAAAGAGAAAACTGATTGGTCTCATTCCTAGTTTACAACATGAATTGGTAACTGTAATGATACATACTGCCTCTGCCCCCAAGTAACCATTTCTAGATTAACCATTAAATGCGAATCTTTTTTCCAAAAATGCAAGTATGGGTTGTTATTATTTCTGATTTGAATAGTGTTATTTCTTATGTTTGAAAAGTTGTGATTAGGAAAAATGTCAATAATGTGAAAATATTCATACACTCAATACAGTGCAAGAAATTGACTAAATAAAGATGCAACAGACAGCAAAACTACATAATAGTGATGCAAAGTCGAAAAAATGCCCTAAAAGAGGAAATTACCTAATAAATACACATTTTCATAAGCTGGCACCCATTATAAAAGTTAATCTACATGTTAGTAATATGCATGATGCAACAATTGAATGATGACATGCCACCAGAATGTTGTACTATTTATTAGTATTTCCCAACTACATGTCCCCATCATTTTATTAAAGTACATGCATGTTAAATGTTGACTCTGAACTGTATGATTAGCAATAAAGCAATATTGTGGCTTTTAATCTCAGAAGTTTATCTTTTAAGCACAAACACACTATTTCATTTGCAGTTTGGCTGTGTTTTCAGCAAGGTAAAGTATCCTGCCAATACAAAAGCTCTAATTAGGCTTAAAAATAGAGGTCATGCTGGCAGAGGGCAGATCTATATTTGCCAGCATCAACATAAACAGCTGTGTTCCATAACGGTCCACATTTTATGCACACCAATAAAGAATCTATGATGCAACAGTAAAAAGATGAAATATCATGAGAATCCTGGCCTGGTTCACAAGTAGCCATAGTAACAAAAGGGTTGAAAATTTTAGCCACAAAAAAGTGATGAAGATATTAATAAAATCAATTGGAGCTTCAAAGATTTTGCATATGAATCCCACTTACCTGATATAAAGATTGCAGGTCAAACGGAGAAGAAGCAAAGTTCCAAGCTTACCCAAGAGATCTTCGCTGGGCTGGTTATCACTTGCTTTTCAAGGGTGAAGCAATTCCCCTAAAACGTTCCCTTTTCAGTGCATATAACCAGTTAACATATGTTTTAAATCTCGTGAATCTGCAGAAGATGTATTTTGCAAACAAAGGGACAGATTCAATATAATAGTATTTTGTTTATGCTTCAATGCTTGGAACTGGGTTCTTTCAAAGTATACAGGATGCGGAAAAAGAAAACCAGAAAATTAGTGTAGAAAGGCAGGACCAAACTAAGCATTCTAAGGTTAGGAGTATTGTGTTGCAGATGTAGTATGATAACAGGAGTGCTGCATGCATATAATTGAAATCTGAGTAATGAAACATGTTCATCTACCAATCAAAATTAAATATAACTCACACGTCTGATCTCAACTAATGAGTACTCGTACATAATGAGGCACTAACCATTACATGTGTGTACTGCTTTGTACTCTTTGTATTGAAGAAACCCAGCATTTAATATTACCAAACATCCAATAGACTTCATATCAGACACACCTAATGGACTTTACAGTCTGTTGTACTTCTCAGTATTCAGTTTTTTGAACACCATCTGCACCAATGTTTAGATAATTTTCAAAGATGGAGTTCTAGAAATGACCTTTGTTTCTCAACTAAAAAGTCAATCTGCATTAACTTCTGACAGCTAGGAGACAATTACCATCTTTGCTTCAATTTGGTGCAGATTTACCCCCTTACGTAGATGAGAAGAGTTTTCCTGGGGTTAAGCTATGACTGGAAGCTTAGCTGGTCACTGCATATAGCGCAACTGAATGAGACCGTTTATGAATATCATGCGGGTAATAAGTGGCAAATTGTGGGGAGCAGATTAGACAGTTTTGCTGTGACTATCGCGCAATGATCAGATCCAAATTAGATTATGCGTGTATCATTTATTCTTCAGCATGACCATGTGTGCTGACAAGATTCAACATGTTCATAATCGGGGCATTTGTTTGGCTATTGGAACTTTTCCAACTAGCCCAGTTGAGCCTTTACCCCCAAGTGGTAGAGCCCCCTCTATAATATTGGCGCGAGGTACTATAAAATGGTGGAAGTTTTATGTACATTGATGGATCTAAGAGCACCAATGGTGTTCGATATGCCATTTTTATGAAGCCGAAGCACCTGCATTCACAATAGCACTTCCATTTATGGTGCACAGCTGTATGCTATATACTGAGCCATTTTGTAGGTGCACCATAAAAAACTGTGCAACCACCTCATTTTTGGTAGTTACCTTAGTGCGCTTCAGAGCATTTGTGAGCTGCACATCTGCCACCCTGTTGTACAGCATATCCAGAATACCCTCCATGTTTTATACGCTTCTGCTGTTAACATGATTTGCACATGACTCCTGGTCATGTTGATTAGCCAGGAAATGAAATGGTAGATTTGGTGGCAACAACAGGACCTAGTGTTACAATACTCTATGTTACTTCAGAAGATTTTAAGGCTTGTTGTGTGGATAGTGACGCTGTCATGCTGACGTGAAGAGTGGTTGGCTCTCTGCAGAAATAAGCTTAGAGGAGTGAAGTAAATTGCGATTAACTGGTTAAGTTCCTCTTGTGTATCTCATGGAAAGGGGTGAGTTTGGCTTGATTATGTGTTGGATATGACAATTTCATGCATTCATGTGCTGCTGGAGTGTATCCCCCTAGCACATCTGAACTCTCTCCAACTGCCTGTCAGTCTTGCAGAAATCCTGCTGGATGGTGACAATGTGGTCAAATGTGTTTTTAAATGTCTGTCAATGGTAAATTTCCTAATGAGGATTAATTTATGTATGCATATGTATATATCTGTGTGTATGTGTGTTTGTGGTAGTGCTGCTTACCAAGTGGGTGACCCAGTGATTCCCAATACCGGTGTGGGGATTTTCTCCTGCTGGGAGACCTAGTCTGGGATGCATTTAGACTCGTTTGGCCCCTGAGGGGCCAACTGAAGAGCTATAGTTTATTCGCCAGCACAATGGTTTGGTCAATGGCACAAGTGCAATGAGTCAGTAACTCAATAAATAATTCTAATACACAGTGATATCTAGAGCTACTTACTGATGTACTGACTCATTGCATTCCTGCCAGGTGCCATGAGCTGGTGAACAGACTGTACTTGATTGAGAAGTTGTGGCCCCTGGTTGTGAAGGCTGCATAACCAGCTGGGAGAAACAGGGGTGCCGACCATGTCCACCTCCAGTACTGCACCCACTCATGACGCCTCTGGTGGGCAGAGGTGGGGGATGCAGGGACCAGTCGGTAGGCCTTGGTACGGAAAGGGCTGTCATGCTACTGGATTAGTTAGTGCTTGAATTTTCAGGCCATTTTAGCAAATTCCACTTTATTTCTGACTTTTGACAGGTTTAGCTCATTATATTGCTATTTCTGTAATTTTTGTCACAATTTTCTTTACGCTTTTCCATGGCCTTTGTTATGATGAATTTTATAAGGGTGCTAAACATCCAGTAGCTGTGCGTCCTTAAATATACATTGTCGTCATCACTGCCACCAAAACAGCCACCACCACTGCCACCACGACCACCTCAACAACAATATTTTGCAGTAAAAGACCTGGAGCCTCTTGTTTGTATCTTCAAAATGTTTATTTTGGTGCTAGCTTTCTACTCAACAATTTTCTGCACTTGTTATATGAACTTTAGGAGTGAAATCGGGAAATTTAGCTTAGTCAAATAAGGATTTTTGTCAAGGAGAACCCTGCTTTCTTTATTTAAATAAAAAATAAAGTGATGGAACCATTGTTTGATTTTTATTTATTTAATTAGTGTGATATTTTATAACCTGCTTGATATTCCTTTGGCTAAACCCATTATTTAACATTAACACATTATGGTATATGCACTGAAACTGATACCATTTATTTTAAGGCCTATGAAGAACCCATTCAGAACACTGGTGCTTTTTTTTAATTAAATCTTTGATTGTGCTATGCTTTGGGACTCTTTTAATATCCCGGATCGTGGTACAGGGTAAAATAATGCGGACACAGGATATAACTTTACTATAACACTTTTATTTGCACCTTTCTCATTGAATATTACATGCGTAACACTTTAATTAACTTTTGTTGCACATGAATCTACTTCCTTAATAATTTCTTCTTGTTATTGTTTTACATCACTTTTAGCGTCCACATCCAGGCGTGTCACAAAACATGCCTTCTCTCCCTGGATGCTACAACGCTAAGAAAAAAAAACTAGCGTCTTCTTATGCAATGCATTTGTATTCATACACATATATGTCCATTTCCTGTGGAGCAGTCTATGAAGTCATCCTACAAGCTAAATAGTTCCTGTAATGTTAGGGAAGCGATCTCTATCTATCCTCCCTACACTTTTAATATTAAATATAAACGATTCTTATATTTATACATATAAAATTTGAACACGTTACTTAACATTTATGACGTTATTAAACAAATATTACTTTTAATAGTACAACAATGGTAATACACACTTAGTACTTAGCAAATCCTTACCAACTTGAAAAATAAACAATATTTACAATAAATATTTACATAAATGCTTCCTTTCGGTGTCTGACCACATATTCTGTCTCAACACATTGGTATATTTTTTCTCCTTTTTGTTACTTCCAGTATGTAACGTTTGATACAAGTATTATTACAACTATTCGGCATACATGTATAAGTAATTATGCTTGACTTCCACAATGGTAATATGTCACCAAAAATACTTCAATTAATCAAAGCAGGTGAGTAATATATTCTTACATCTTGTTTGCTAATGCTAAGCATGACTCTTGTAAATAACTTGGAATTTGTGAGATTTACAGTTGCCCTTTACTCCTCATAGTATTCCTTAAAAGGAAACTGGAAGACCTTCACATTATTTTTATGTCATAGTGTGTATACTCTGTTCATCAAGAGATAAGAGGAGACGTAAACAAAGCCACGTGCGTTTCAGTCACAGCATGCCCTCTTGACACTTTCGCTGTGTAAATAGTCCCTTGAAGAAATATTGTTGCTAAGGTCTGAAATGTCACTTAATGTTTGCTGATGCATAAACTAAGTGTACTAAGCATAGTTAAAGTGTAAGAGCATGCAGTTAAGTGAATCTGTAACGAGCCTAATTCATTCTGCGCACGCATTATTCAGTATGAAAGTAACATAGCGGAACAGGTGAGTTGTGAAATATAAGTGCAGCAAACCGTTGCGAAGTGGTGAAAAGACAATATTGAACGTGTTTAACAAGTTCTGCAAGAAATATCCTGGACTTGCTATCGAAGGCGTGATGAAATTAACATCCGAGTTTAACGGTGTGTCAGTTGCAAGTATTGACAGCACATGCAAAGAAAAATCATCAGTTGGTGAAGATCCCGGCCAAAAGCTTCCACGCAACAGATAAATGGTAGATGTAGTTCGCAACAAATTTGTGAGATCTGCAATCCATCAAAAAGTTCACCAGTTCTTTAACAATGACCCCCACCTTAAACAAAGTGCTGTTGGCAGTTAACTCTGATCCCGATCTTTCAGATTTAAAACGAACTTCCCTCCACAAGCTGCTTCTGGAGATTGGTTTCGAGATTGTGAGCAGGAAATGAAAAAGTGTTATTGTGGACAGAGATGACATAAGTAGCAGTCAATTTCCATGTGCTACATGTTATATGGATCAAGTAAATATATCCTTTTAGTAGTGTAAAATGCATATTATACCTATGCGTAGCGGTAGGTAACTGTGTTGTGTTATTGTGAATGCACATGGCCGCGGAGTGATACAAACCGGTGCTTTGTTTATGTCTCCTCTAATCTCTAGATGAACAGAGTATAGTATGTATAACAAATGTATTCACATTTTGTTCACTAGTCTTCAGAGATGCAAATAACATGTCATTACCTCCAAACTATTAAAATAGGACAGTTATAATAAAGAAGAGCCAATCAAACACACTTCATAACATGCATTACATAAACACTGTAATTCGTAGAAATGTAACTACTCTCGCACTTTATCTCGAGCCCTGAAATCACTAATCAAGGTCAAGGTTGCCACTTTCCCATTGCAACTAACAAGGCCAACATTGGTGTAGTGTCTGCTGCTCCTATAAATCTCAATAGGAGTTTGCGCTGGGAACTTCTAAGGGCAACCGCTGTTGTTTTTTCTTTTGCCTTGTGTGCCCATATTACCGCCCCATAGCTGACAATATTAGCAAGGATGCTGTCGTGGTAAATTTTAATGGCATGAATATTTAGTCTAAACCTGTTGCTTCCTATGTTGGCAAGTTTCATCATTATATTTCCAGATTTTTGCTTTATGTAATCCCTGTGTACATTAAAAGATTGTTTTTGATCTAGACGAATCCCAAGGTACCTTGTCTCCAAACAATGTTTGATGTTATTAGTTCCCAGTTTGATAGTGGGATCTCATTTTAGTTGACCTTTGAAGAGAACATATGTAGACTTTTGTGGTGCCAAATTTAGTTTAACACTGGTGCACCAGTTGTGTATAAATCATGTTGTGCTGTTTCCTTTTATTTCTAATTATTTTCTACTTCGCCCTTCAACTAAAATTAGAACATCATCAGCATATGCTATATGTTGTTGACAAGTAATTGTAACAATGGCTCTAAGCCTATATCCCAGAACTCTGGGCCAAGTATCGAGCCTTGTGGACAACCTTTGTTAACATGCTTGGAAACAATTTGATTTGTGCCTCCAATATGTACAGTTCTACCCTTGCAATAATCTTTAAGGATTAAATAGAGGCATTTGGGAGAACCGACCACCAAGATTGTCAAAAGCACCAGAAATATTGAAGAAAATGCCAACGATGTGTTACTTCATAGATCTTTTAACCCCATTCAGTGGGGTACAATGACTGCATCCTCCATGGATTTAAACTTTCTGAATCCAAATTGCTTGTCACTCATGCCTATCATCATTCTAAATTCCTTGATTCTCTTGCACAGTCATTTCTCGGTAGGGTCCTTATTGACACCTTTATGTAGGATGACCACTTTTGCTTCTTTCCAAGGATTAGAGAATTTCCCTTTCCATGGGCATTCATTTATTAATGAGTGAAGGTAAGGTGTTATCTCACTTATCAAAGTCTTTAGGACTTCAGCTGTTATACCATCTGGACCAGGTGCCTTGTTGGTCTTAAGAACATTGATGGCATTATAAATTTCCGTCTCATCAAATGGAAGAACAACATCATCTTTTGGAATATAATTGCAAAATTGTTGTTGTAGCTGAAAATTATCCCTATTATCAGTTTTAGGGTCATCATCTGGCAAAAGCATGATCATTAATACTATTATAGATTCTCCCATGAAGTAGTCATGTCACCAGTACTATTGTGTATAGTTGACACAATATCTGGCGCTTCAATTTTCTCAGTTGCTAGTTTGTATTGTTGTTTAATGTAAATCTACTGACATGGACCTGTTTTTTTAGCACACTTAAAAACCATTGGCCTGAGCCAGATTTGAACCCATGACCTTGGGATCATTAGGCCAGCGTCTAACCAACTGAGCCACCCAGACCGACTGCTAGTTTGCAGGGCATTCACCAAACATTAATCAATAAATGTTCCTCTACAAATTTTTGCCATTGCTTTTCTCTAGTTTCCTTTAAATGCTTTCTGTAATCATGTTTACTCTGCAAGTATCAAAGAAGATTAGTTTATTTTTCAGCAGGTGTGATGGAACGCTGGTAAATTCATTGCAACTTCCTTGTATTTCTCCTAAGATGTTGAAGTCTGTCCGTCCAAATCTTATCTTTCTGTCTTGTTTTTAACTTGATAGGTATAGCCTCCTTCATGGCATGTTGGATGGCAGTAGTAAGGGCTAAAGCCTTACTATCCACATTCTCTCCTTCTTTGATGTAAATTGTGGGTGTGAAAGCAGCCTTTACCTTCTGCCAATTTGCCTGCTTCATGTTATATTCCGAATTTGAGATATTCCATAACTGTGATAGTGTGGCCAATAGAAAGTAATCAAAATAAATGATGTGATCACTAGTGGTCAGTCTTTGACCTACCTTCCAGTTATGTATGTGCGGTGGCTACAGTTATATCTATGCTACTCATAGGTCCTGCATGATTATGTAAGTTTTGTAAATTTAAAGGCTTATTCTCAACAGTGAGATTCAATATTGCAATGACGCCTTCCAGAAGTTTAACTTGAATATCTTTTGTTGCACTGTACCACCAGTTGGACTTCGCGTTGGCATCCGCTAGAAATATCAATTGTTGCTCTGGATAGATACTGTGAGCAAACTTTACTTTGTTCAGATGTGTAGTAAGATCTTTGCTTGATGGACCATATTGATTCACCAGGATGAAACACTTATTTTTGCAGGTAATTTCAATGCAAGATGTGTGTGTCACATATTTGACTGATCTTAGTTACTTGCAGTTGTGGATCAAGAACGATCGTTGCAACAGCAGACATTTCCTCAGAGTGAACTGAATGTGCTAGTATAGGTAGGTGCAGTGGCTTACCTTTAAAAAAGTAAGGTTCTTATAAACAAAGAATGTTGAGCTTAAGCTCTTCCGTGACTTTCTTTATTTCGCCCATTACAAATTTACTGTGCTGTGCATTTAATTGGTATCCATCAGGTCTCCTTCTCTAATAGCTGCAGTCACATTATACAAAATTATCGATGGAATCCTCTTCTTTGGAAGCTCCATTTTTATCTTCTTGTTTTTAAGTGCCTCACTATTTAATATATTTTGAATGTCATCGTCGGAGTCCGTTTCCATAATTAATGTTTCAGGAGTTGTCCTAAGGCTTCTGATTTTAATATTCTGTTGACTAGGTTAAAGACATGATGTCACAATGTATTGGACCCGCTTAATAGGTTTACCAAAAGTCGAAGTTATAAGTAGGCCCGGTCATTGCTGTTCCATGGTTCTTTGAACCCTCTTGGTTCTAGTACATTGGTAATATGGGGTAGGTGCAGCAGCCACACGTGCATAAGTCTTACTTATAACCAGGGCCAAGTTCTTTATTACTTCGCTATGTCTTTCTTGTGTATCTCTTAACACATGAATTTCAGGCTTCAGACCTGCATTCCCCTGTATCACATCTTCATACAGGTTCTGAAGCATACCAAAAGCCTCAAATATATGGTTCTTCTTGGCAGAAGTCATTCTGTCTTTGGCTATTACTTTACCAAGTTCAGCCATAAGGCCATTATATGCAATGTCACTGTCATTTTTTAGGTAATCCTCTAAGGATTCCTCTCTATAAGCTGTAGTCACGTTGACTTGTGCTTTTCCTTTGATATTTGCTTAAAATATAGTTATAAAATCCTTTCTCAGCTGGAAATGTCTACATTCAGCAATACAAATTGCTCAAAAAATGTTAGGTAGCTTTGCACTTGTACTTGAAAATAAGTTTTTTATACTGTAATTAGCTGCAATTGTACTTATTAATGTCACTTATGGTTAGCACAAGCTTAAATGTTTCGCAGGAAGGACATTACATCACTTAATTACACTGAAAAGTGTAAAAAGCCAAAGCAAGAAATCTTTGACATCAAGTATACTCAGGATCTTGCATTTAGTATCTTTTCTTGAAATTATGCCAAGCCACTCCATGAGTACACGAGTATTAGTAACTGAGCACAGCACTATTACAGATGGAAGCCCCTAAATTGAATAAAATATATGATCTTGACATGTATAACCAAACAATTTATACATTGATTAAAGTCACAATTCAGTACTTCAAAATTAGAGAACCAGGTGAAGATTCATATTGTTTTCACTTAAACCATCAAGAATCACTGAGATATTGAGAATTAATCACTAGTATGCACATTAAAAAGCGAAAATACCAAGTACTAGGGGCAAAATATGTAGAGCACAAATCTAGGAGGTATTACTAAATCAAAGGCCCACTGAATCAAAACAATTGGGCTGCTGTAATGTCAATGTTAGATGAATATCGGATGAGTGTCAGCTAATGTTTGGCATTTGCGGCAAATGAGGCAGGAATTATTTGTAGCCAAACATGTGATGCAAGGCTTACAAAATGTTGTTGTTGTTGTTGTTTTCTAGTGCCTTGCATCTGGCAATGAAGCCATTAGCATTCGTGCTTTCCAATACTTTTGAACTATAGTTTCTTCTGATATTAATGCTTCACAGGTCTTCAAGTGGTCTTCGTTCATTTCTGCTGGATCGTTACACAGGACACATATTGGTGAGGATGAGATACCTATTCTGTAGAGATGACTTGCTAAGCAGTCGTGATTTGTCAATAGTTGGAAGGCTGCAACCACTGTTTTCCTTGGTCTCTGGAGAATTATATCTGGGTTGGAAAGTAGTGTAATCCATTTTTTATCTTTGGCATTTGTTTCTATTTCTTGTAGGTATAAATAAGAAAATTTTTTAATGATCAAGCGTTTTATTGAGGAATATGAGAAATTGAATTTAGATTTTTGTTTTATTGTTGTGCCTTTCTTTGCAAGTGAGTCTGCAGCTTGATTCCCCATTACTCCACAGTGTGCTGGAATCCATTGAAGATGAACAGTCTTATTAACTTTTTGGAGTTGTGTTAACATTTTGTAGCATTCTCTAATTTTTGTTGACTTCTTTGTAGTATTTGAACATATTCCCTGAATTGCAGCTTTAGAATCTGAAAGAATTACTGCCTTGTTAAATTTATTTAAGGGAAGATTTAATAATTGTCGGAGAGCAATGTGTATAGCCTCTATTTCTCCATCATAATTTGTTGTGTCTCTGCCAAAAGAATGATAAAAGGAAAAATGTGAACACGTAACTCCAGCTCCAGTAAGGTTTTCCTTGGAGGATCCATCAGTATATATGTGCAGCCATTCTTCTGTGGGATACCTAGTATTGATTGTTTCCAGAGCTAGAAGTTTTTGTATTTCTTTTGGTGTGTCTGATTTACTTATTTCCTCTATTAATTCCAAACTGAAGGTAGGTTGCAATAATTCCAATGGATTTTCTCTTATAAGTAGATTTTCTCTGGTGTTAGGAATGTTCAATTTGGATTTAATCTGTGTTACCTTTTCTAGGAAACTACTATGAGTTTTAAGGATTGAAGGGGGGAAGTTCTCTTCTGTCCATTTAGAGTTTGGCAGTCGCAACATTTTCTCGTGTTGGAGCAATGCTTGTTCTTCTATTTTTGTTGTTATTGATGGGGTCCGTGTTAAGGCAAGCATGGCATCAATAGGTGTGGATTTAACTGTTCCAGTGATTAGGCGAAGAGCCTGATTTTGTATTTGTTCAAGTTTATTGATGTTAGCATTTGCTGCTGTTATTAAAGCTTCAGAACAGTACAAGAGGTTTGGTTTAACATACATTTTGTATGTTGTGTTAAGGACTCTCCTTGAGCAGCCCCATTTAGCACCAGCTAACCTTTTCAGAATTTGCAGTTTCTTTTCAACCTTTTCTGAGATGTTTGTTATATGTTTTTTCCAACTTAGCTTTCTGTCGAAAGTGATGCCTAAGTATTTGGCATCATCAACTGCTTTGAGTGGTTTACTATTATAATTTATGTTAATATTAACTGGTTTGTATTTTAAAGAGTGTTGTGCTCAGAACAGCACCCTGTGGAAGTCCTCGGTGTGTTTGTTTATATTTGGAAATGTATGTATTATATTTTGTGGCACAAAATCTTTGTGAAATAAACTGAGTTATCCATTTAAGCATGTTACTTTTCACACCTACTGATTGCAACTTCTCAATTAATTTGTTTCTCCAGACTGAGTCATATGCTGATTTGAAATCAATGAATACTGCTAAGGTATCCTCCTTTCTATTGAAAGCTTCCTTGATGTCTTGGCTTAGTAGGAGTACATTTTCACTTGTACTATGATTCTGTCTGAAGCCGGTCTGTGAACTATTAATTAAGTTGTAATATTCTAGGAACCAGTTAAGTCTAGATGCCACCATTCTTTCCATCACTTTTGCAATAACACTGGTCAAAGATATTGGTCTGAAACTATTAATATTGTTTGAAGGTTTGTTTTTCTTTAAAATTGGGATGATAATGGCTTTTTTCCAGTCAGAAGGAACAGCCATTCTCCAACACGTGTTATACAGTTTAAGTAGGATTTCTTTTCCTTTCCTGCCAAGGTGTTTAATAAACTCTGGGTGGATCTTGTCAGGTCCTGGAGATTTTTTGTTCTGTAATTGCTGTATTGCTAAATCCAGTTCTGTTTCGTTAAAATCCTGAATAAAAATATCATTTCGTATACCTTTTGGCTTATTAGTTTCTCTGATAGTTTTTTGGATAGCCTTATCTTGTTTTTTATATGCTTGGGGTATTCTTTGTGACTGAGCATAAAACTTGTTAAGGGATTCTCCTATTTCCCTATCTGTAGTTAAGCTTTTGTTATTATGTTTTAATGGTTCAGTTGTATTTTTTGATAATTTTGTTTTATTAAGGAATTTGTATATTTTATTTCCATCTTTCCTATAGTCCATATGTTCTACAAAATTTGTGAAACTGGCCCTCTTTGCTGTAATTAATTCTTTCTTAAAAATGGCTGCTTTTCTTCTCCAGTTTTGTACATCTTCTGGACACTTGGTTCTTTCGGCTTTGACTCTTGCTATATTTCTTTTGTGTTTTAACTTAGATAAAGATGGAGACCAAAAGTAGCTATATTTCTTTAACTTTCCTTTGGGGATATGTGTTTTGGCTGCTGTCAATAATATTTCACAAATTTTTTTATTCATTTCATCTGTTGACTTGAACTCTGATTCTAACAGTATATTACACTTCACTTCTATCTCATTTTGGAAACTGGACCAATCTGCTTTTTTAAAATTCCAAGAAGTTTTAACTTTTGGCTTGTTACTTTTATTTATTAGACCTCTTATGGAGTTTATGGTGATTCTGTGGCCTGAACCTGGGTCTTCTATTATTTGTCTTTTTGTATTGTCAATTATGTCAGATGACACCATCAGAAGATCAGGATTTGTACCTGAACCATTATAATGAAGGTAAGTGGGTGGATCATTTGGATTAAATATTAATTCCATTGTTGATGAGTTTAATGGGTCTTCTATGACTCTTCCTGCTGAATTTATATCTCTGTAGCCCCACCTAGGGGAGTGTGCATTAAAATCACCTTTCAAATACTTTCGGGTTCTATGGGAATAGAATTTAGATCTAGTGCATTGTCTGGAGGATTGTAGATACTGTAAATTCTATAGTGGTAGTTACTTTTCCATACTTCAATTTTAACTATTTCTGATTTATCTTGTTCTTCCATTGTTTTTTGGATTTGGATAGTAGCTTTCATATTTCTTTTAATTCCTGTAAGAATACCACTTGCTATTTGACGAGCCTTTGGAAGTATATGTGTAGTGTACTGATCCATTTCAAAGTATATTTCCTGTTCTTCTGATATATTGGCTTCTGGTACTGTGAAGACATCTATATCTTGGTCTTTTAATATTTTCATTAGCTCTTGTTTTTTAGCCTGGGACATGCCTCCTGCATTCCATTGTAGAATTCTTAAAGTATTGGAATTGTGATGAAATTTGCCTAAAGATGTCCCCACCCGGAGATCCGATTGGGGGACAGTTTTAACTCTGGAATATTTATCTTTAGGACTCATATTCATGTATGTGGCTTTCATGTAACTGTTTTCTTAACAGGCACCAGTTTTACAATGTGGCAGTTACATCACCCAACTCAAACCCCCATTTCGCAAGGGGGACCACACCTATCGTTGGTCAACAGGTCCATCGGACCTAGCCGGGAGGACTAAATAGGTGGTATTTAGATCCACCGACCTTTCCCTCATGTGCCTCTGAGGGACGCTGTTGTGCTGTGATAGGCCAGCACATATGTAAATGACATTTCCTCCATTTTAGATGAAACAGTTATATCGCTGTGATTTGGTCCCCAGAGCCTCATCTGTTAAAAGCAGGGTGCACCACGGGCAGGATGAGGATGAGAATTGAGTAGGAGAGGCTATAGGAGATGCATCACTACCCCTTACTTCCCCAGACTTACAAAATAAGTGACCACAATTTGTGGAGAAGATAGACTGTGTTATTTCTTCAAAACAAATAGGGCTTTTTTGTTTGTGTTATTGCATGTCTATTTTAGGACATCTAAAGCTTCTGATGATGCTGCTATTGCTGATCATTCATTTATTAAATGTCTACTTGTTCCTCCTCCCAACAAAACTGGTAACTGTGCTCAGGGAGGTGATCCTTTTGGTGAATGAGTGAGGTCTACTTCTTCATAGTCACCACCAGTCAAATAAACCACAGCATCTCTTGGACTGTGTGGTCATACACTTGGTGAAGGGGTAAGATCAATTGAGGAGCATTTTTTCAAAACTCAATAGTTGCACAAAATGCGTTTCTGAGAAAAACGGTT
Organism: Tenodera sinensis; assembly: GCA_030765045.1. Classification (NCBI taxonomy): domain Eukaryota; kingdom Metazoa; phylum Arthropoda; class Insecta; order Mantodea; family Mantidae; genus Tenodera; species Tenodera sinensis. The sequence goes on along the minus strand of CM060962.1, from coordinate 183,877,177 downwards.
TTTTTTACTTATTGGCAAAACTAATTGGTTAGCACAGCAACTATATTAATCATTCAATTCTCCTTCCTGATACTGTCTCATTGAATGTGAACAGAAACAAATTGCATAGTTTAGCTAGTGCAAATTTGGGGTTTGAAAATGCAGAGTTTTTTTTTCAAAAAGCGATATATGCTGATTAACTTTTCTGCATTAGCGAGACATTAACACACAAAATTTTGTTATTTTATTCATTTGTTTCTTTTTTTGCTTTTTATTTATGTATTTATTATTTTTTTGTTTATTTTCACCTTTTTATAATATATAATGTACTGTACAACCAACATATTAAAGTTTATAAGGATTATTTTATTAGGTATAAACTTAGAAACTAAGTAAGTGCTACATTCACAAAAGCAATATATTTTGTTTTATTTATTTAACAAACATATTGAATACACACAAAGAAATTTCAAACAATATGAATAAGTAAGCTTTCACCTTTATTAGTTCTTGTGCAGTCTGTGCATGGTTCTTAGTTCATTTCTCTTTTCCACATCTGCCTGTGTCTTAATCTTCGTCAGTCCCATTTTGCAGCTTGAGTATGTGTCAGTGTGTGGTATATGGAATGAAAGATTGAAGAAGTTTTAAAATATATACTTATATTTTGATAATGTGCAGACTGGTAGATTTCTTAATCTTCTTTCGTTGCAAAAGTTGGTCCACATTTTTCTGATATTAAGTTCTGGAGGTAAATATCCTCTCCTTGATTTTGCTCTTCCATAGTGGCTTTCTCTACATCTGTACTTCTTAATGTCTTACTTTATAGCAGCAGTGGTACCCTTCTGTCACCTACTCTGGTTTCCCAGATAAGTGAAATTTTCTAGCCAGGAGAGATAATCTATCTTTTGATGCCCCTGTGATTCTTTGGAAGCTTGCAGCACATACTGACAATCGTCGGCCATCATTACCTCTCACACTGTATTTAATGCTAACAATTTGGTTTCTACTTGCATTTTCTTTCTTCACCACTCTGTGATTAGGAGATATAATACTCATATATTTCATAAGGAATTTATCTTGATCTATTTTGTTGAGCATGGAAAGGTGTTGGTGAAGTCCACTTATATCATTATAAGTCAAATCAGCTGCATCACAGTGCTTTTGTTTTTGCAATTCCTACCTCCCACGCATTCTACAACTGGCACAGTTTCACAATCTGAGGTCCTGTCCATTTTGCATAGTACAGTGCAGTGTCTCAACTAAGAATAAAAATGCCATGTAAGTGTAACAAAGCTTGCAGAAGTACCTGCCTTTGTGCAAGGGGTCCCAGATTTGATTCCCCGCAGGGGGTAGGAATTTTTCTCCAGCCAAGATTATTCCTCATCCTTCCCTGAATCTGGAAGTATTAATGAAAGTATGAATATGTGTGTGAATTCAACGTATGAAAACCCCCAAAGAGTGAAAATCCCACTGTTAAACGAGTAATACCATTGCCAATAGGCAAGGCTGCTGATATGGCCTCTGCAGTTAAAGGCTGATTATAAATGGAACAAAAAAAAAAAAAGCTTGCAGAAATGAATATGAAATCCAGGCACGCAACCTGAGTTCGCAGTTATTGCCAATGATGCAGCAGTGTACAAAGCTTGCAGAAATGATCGAGAATTCCAATAATCACAACAGTGAGATGGCAGTCAATGCCAACATGCGTTTCACAGAATTCTGGTTGCAACACTCTGGATCATAAAATCATAAAATTGCAACTATTGACCTTTGCTTTAACTGAGCAAGTGCGCCTATCGAGTTTTGGAAAAACTGCTAATATTTCCTACCTTCACACAGGGCAAGAATCAAATTTTGCAAAATCTGATTTCACAGAACAATGCAGAAGGTAGAAATTATGCCCATACTATATATAACTCAATTTCATAAAATTTTGCATCTATCGAGTTTTGAAAAAACGCTCCTCAATTACCAGTTCTTCATTCTGGCTTGAGATTTATATTATTGGAACCCTATGAGCTACCTGGATGTTGGGCGTAGTTGCCACTGGCGCAGCATTGGATGTACTGGCCTGACTGCTTTCCCTTGTAGTAGATGTAGCATAATCGGCAGCACGTGTTGTAGCTGCAAAATGTCCATGGATAGAGGCCATCTTAACCCTGGAAAGAATACATGAAGTTAACATCCATGAATGGATACCTGGGGTACTTAGTTATCCCAAACATATTTTAGTGTACATTAAACATATCAGCCCAGTAATTTATTTATATTTAGTTCACACTATAAACACACATCCAGTCAGTGCTCTTGACATACAGACCTACCCAATCATGCAGTTTTACACAATAAACATTGGTGCTGTGTTTTTAAAAGATTATTACTTTGCGTTGAGCTATGGGACTCTTCTTTCTCTCCGGGTGTGGTACTGGGTGAAATGAATGAACACTCAATGTAACTTCACTATTATCACTTTATTAACACCTATTTCATCCCTTATTACACTTGTTATAATAGAGTTGACTTTCGTTGCACCTATTTGTATTTTCTTGACAGTCTTTTCACTTTATAAAGTCTCTCAGACCCACGTCCATGCATGTTACAGAAATGCGTCTTCACCTTTCAAACACAGAGACACTACTAACAAAAAACTGGCGCCTCTATGCATGATGTTTTTTTTTTTTTTTTATATTCATGCACGTATGCACTGATTTTATACTTTCCTCACTAAATAGTTCCTGTAATGTTAGGGAAGCGATCTTTATCTATCCTCCGTACACTTTTAACATTAAATATATATGGTTCTTATATTTATACATATTAAATTTAAACATGAAACTTAACATTTAAAGCATTGCTCCAACACGAGAAAATGTTACGACTGCCAAACTCTAAATGGACAGAAGAGAACCTCCGCCCTTCAATCCTTAAAACTCATAGTAGTTTCCTAGAAAAGGTAACACAGATTAAATCGAAATTGAACATTCCTAACACCAGAGAAAATCTACTTATAAGAGAAAATCCATTGGAATTATTGCAACCTGCGTTCAATTTGGAATTAATAGAGGAAATAAGTAAATCAGACACACCAAAAGAAATACAAAAACTTCTAGCTCTGGAAACAATCAATACTAGGTATCCCACAGAAGAATGGCTGCACATATATACTGATGGATCCTCCAAGGAAAACCTTACTGGAGCTGGAGTTACGTGTTCACATTTTTCCTTTTATCATTCTGTTGGCAGAGACACAACAAATTATGATGGAGAAATAGAGGCTATACACATTGCTCTCCAACAATGATTAAATCTTCCCTTAAATAAATTTAACAAGGCAGTAATTCTTTCGGATTCTAAAGCTGCAATTCAGGGAATATGTTCAAGTACTACAAAGAAGTCAACAAAAATTAGAGAATGCTACAAAATGTTAACACAACTCCAAAAAGTTAAGAAGACTGTTCATCTCCAATGGATTCCAGCACACTGTGGAGTCATGGGGAACGAAGCTGCAGACTCACTTGAAAAGAAAGGCACAACAATAAAACAAAAATCTAAATTCAATTTCTCATGATGTAACGTATGAGCCAGGTTTTTCTAAAAGTCGTTCCATGCAGGATCACTTGCACGGATAGGTCATGCACCTACCTCGGTCCTTCACCCGCAGTCATTGCTGACATATTGCTGACCAAGTATTGACTAAGCTGCCTGGTAAGCGAAGTTCATACAAGTACATTTTAAGATCCCGAACTCTCATCGAGCCGAGAGATCAGTTGTTTTTGAGGTGCGAAGGGGCTCGACGTCGGTGGTCAGCAGGGTAGACCAAGGGGTGCTATGGATTCCACAAGGCACCACCCACATAACCTGGGCTCATAACTTTACAGCTGCTTTTCAGGTAACCTCTATTATCCAAATAACGGCTTGCTTGCTTTTCTATAACCTATCTTGTTTTATTATTAAAATGTCTATTTTTTTATAATTTGTGTTAGTGCAATGAGTTGCTCCCTCTACCCCCAACCACCTAGCTACGCTCCCATGTTCCGTCCTGTCACACACCCTTCCAGGGGCAGGGCGTGACATAGTGGTGGAGGCGCCATAATATATTGCAGCTGCATGATAATTTCTATTTTCAAAGCATAAGTGACGCCCCAGACACATTATTGAGTTTGAAATTACTTGTAGAACTAATGACTAAGATTTTTAATGTTTGCAACCACGTACGCTAATTTTCTCTAATTCGTATATAAAAATAGAACTTAAAATGCCTCAGACTAAGAACCCACCCTCTGCCAACCCAGTACCCATTGGTCTACCCTTCGTACAACCATTTATTGACCCAGGCCAGTTTTATGGGAAAGCGGATGAAAATGTTTTAATGTACTTACAAAATTTTGACATTGTAGCTGAAGCTAATGCATGGGAGGAGGTCCACAAAAAACAATACCTCCCCTGTTATTTGAGGAATACCGCTGCAACTTGGTATCAAACATTTTTGCACAGGAAACCTGAGCATTCCTGGCAACAGCTGAGGGATGGCCTACAAAATGCTTTTCGCCTAGCGGCGCAGGACGAAGTCCTGGAGTTTCGCCTTCGACAGCGAATGCAAGAATTTTCGGAACCCATTGACACTTATGTTTATGAGATCCTGTCCCTATGTGATCAGATTAATCCCCAGATGTCAGAAAAAGAACAAATTCGTCATATACTGCGGGGAATGAAGCCTTCACTAATAGAACATATTTTACCCACTAATCCTCAGACAGTGGAGGAGTTGTTACAATACGCTCATCGTATCGAGATGGCTAGATATCTGGCTGGACGTAGAGTAGACCTGGTACAAACTAACCCACCTTCCCCAGTAGCCTCCCTTCAGGTATCACCCATCGCTAATAAACTTGATAACTTATCACATGATTTAGATTTATTGTCTCAGCAAGTACGCCAGCTACAACATGGTCAGCACATACGTCACAATGAGTTTACAGCCACAAGAAAACGCGCTAGATTTAACAGGAAACCGCGGTATGACAATAAAAATAGAAATTATGTTCATAATAATTGGAAACGCCCAAGACATGAACGCACAGTAGATGGGCGCCCAATTTGTTTTAACTGCAACAAACCGGGGCATGTAGCATTAAACTGTAGACGTCCACGACCACCCAAACGTCAAAAGCGAGCCATGGATGTAGGGTTCGTGGCTCGAGATTCACAATTGACCAATGATAAGCATTGCAATACCATTCAACCTGCAAATGTTTTAATTACAAGTGGTACCATAGACGGCATGAATATTGATATTTTGATGGACACTGGAAGTGCTGTAAGCATAGTAAATGAAAAGTACGTACACGGGCCTTTAATACCTTTACCTCAAAGCACTCTTATACGCACAGCTGATAATAAAATTCTTGATGTCACTTTTTCTACTAAATGCAACTTCAAACTAGGGAATACCCAGTTCTCTGAACAACTGTTAGTAATACCAGACTTGCATTATGATGTGTTATTGGGTATGGATTTCCTTCGCCGATACAGAGCAGTGATTGATTTAATAGCCTCTAAAATAGTATTACAAACTTCACAAGCTGATCCAGTTCACATATTTTGTAATGAAAAGGTCGGCTGTCCGTTAGCTCAGATCACGTTAGAACCAGACACAAATGATGATGGTGCACTTTCAGTAGGAAAAGCTACGTGCGCACATGATGTTAAACTTCCGCCCTTCAGCACGACACCCGTACAGATTAATGTTTCCTTGCCACATTCAGGTTCATTTTTACTTGAACCATCAGAAGCCACATCAAAAAAGAAACAAATCAATATACCATCGGTACTGTGTACTAACCAAACTGTTATCACTATCCCCGTGTGTAATAACACTGCTTCTCCCCAAGTATTGTTCGCTAAAACTACTTTAGCTCATGTTCACGAGGTAGCACTAGTTCAAGCCGCAAATTGGAGCAAACAAGACACGTACGATGTCAATATTAAAGACGCTAACTTTCACCTTAACGCCGATTTGACTGAAACCCAGCGCGACCAATTGAAATCCCTTTTAGATAAATTCAGACATATATTTGCAATAAAATTGCAAGATTTAGGTACTACTGATCTAGGAGAGTTTGAAATTAAGCTTACTGACCCCACACCGATTAGGCAACGCCCTTATCGCGTTTCACAGAAACAGCGTGACATAATTAATGCTCAAATAAAAGAGATGAAAGATGCGCATATTATCCGAGATTCCTCTACACCTTTTGCATCTCCGGTGGTCCTGGTTAGGAAAAAAGATGGAGAATATCGTTTCTGTGTGGATTATCGAAAGTTAAATGCTGTTACTGAAGCCTCATCGTTTCCCCTTCCCCTGATTGATGATCTCCTTAGCTATCTGGGAGGTTCCAAGTGGTATTGTACCTTGGATTTGCTAAGCGCTTATTTTCAGGTACCTCTGGCAGAAAATAGCAAACAATATACAGGGTGTATCACTCAAGATGGAGTCTACCAATTCGAGAAATTAAGCTTTGGATTGAAAAATGCTCCCCGTCATTTCAGTTATATAGCTGATAAACTTTTAGGAGATTTGAAATATAAAAAGGCTATTGTTTATTTGGATGACATAGTCGTGTTCGCCAGAGATTTCAATCAGTTGTTATTACACCTAGAGGAAGTATTCCGTAAACTGGAAAAGCATAATTTTAAGCTCAAGCCTGAAAAGTGTTTCTTTGCTATGTCAAAAATCAAATTGTTAGGTTTTGAAGTATCGGAACATGGCATTGAACCAGACCAAAACAAACTGCGTGCGATCAAAGAATTGCCAGTTCCTAAAAATGTGCGTGAACTGCGACGTGTCTTAGGCCTGTGTGGGTTCTACCGTAGATTTATCTCTAATTTTGCATCTATTGCCGAGCCACTATATACACTCACAAAGAAGAACCATGAATTCATCTGGAATGATGAACATAAAAAAGCATTTGAAACACTCAAAAATGCCTTAATTTCCCCACCAGTGTTAGCACACTATACCCCTGGAGCCCCTACTAGAATTCACGTTGACGGATCCGGTGCAGGATTAGGAAGTGTCTTATTACAAAAGGTAGGAGATCAATTTCACCCCGTGTCATTTTGTAGCCGCACACTATCAAAACATGAAAAAAATTATAGCGTGTCAGAATTAGAACTCTTGGCTATTGTTTTTGCACTAACTCATTTTAGGCCCTATATCTATGGGTACCCTGTAGAAATAGTTACTGATCATCATGCACTATGCTACCTGCAGAACTTGAAAGATGCCACTGGTCGTTTGGCCAGATGGGCCCTAAAGCTCCAAGAATATGATTACAATATTATTTATAAATCCGGTAAAAAGCATTTAGATGCTGATGCATTGTCGAGGTTTCCTGTAGTTGACCCCACCCCAGAAGAAACCGATCAAACAGAGGATCTGATCACTTGTTTACTGTCGCCTGTAGAAGTGGCCAAACACCAAAAAACTGACCCTACGTTACTACCTCTTTTTGATGCATTGCAGCAACCAGAACTCGCCTCTCCTAAAGTACGTCGGCAAGCTTCTACCTATCTTCTTCAATCAGGCGTACTTTATCGTAAAAACACAGGTGCTACAGGACAGCTTCACTTACTAGTCATTCCCGATTCACTAAAATCTGAAATATTATCAGCTTGTCATACCGACCCTTTGTCAGGTCATATGGGATTTACTAGAACATTTCATAAAATCAATTCAAGATATTATTGGGTCGGTATGCGTAAAGACATTGAGCGGTATGTCAAAACATGTCCAAGCTGTCAATCCCGAAAGGGCCCTAAAAATGTCAAACCAGCAGGTTTGCTTCAACCCATCGAGGTCAAACAAATTGGAGAACGATGGGGTATAGATTTAGTTGGCCCTATTCATAAGTCTAAATCAGGAAAAACAATGATCGTAGTTGCAGTCGAATATGGCTCTAGATACTGTGAAGCTGCCGCAATCCCTAGAGGCTCAATTGAGCATGTAGCAAAATTCCTTTTGACCAACATAATTTGTCGCCATGTTATTATCAGACAGAGGTTCTGTATTTATCAGTGATGTCACACGAGAACTGTTGAAATTAATGGGTGTCAAATCTACTTTTACAACTGCATACAATCCAGCGTGTAATGGTTTGGTAGAGCGTGCGAATCAAACAATTATTAATATGCTGTCACATTACACCTCTACGAATCAAGATGACTGGGACACAGCCTTACCTCATGTTATCTTTGCATACAATACCAGTCGACAGGAATCAACAAAACAAACCCCCTTCTTTTTAATGTATGGTCGACACCCAATATTGCCTCAGGAAGTGCAACTGAAGGGCACCTCAGATAACTTATTTATCCAACAGACATTGAAACATATCCAACAGGCTCGTCAGTTAGCCATAGATAATATCACAAAACAACAGGCTAAGAATAAACGTATTTTTGATCGTAAACGGCGCATATTATCATTTCAACCGGGACAGCTCGTGAAACTTTTCACTCCTGTACGTAAAAAAGGTAAAACTACCAAATTACTTCACAATTTTTACGGTCCCTTTAAAGTATTGGAGAAACTTTCCCCAGTAAATTATCGCATTAAACAGACAACAGGAAATAAACGTAAAGATATGATTGTCCATGTAAAAAGACTTTTACCCTATTACACCTGAGTAAACACAGTGATGAACAAAATGCGTGCATAAGACATCACAGCTTCATAAGTAAAGAATATGAGATAATATTATTTGTTGTATTAAACATGTAGTATACATCTTTAATCTGTGGAGAAAGCTCAAGGAAGGCACACATTTGCTGACACAAGCTACGTTCACAAGGTCAGTCAGACATCCGAGACATAGTGCAAAGCTTTCTACTGACACAACAGTCTGTTGCTTCTATAGGTCGCGACAAACCTCTAGATCCTGTTTTAGCATTGTTTTATACGCCTGATAATTATCTCGTGCGTTTTTCATGGTTGTCTATACAGATGTTCCTATACATTCGTGCTTACGCTCTCATATGTTTTAGCATACGTATACACTCAAGATGTCACTCAATTACAACCCCTTATTTTCCCTAAGCCACCATCCCCTCATGGTAACCGACACAATGTCACAAGTGAAATTGGAAGCAAGTAACGTGCCACTGTTGGATAGAGGGATACACTTAGCGCAAATCCTATCATTGAACTCTAGACGTAGATAATTGTTTGTTTCTTAACTTCTAATACTTAGGAATATTCTCTCAATTATTTTGTGTAGTTTGTTCACAGAATGGATAACTTGGCTTACAGTTGCCTATGACGGCTACCTAGTGTGACAGTCAGGATTCGAACTCTGTACTCTGCTCTTGTTCGATCATCTCCACCTCAGGACCACTAAAATACATTGATTTGATGAAGTTTTTCCAGCATGATCGCCTATGACTATTCAGCACATACAATTTTCTTTCAACATGTTTTCTCTAATGTAATTTTGAACATTTCTTTATGTTCCAGATGGAAAGAATGCTTTAGGTTATGGTCGGATGTCACTCCCATACCTTAGAATATGAAGTATATGTCGGTAATTTTAGAATAATACTTTAGTAATAGACACGGAAGCGCTTCCCTAGAATTAGGTTATTAGATTTATTTACTAGATATAATATTTACACTAGTGGTAAGTATGGAACAGTCTGAAGGTTCGGTATGTTGTTTTGGTATACATAGCTCCACAGTATAGCTTGATGGCGCTGTGGATTCGCTATGACGTCGTTGATTTATGGGATACGATGTATAATTTTTGTGGGCAATGTTTAACTCTTAGGGTATGACTGATGGCCCCTCAGAGGTAAGGTCATTAATATTGGATCATACTGTGCACAAGTATGTGATTACATTTTGTAATACTTTGAGGTTAACATTGAAGTTATTTTTGTAATCATGCGATGAATCTTCTCGGCGCAACCTGGATTTGTTGTGTCCAGGGGGAGTATTCGGTATTTGACAGTGCTCAACAGATAAGAATACAATAAGAGATACGTATGTAAATGGAAGAAGTAGGTGAAAGCTGAAGAGAATAGATAGGTGTTAAGATTAATAACAACCGAAAACAAAGAGAACTACGATTGTAACAAAGATAATGTTGGTACATTGAGGTGACTGATAATGTATTGTGTTAATTTTAGTAGACTATTACTGAGCTTAAAACATTGATGTACTTTGTTGATGAATTTTTAAGCCCATGGGTACAGTTATGCCATTTGAGAGTGTTATATTTGTAAACCTGATTAATGAAATCTAGCCACATTTTTATACATATTGAAAGTTAACGATAATGTAACTGCTAAATAATTATACAAATTGCTTAGATGTCACACTGGTGTTAAACCGACAAACATAAAGCACTGTTGTTGTTTTACCTAACTTGTTAATTTTTCACAGAGTATTGTATTGTATTGTAGTTGTGTTTCATTTGCGCATTATTAATGTATTGGTTTAATGGGTATTCCCTTATAATTTTCTGTGTGTAATGAATGTCGCATTTCATGATTTATATTTTTGTTTTTGTTCCATAAATTAATTCTGCCTTTTAAAATTGTAATTTTTTTTCTTCGTAAGTAAGCTCGTTATTCTTTTATATTATATTGTTTTCATGTATGTTATTAGTTTTCTAAATGGGTGCTCGCCATAGGAGGAAAGCCTTCCCAGACACTTCGCACAGGGCGCCTATGTGAGGGCATACACACGGGGACAGCACCAATGTCTTCATTCTCCGTCCAGTACATCTTACTACTGGTGCGTATGTTGGAATATGTGCACAAGGGCAATGGAAGAAGCTACTCGACGGAGTCTCATATGTTGGACACTTCAGTGCCGGCGCGTTCTTCAAAGTACCACCTGAGTGGGGTGGTGCACTAAGTAATGGCTGCAGAAACTGTTCTATTGGATGACTTCAATTCTGTGTTATATTCATGGTGTAGAAAAGAACTAAAGTACGATACACCTTCAAACAAGACGAAAAAGGAAAGATGTTCACGAAAACTACGTTTACACGATGTTCAAGTGTGCTGTGGTGTGTGTGCCTCAAAACTTTTGTGCGTCCAGCGAAAGAACAATGAGTTGGTTCTTCAGACTGTGCCTTGGCGAGTACTCCCCTTCCTCAACCTCTGGGTACCTGCGTCCTCTTATCCCTCTCCATCCACAGTTCTCCTTCTTGGCCGCCCATGACACACAACTTTTTTTATTATATATTGTATATGTTTCTCCCTGTACCAGTTATTGTAATCAATATTGTCAATCTAATTTTTTGGTCAACTGAGGACAGCTGTAGTTCTACACACAGTGGAAGTGTGCTCTTTTGTTACCCCGGGCAGATGTAACGTATGAGCCAGGTTTTTCTAAAAGTCGTTCCATGCAGGATCACTTGCACGGATAGGTCATGCACCTACCTCGGTCCTTCACCCGCAGTCATTGCTGACATATTGCTGACCAAGTATTGACTAAGCTGCCTGGTAAGCGAAGTTCATACAAGTACATTTTAAGATCCCGAACTCTCATCGAGCCGAGAGATCAGTTGTTTTTGAGGTGCAAAGGGGCTCGACGTCGGTGGTCAGCAGGGTAGACCAAGGGGTGCTATGGATTCCACAAGGCACCACCCACATAACCTGGGCTCATAACTTTACAGCTGCTTTTCAGGTAACCTCTATTATCCAAATAACGGCTTGCTTGCTTTTCTATAACCTATCTTGTTTTATTATTAAAATGTCTATTTTTTTATAATTTGTGTTAGTGCAATGAGTTGCTCCCTCTACCCCCAACCACCTAGCTACGCTCCCATGTTCCGTCCTGTCACACACCCTTCCAGGGGCAGGGCGTGACAATATTCCTCAATAAAATGCTTGATCATTAAAAAATTTTCTCATTCATACCTACAAGAAATAGCAACAAATGCCAAAGATAAAAAATGGATTACACTACTTTCCAACCCAGATATAATCCCCCAGAGACCAAGGAAAACAACGGTTGCAGCCTTCCGACTATTGACAAATCACGACTGCTTAGCAAGTCATCTCTACAGAATAGGTATCTCAGCTTCACCAATATGTGTTCTGTGTAATGATCCACCAAAAATGAATGAAGACCACTTGAAGACCTGTGAAGCATTAAGATCAGAAGAAACTACAGTTCAAAAGTATTGGAAAGCACGAATGCTAATGGCTTCATTGCCAGATGCAAGGCACTAGAAAACAACAACAACAACAAACTTAACATTTATGATGTTTTTCAACAATCCTATTTTTCACAACAACTGATAAAATAGTAATACATTTTCATTACTCAACCATTCCTTACCAACATGAAAAATAAATTACATTTGCAATAAATATTTACATAAATGATTTCCTTTTGGGGTCTAACCATATATTCTGTCTCAACATATATCAAAATGGTGCTCTTGACATACAGGCTTACTATATTTTGAGCACACAATTTTTGTTTTTCTGTCCTTTGCTCTTGAACACAGGTGACACTTAGCACCTTTATCTTTCTTGGAACTTCCAGTTCCTAATCATCCTCTTCAATGTTTAGTATATCCTGGATGTTGGGGCAAAGCAGTAGAGGCAATTTTTTTGGTCAACCTTCTTCTTATGTGTTGTTGCATGTGTTGAAGTCAAAGTTCATATAGAAATTTTCTTCTTGTGACTTTTTCTATGGATTTGGCTGCTACCATGAGTAACACCATTACATTTATTCCCGCCTGATCCAAAATACCATAAAAGTACCTGAGAGTCTGCCTTCTAGTTTTGTGTACCACTGTATAGCAATGTGCCATTTGGTACAAGGTGTCTACTTCTCCATTTATGGAGTTATAAAGCTCAGTTATTTCTGCTTTCTTAATCTTTGGATTTACAGAAGTGCCTGAATGTATTATTGACAGCAAAAAACCACTATGGCTACATATCTACACTGATGGTTCCAAATTGAAAAATTAAGATGGAGCAGGAGCTGGAATATACTGAAAATGATTCAGCTATTATATAGATGTGGGAAAAATTCAACCCATTTTGATGGAGAAATACAGGCTATACAGGCAGCACTAATTCGTGCTATATACAGAATAAATTCTTTTCATAATGCTGTTATTATTTTAAGTGATTCAACATCTGCTACTCAAGCTATTGTATCAAATAACTCTCCCTCTTCCTCCAATGTGTTAGAAATAAAAAGGATGATAAAAGTATTAACAAAACAAACTAAAAAATATCCAGCTCCAATGGATACCTTCATATTGTGAGATATATGGGAATGAAGTTGCAGATCTCCTTGCCAACAAAGGAACCAAAATCTTGCAAAAACCAAATCAAACCTTACCAAACCACTCAGCAAAAATTATAATCAAAGAAGACTTCCAAAAACAACTGAAGCAGTGTTATAAAGCTCAAAGTATTGATAAATCTTGGACAGCATTACTACAGAACAAAAAGTTAATACCTAATTATCCAAGACACACGGCTGTTGCAACATTTAGATTACTGACAGATCATGACCTTTTGGCTGCACACCTTCCTAAAACTGGTATCCTCAACTCCCCAAATTGTGTATCGTGTCGGGACAAGAACTCCATAATGAATAAGGATCATCTCCCCATTGTATGGCTCTCAAGATGTTAACCTCTGGATCACTAATGGAACTATACTGGGATGTAAAAAAGAAAATTGAATATATTCAAGCAACACGGCATTAGACTGCTACTACTGAATTTTTTGGAGTAAATGATACTAGAGTCAGCTTCTCATGGCAGAAAAACTGGGATAATAGTAGTTCCTTCTTTGTATTTGGAAAAAAAGAAGGTATTTTTTTCTTATTTTGTCTGTGTTCCCACAACTGTAAGCTTATGGTTTGTCAGCATATCCTCTGTGAGTTGAACTGCTGTGAACCAGTTATCCATAGTTATATTACAATTGGTCCCATGAACTGAAGTTTTCTGTCACTTCACTTATAATGAGAAGCTATTGGCTCTTGGATTACTCTTGCTCTTTTTTTGCCATTATAGGGAGCGGCACTGATCATATAAAATTTTCTGCTGTCACACAGAATTACTATTTTATCCCATTTTTGTTGGCTTTATAAGTTATATGCACTCTAGAAGGACAGTTATCTCTAAAACCAAGCAACTGCAGATTGACTACAATAAACATGGGATGTATAGCTTGCAGTACAATTTGCTATGAAAGATTGCCACAGAACCCAAATTACAGAAAACTTGCCATCTTGATTCCTCAATGTTTTGTCATCCAATCTCAAACAGTTGAGTAGAAACTTAAATCTTGACTTACTAATGATACAATAATATGTTCTGAGGCAACTGAGATGATGGGCAATGAGTCTTTTGGCACTCCTGTAATATACAAAATTCCAATAAGAGCACATATTTTTTCTTTATCAGTTGTCTCCACATATTTAGCATCTTCATAGTTAGGCTTGTCTTTCTATTTCTTGATTGGTATGAGTTACAATTTGATCGATCATACCATAATCAAACAGGACATTCCAAGAATTCATCTGCTTAGAAATTGTCTTTGCATGCCCCTTTACACCCAGAATTCTAACAACACTTCTAGTGGCTGTTCTGATTTTAGGGGTTCCATTGTGCTCAAAATAAACCCATTTCTCCCATATACAGAATGTTTCAGAAATACTTTTACAAACTTTGGGGACATGTTCCTTGCACTGAAACAAGAAAAAAAGTTCATATAAACATATGTGCCAAAACCTTGGTTTTCTCGTTAGGAGGTGTTCAACACAGTGGTACACTTATAACACACAAAACTCATATTAAATGCTCCAAATGTCCTCCTCTTGCTTCTATGCATGCCTGTACTCATCAAATCATGGAATGTCGCACCCTTTCAAAAACTCCAGGATGGTGGCGAATGGTTTCACAGGCTTCCATGACACGTTGATGAAGTGTTTTTGCATCTGAGATGGCTACTTCATAAACCAATGGTTTAAGATGCCCCCAGAGGTAAAAATCCACAGGATTGATGTTGGGAGAACGTACAGGCCATGGAACTGCTCCTCCTCTGCCTATCCATCTGTCATGATAGATACCAGTCAGTGCATCTCAAACAATGCAACTAAAATGTGCCAGAGCCCCAGCCCCATTGTGCATAAACCACATGTTTTGTTGTGTTTGCAGGGGCACATCTTCATGAAGTAGGTCGGGAAGAGTGTGCTGGATAAAGTCTCTGTAGAGAGCACCAGTAAGACATGCTGATAAAACGTATGGGCCTACCAGAGAGTCACCTACAATGCCAGCCCACACATTCAGACTAAACTGTTGCTGATGTCTAGCCTGACATACAGCATGAGGATTACGATCTGCCTATACGTGTATGTTGTGGAAATTGGTGATTTCATCTCTCCCTAATGTTGCCTCGTCTGTAAAAAAAAATGATGAGACAAACAATGGATTGGCTGTTTGTGCTACAAACCATCTGCAAGATTTATTCCGTGGTGGATAATTGGCAGGCAAAAGGCCCTGCACATGAATGTGATATAGATACAGGAGCTGCATGTGAAGTACCCTCCATGCTCTCACGTGTGATGTACCAGATGCCACAGCCAATTGTCTTGTACTGATACCTGGATCGTCTTCGACATACCTTAATGTCTGTGGTGCAAAGGTTCCTGTCTCAGAAAGGCGACGAAAAGTAGCGACAAAGGTTGGATGACTCGGTGGACTTCAGTCTGGAAACTCCATCTGATAGAGTCATGCAGCCTCGCTTCCATTACCATTCGCACGACCGTACATAAAAATCATGTCTGCCTGTTCATGAAATGAATATCCAGCCATGGTGAAATGAAACATGTGTAGTTAACTTACTACATGTACGCAATTGAAACGTTGAGGACAGACTTATAACAAATGACAAACGTAAGCAAGTCTCCATGGCAACACTGTGCCATCTACTGTATGTAGTACAATAGGTCAAAGCCCTCTATGAGTGCATAGAGAAATGAAATTTGGAGGTTGGACCCCAAAGGTCATTGAACTCACACTTTCATTGTGACAGGAATAATGCGAAAACCAAGGATTTTGGTACATATGTTTATCTGAAATTTTTTTCTTGTTTCAGTGTAAGGAACATGTCCCTGAAGTTTGTAAAAGTATTTCTGAAACACTCTGTATATACATTGCTGATCCACGTCCTCATTTACATTGTTGATGTTGAATAATTCGTCCTCAGAAATAATGCTTTCGTGACCAGAGAGAATTTCAACATTATCATCAAATTCATTGTTGTCAACATCATCTGTCTCCAACTTATTAAGCCATATATTTACAACATCCTCGAACTCTGGATCACTTAATTATACACTACTTCTTCTTGCCATTTCCCAGACTGAAAGTTAAAAACTAAAATAATACTTATGTTGTTGGATGCAGGGGTAATTATTTACCACAACACCTGTGGTTCTCGGCTTTGTTGAGACTAACTTGCAAAACACAGCCAGTAACAATTGCAGCTCAGGTGTAACTAAGAATACATGAAGCGTCAGGTCTGTCAATATAAAAAATAAAGTACTGCCTAAAAATAAATAATTATATGGGGTAATGCATTATCCCTGTATCCTTCCCAAGGTTAATTCTCGTAGCATATATTTTAATATTCTGAACTTAAATAGGTACCAAGTTTGATAGTAATCATCTGACTTTTGTTTTTGATGCTGTTTAAACATGCGATCTTGTACATATTTCTAAACGTATAGTATCATTTTTTTTCATCCTGAACCTGTTTAGCTGTATGCCCAGTAGCTACACTAGTCTGCTACCTTCTGGGTGGGGTTTTGGGTCAGTAGTAGTGGAGCAGCGTGTATGTGGACAATGCAGGTTACAAACACAGGTAAGGAGAATACTACCAGCTTTTCTCACTCACCCTAGACTACCTTCTCCTCCTGTGCATTTCTGTAGGGTTAGGTATAAATAATCAAGCTGTGCTTTGGAAGGGTATAGGTGATTGGAAAACTATATTTCCAGTGAAACCTAGATATCACATTTTTGGGTGGAAAGCAATATTTCCTCTACCTACCACTAATGTAAGTGCTAGAGAAATTAGGAAGGGGTGGAGTTCATATAACTAAGAGTTTTACAATCATTTTAGATAGATATTTATGTTGTTACATAATCATTAGATACCCAACTCGCTATTGTACCCAATCTATTACAACAGATCACCTAAAATGAGCTACTCTTAAGTATCTCTTCTGTGAAGATGCTTGCTTGCCTACACTTATTAGTCCCATTTAGGTTTTTGGTGACCATCATTAGTTTAACTGCCTTATCTGCCCTTTTTCATACTTATCTAACCTTTCACTCTTCTGAGGTTGCCTCACCATCTACCTTCATCTCAGTCATTCTTATGATTGCTCTTTACTCAAATAGTTCCTTACAGATTTTATATTTTTCTCTCATTTTACAGCTTTAGCGTGTGTCCCTGGTAGCAATATGGGATTAAAACATATATCAGTCGAGACTGATAGCTAGGCATGTATAAAAACACAGCTGTTTATTTTTTATAATACCTTTTTGTTGAAATTGTCCAATAGTCTGTACATCGATAGCTTTTATTAAATATTAATGGGTTCTGTAATGTTTGCAGGTAAAAGTTACTAGTTTTTAATAGCAACAACAAAATGTTTCTTCTTCAATTTTGAGACTTACAACAAGTAATCTGCCTGGCACTCCGTAAAATATTTTCTACTTTAATGAGTTGCCTCAATTTATGTGAACTTGCAAACAAACATTAGGATGTGGTATTTGACAGAAAAATGGGAAGAATTACACACATTTGACACTTATATTTATTCCTTCTAGTGTCCAAATAGCATACAATAATTTGACATATTTGTGTAATAAACACATATAACCTCACAAATGTCCTCAAAAGTTTCATGTCATTTAATACCTTCACACCATTTCACTTTGTATTAAGATTTCAAGCACTGTACACTAAATAGGCACAGCTTGTGTAGTTAAACACCAGCCACTATTTTCACAATTACTGGACTACCTTTAATTCCAACTTCCCATTATGCATATCCTAGAAATAAACAAAGCCAAAATGCAATCAATAGCAACATTTATGTATAACTAGTAGTAAAAGTAATGAGAGTGCCTTGGATAAAGAAGAGCTCTGGAACACCTAAGGTTTTTCCTTTGAAATGAATGACTTTATACTACTGATTACAAGGACAATAATTCTCAAAAAGCTTCCAGAAAAACTACCTTCTTACACCGTGCTAATTCATAAAAGGCCATTATAATGACATAAAAATGTCCAAAATCAAGAAATTACTCTGGAGCATGAAATACAGAGGTGAATTGCATCAAATATTGGTATTTCCTTTGGTATTAGAAACTTTGTTTTGCATTGTCTAGGAACCAAACTATGTTGCATTATTTGTAATTGCAGGCACTGCAGCATGCTACTTAATTTGCATCTTATTGCATAAGTTATGTATGACCAATGGTATGTCACGAGTCGAAACACACATATTGAATATGGTACATATGTAATTAACAACACATATAGTAAAGTGTATACTGAAGGTGAAGGCGACAAAAAAACTTGTTTTAGCAAACCCAAGATGGCTCGCTTCCTGTTAATTCGTAAATTATTTCAAAACTTAAATCAGCCAATCAGATTTCTCATACCAGTATACCAGTGCCCAAATCAGCGAGGCGCGAAAGTATGTTCCTGTTTTCAGTTCCCCAATTTTACTTTCACCAGGACCTTCAATCTAGACTCTAGATTCTAGACTCTAGAATCAGCCAATCAGATTTCTTGTACAAGTATACCAGCACTCAAATCAGGGAAGCAGGAACCTAATATTCATCTTTCCAGTTCCCCAATTGTAATTTCCCCCCTGGTAGAGTAGCCCATAACAATCTTAGTAACGTATGCGATTAGAAGCGGTTTACAGTATAGTGAAACTTTTAAGAATAGGTAAGTCGTGTAAAGAGTCGTATAAAATGAGGCTACTTCTTTAATATTGCTAATTCATAGCATAGTGTAAAGTTCTCTTTGGAATATATAATTTGAATAGAGCTATCAAACTGGTATCTGGTCACGGAACAAACAATTTTAAGCAAATTGAGAGCTGCTTCTCTTTGAAAACTTTCCGCGTGCAAATAAGTTTTACATAGGAAAAGGTTTCGTACCTTGTACCAAAAATGGAAAGAAAAGACCCTCCAGAAGAATACAGGTAAGTTAAAGGGGTAAACTTTCAAGTGTGGGTTCCTGTCTGAAAACCTAAAGAATGAATGTGAATGATACTTAATAGAAAACCTTAGGAGTTGCTTTTATAGTTGATGTGGGCACTTTTGAGGCCTGAGACCCACCCATCAACCCTTTTGCGATGCTTGCTTTAATAGGAAGGCATAAGGGCAGTTGTGGTCAAGGTCACAACTGTGGAATGACAACAAAGCTAGCCCAAATGACCCAGGTTAATCGGGTATCCAGCATAGTTCAATCCCTCAGTTACATTGTTACTCGCCTTTGGCATGTTTTGTTGAATTATGCCATAATATTTCTGTAAGAGCATCCCAAATAGAATGGCTGATTGAGTTATAGGCTCTGAAAGTGGCCACATCAACTCTAAAAGCTATTCTCTAAGTTTTATTCACATTGTAGTAGTACTTCTTGTTCAGTTATAAGATGAGAACTACACTCGAAAGCTTTGCCCTCATGGTTTATTTAAAATACATTTTTTTCTCTGTCATTAACCATTTCTGAGATACACTTGTAGGGGTTACTATTCAAAACAGGTTTGTTTAGCTTATATTAAATGTTATTAACTTCTGCTCAGAGAATAAACTGTGATTCTTTTTGTTTTTAACTGTAATGAAGTTAGAATAGATTTTTTCGCATTGCGAATATAATGTTAGGTACAGGCATACCAGCAGTACTCCTTCTCCAGTAACACAGTTACTTTACATAATATACATTAGAAAGTGATAACAATTGTCTAGAAAAAATAATTTAATTTACAAAACACTTAAACTTTGCTGCACACTTTCTGAAGTGTATGTAACCATTTATTTTTTCCTTGTGATGTTATCATACAAAGCTTTTATTTTTATTTTGGGGATGCATAAACTTTGATGTTGAACCTGGTGATTTATATTGGATGATGAATGCAATGTGTGAAATTATGCTCAAATGAGTCTGGAAAGATAAACTTTTTTAAAAAATCATTTGTGGAAGAGGCATGAAAAGAAAGAATATACCTAGTGAGAGAAAGTCATATGAATCAAACACTAGAGTTTTGGATACTCTATGGTCCATTCTTCACCAACACAGGTACTCTTACTGGGCTCTTCTCCCGTAGCACTTGCCAGCCAAATTCAAAGTCTGAAGCTACTTACTGCGCATGCACCGACAGTCATTAGCAGAATCGCCACTAGGTTGCGCTACATGAGCTAGTTATCACTAGCAGACGATTTTCACATCTGCCAACATTGCTTTTTCAACCACACTAGTCTTTGTTGCCAACACGCTAAACAATCGCGTACGCCTCAGCTAATCTATACCGCCAGCGCGACTCCATACAATTCTTGTGTACATTATTGTGTACATTATCATTTTGTTGTGCACATTATCATTATTGAACACACAGATATATCGCTAGCGCAACTCCATACTATTGTTCTGTGCATTATTGTGTACATTATTGTTATTGCCTTGTTGCTGGGTCCATGAAATGCCGGTTCGTTTTATTTTATTTATTTATTTTTTTTTTTTTTGTTTGAGTGGAGAAAAAATCCATTTACGGAGCCCCATGCGCTGAGATGGCACAGAGGGGGGACTGTAGGCTTTGCCCTAGGGCACTACCCACTAAAAAAACTCCACCAGAAGCGCTGAATTAACAGTAATTAATCAATTAATTTGAATTAATTTTTGCTATGGGGTGTATGCATTCCCTGCATAGCATTTGGGTTCTCAGCAGGCCCTCGTCATAGAGGAATTATATACATTCTTCCTCATTATAGCACAAAGTCACTAAATCTGCTATGCTAATGAAGCGATTCATTGCACCCTCACAACTTGCTTCTAACAAGTTCACTAGCATACTGCCGGGTCCCGTTAAAACATTCAAATTTTAGATTGGCAATAATTACAAATTTAAAATGGTGGATTACAGTAGATTTTATCTTTTACGTTATCTATCATGTAGGTACCTAAAAGGTAGAGGAAGTATTGAATTAAGCCCACAAATGAGATTTGATGTTTTACTGGTAAAGTTCCTGAAACCAAAAAGGGAATGTTCAAAAAAGCATTCTGTGTACGTGCACTTATGCATACATGTGTGAGAGTGAGTGAGAGAGAGAGAGAGAGAGAGAGAGAGAGAAAATGATTTAACTCAAAAATGAAAAATCTACCATAACTACCATAACTACTATACCTGATATTTACTTCATTACTTTCCTTAGGTGCATCAAAAATTTTCAAAAAACTCTCCAAACCCAAATTATCTTTTAGACAGATATTTTTTGACATTTATTTATAATCTCAAAAGTGGCTAACAGTTTCAATTATAATGATATATATTTCAGATATTTATATCAGAAAATTATGTCTTGGTTTTTCTGGGACTAGCTTGTGGAGTAGTCTTCATTCCTGAGAAATTTTATATAATTTTGTTTAAGTGGTAAACCATAGGGATAGACTAAATCACATCCCACAAAGAATGTAAACTTCTTTAAAAAACAAATTATTTCAAAAAGCTTTCCTATAGCTTCAGTCATTTTTGAGATATTGATCTGAATTTGCCAATATTTGTTTCTTTTTCTGAAGCAGGTGCTGCTAATCTTCACTTGTTCCTTATGATGTCATGGATAGGGCATGGAGTTTCAAGACCGGCATATTGCGACCGTATTTAAACATTGGACTTGCTATATACTTTGTTCCTATATTGCATGAAACAATTTCTGAAAATGTACATATATTGCTATGAAGTAGATACAATAATAAGGTTTTACAAGAATAATTTGTAGAAGGTTCATGGAAATTACTCATGCTGGCTTGGCAAAGTGATGTGAATGTAACATACCAATCAGAATTTTTCTAACCATTATGGTCTCTCTTTCAGTCTCCTGTAGTCTGAATCACACAGTCCTACTTATAAGAAGTGGTGGGTGCATTCCTGTGAAATATGATTTTGGCCAGTTGGGATGCGAGAAGCATGATTTTGTAGCTAGAAGTTGGAAACAGTGAAGTGAAACAATGACTAGGAAAATTAAGCTCTTTGTTAAAACACTTGTCTACACTGAAAAACACTTACTGCTTCACTTACTTGAAATCAAAGGTGACTAATATCAGACAGATATTCTCTCCATCTTCAGCTCGTTGACTGACTTGATTTCCTCATCAAGTAACTTCTCTTGTTTTTATTATTATTATTGATATTCTTTAAATTTTATTTAATATTTAAAGTGATAAAGCATCGGGTCTATTATTGCAGTACATAGCAACGTTCCTTTTTTTTATCATTGTCGCCCATTACATGCAATGTATTTTCTTTCATTGAAAACATATGAAATTTGATGTGTTACCAACATGATTTTTGTATGTTACTATCACAACACACTCCCTTAACATAGACAATCATGTTGTATCGTAATTGTTCTTTCACACAATACAAAGGAGACACTCTCTCCAAAAATCATTTTACATTGAGTAATTGTAACATAATTTAAGTTAAACAACATCATAAGCAAATATTTAGCTAACACAAACACTTTTACTTGAATGTGTATCACAAACGATATACAAACTTGCTTGATAGTTCTTTGAATCTAGTAGATTGCAAAGGTTTTGTTAAAATGTCTGCAATTTGTTTATCACTAGGACAATACTCTAAATTAAACCACTTTTTATTTAGTTCATCATGTATGAAATTATACTTTATGTCAATGTGATTTGTATTACATGGTGCCTGACCAGATTTGATCATTTTAATTCAACTTTTAATATCTAAGTACATTGTAAATTTAGGCTTTCCAATGTTGAGTTCTTCAATGAGATTCTTTAAAAAGTTCAGTTGCTTGCAGCAGTGTGTGGCAGCAACATATTCTGCTTCTGTGGATGATTGTGCCATAATACTTCGTTTTCTGGAACTCCATATGACTGGTCCTCCTCCAATCATAACAATGAAACCAGTTGCACTTTTTACACCTTTATATTAACTTCACCTGTGTGCATGTGTGCATATGTACATGTGTGCGTGTTTGTGTGTAACGGAATCTTTCAACGTTATTTTCACCCACTTAGAGTCGTCTGATTGACTTGAAATTTTGCGCACATGTCAGGCAGCGATGACAATACAATATCATAATTTTATCCTAAGATCCTGACCAGGAAAATCAGGATAAACAAAATTAATGAGCTAAATTTATCAATGTAACAGAATCTTTCAATGTAATATTCACCCACTTAGAGTTGTCTGATTGACTTGAAATTATGCACACATGTCAAACATCAATAATAATACAATAATATTATGACCTTATCCTAAGATCCTAACCAGGATCATCAAGATAAAAAGTGAATTAGCTAAATATA
Source organism: Tenodera sinensis (assembly GCA_030765045.1). Lineage (NCBI taxonomy): Eukaryota > Metazoa > Arthropoda > Insecta > Mantodea > Mantidae > Tenodera > Tenodera sinensis. The sequence goes on along the minus strand of CM060962.1, from coordinate 183,853,570 downwards.
TCAAAATAACGTAATATTTAGCTAGTTGAGTCGTCTGGTTAACTTGAAAATTTTGCGCACATGTCAAGAATCAATAACAATATAACAATATCATGACTTTTTCGTAATGTCCTGTCCAGGATCATCAGGATGAAAAAGTGACTTGGGTAAATTTAACAATGTAATGTAATATTCACCAACTTGAGACGTCTGATTGACTTGAATATTTGCAAACATATCAAGGACTAATGACAATGTAACAATATCATGACTTTGGCCTAATCTCCTGTCCAGGATCATCAGGATCAAAAAGTGAGTTGGCTAAGTTTAGCAATGTAATGTCATTTACAGCTACTTGAGCCATCTGATTAACTTGCAAATTTGCGCGTATGTCAAGGACCGATCACAATGTAAGAACATCATGACTTTGTCCTAATGTCCTGACCAGGGTCATGAGGATAAAGAATGACTAAGCTAAATTTATAAATGCAAAGGAATCTTTAGACGTAATTTTCACCATCTTAGACTCGTCTGATGGACTTGAAAATTTGCACACGTGTCGAGGACCAATGGCAACACAATAATAATAGCACGACTTTGTCCTAATGCCCTAACCAGGATCATCAGGCTAAAAAATTACTTAGATACATTTATCAATGTAACAGAATCTTTTAATGTAATTTTCACCAACTTAGAGTTGTCTGATTCACTTGAAAATTTGCACACGTGATAAGGACTGATTGTTCCAATGTCCCGAGCAGGATCGTGAGGATAAAGAATCACTAAGCAATTTATTGAAAATGGTACAATTATAACATCTTAGATGTCGCTAGGGAACATGTCTGCATGCACCCTGAAAATTGTTTTAATTAGATATTGATATATTGGATGACGTAGATGCCCAGAGTGAGGACCTGAAAGGAACATGAGACCCGGAGGAAATAACATGTACTGGTGTTCGCACAGGGCCAAGACCACACAACAGTTGGTAGTTTAGTAATCATAACAGATTACACTGAACTGAGGAATAAAATCGCTTGAAAATATTGAAAGATAGAGATATGTATGTGTGTGTGTCTGAGTATGTTTGTCTGTGTGTCAGTGTGGGTCAGTCTATAGGTCTGTCTGTAGGTCTGTATACAGGTCTGTCTGTAGGTCTGTCTGTAGGTCTGTCCATAGGTCTGTCTGTAGGTCTGTCTATAGGTCTGTCTGTAGGTGTGTATACATGTCTGTCTGTAGGTCTGTCTGTCTGTAGGTCTGTCTGTCTGTAGGTCTGTCAAAGGAATGAAGGAGTGTAATTTTAAAGCACAGCTGGACCCATTGTTCTTGGCCCCTGACCTTGGCTGGAAGTCCTGTTGGCAAATCCATAGCTTTTGCCTCTTTCATCAGCTCATATTGTATAATTCTGTGAATGAAACCATGCACATGGGGAGGGAGGGGGAAGGTAGTGATGTCTGTATGATCTGATACAGTCTTGCTAATTCAAAGGTGCCTTTTAGTGCAGCGTGCAGTTGAAGACATAGACTTTTGTGATAAAGAGTGAATATAGTGAATTTGTAAGACATTGATCATAGCATAAATCAATTATGCCACCTGTACGTTCTAAATTAGGGACCAAAACATTACACAGTCAGAGTAGGGAAATTATTTCAAATGTATGGATGTACATGAAGGAAGAAGCTTAAAGCAAAGAACTGCTTACATCAGAAGATTTTTTCAAAAATATTGAATAGTTCAAAAGCACGTGTCAGATGCCACAGGAGTATCAGAAACAAGGTACATTCTGGAGACATTTTTCTGCATGGACTGTACTGCCTTAGTAAGAAGAAGTTATGTGAGCAGCATAGCTGACGCGGCAATTTGCAGGATGTCTGCAGTCACCTGGCTTGTTACTCGTCCGTGTGCGCTTGCAGGCCTCCAGAAAAAAATTGTAGCAAATGCACTAATGCAAGCTCCATAGTTTTCAACATCTTATTTTATAGATGAAATGTCAGGGAATACGTGTATATTTTTTTAGATTTTTAACACATCAATTTAAATATGGAAAAATTGAAGCTATTAACAGTGAAGCAACAAGATTCTAAAGTAAGAACAAATTAGAAACTAAAAACTTGACTTATCTTATTGTTTTGGTGCTGACCCTGGGGTTTCATGCTATGTCCAGCTCATTCTCAAAGCCATATAAACAAACGAGTATTTAACCTTTCCAGTGCGCCAAACCCCAACTCTCAACTATATATGAACTTAGAGTAACAAGTGATTTTATATTACGGTGCGCGCAGAAATTGCTTAGTTTCTAATAGCCATAACTAAGCAAGTAATTTAAAAATACGGAAATTAAAAAATACAGGTCTCCTTATTTGATGCCTATTATTCATAAAAAGATTTTGAACCTCCTACGAAACAGTCGTGTTTTACGGGTGTTCGATTTGACGTGGATTTACCCAGACCCTCCGTCTACTAGGTGGGTATATGAATGCTTTGTTTTTAAATTTTTCCCACAAAACTTGGCAGTTCTCACAATCAAAAGGGTTTTATTTTCAAGTAAATACAATAATTATTTATTTATGCCAACAAACTTATTGTTGCTGTTTTTAAACACACAAATGTGTGTGGGCAGTGTTTGAAAGGTAGAATCACAACTGAAAAATTCAATGCCACAGCTGGGATTAGAACCACATACCCTCTGCTGACCAGGCGGGTGCTCTAACCATTAAGCTACTGTGACAACCTGCCAGAATGACACCAAATTCTCCAACAGACACGCATTTCTTTCAGGAAACCACAAAGGCAGTCTCACATCAGAGACAACTACCCCAATGGTGACTTACTATCGTAAGTGCTTTATGTGCCAGGATTAAATAACATTTAGATGATAATTATCATTTATTTATGCCAACAATCTTACTGTTAGTGTTTTTAAACACGCAAGCTTGGTGTGGACAATGTTTGAAAGGCAGAATCAGAACTGTAGTTTACCAGGAGAAATACGAATTGGTTGGAGAATTTGGTGTCATTCTGGCAGGTTATTACAGTAGCTTAATGGTTAGGGCACCCACCTTGTAAGCAGAGGGTCGTGGTTCAAATTCCAGCTGTGGCATTGAATTTTTCAGTTACGATTCTCCCTTTCAATTATTGCAATGCTTAGAGTGTTAGTTCCAGTTAATGACATCGGTAAAATTTTCAGCTGTCAGGTATGGAACACAAAGTGATACAAATTTACCTGCATTTGTTCTAGTTTCTTGCAGATCTTGTTCCGCTACACCCTCTCCTGCTGCCACAGTAGACCCATTACTATTACTGCTACTGTTGCGTTGTTCCCTTGGCAATTTCTTCTTCACATTGCTAAGTGCCAGTTCCCCTAAGTGAGAGTTGTAAGGTGTGCAGTAGGAGTGAGAAATGAATCCCTCCTGCCTACTGTCTGCTGCTATTACATAAACCCAGTCGTTCTCTCGATATGGGATGTTTACCACCTGAAGGACACAAATTACAAATATTATTGCTGCATTGCAAGTTGACATGTCACTCACAAACTGCTTGAGTCCTTTACTTTTAATAAATTACTAAACCTGTTTTACTCTAAGTTCCAATTGGAACTGTGTGTAATCTACAATTTTAGAAGATAGCAAACCAAAAAGAAATTACAATAGAAATCAAAAGACGATAGTAGAATTGGATAGGACATACACTAAGAAAAGAAGAAAAAGCAGTAAAAAGAATGGTTCTGGGCTGGAATGCTCAAGTTAGAAGAGCAAGAGGAAGACCAAAAAATACATGGAATAGAACAGTTCTTGAAGAAATTACGAAAGAAGAGAAAAGATGGGGAAAAGTAAAGAAGCTGGCTACAAATAGGGTCCGATGGATTAGATTAGACTGGATTGCGTTCAGCAAGTTCACAAGTAGCCATGGACACTAGTGAACATTGAACACGTCAATTGAAATGTACAATCATGTCAATAAATATACAGAATAGCATGCAAAACACACATACAGGCACAAAGAATAAAACATACAAAAAGGAAGAAAAAAAAACAGGCTGATGGAGAAACAAAACCAAAATTCCACTGTAATTATAACACTTACATAATGTATATTTAAAGATATAAATTGAACTTCGTTTTAAACTTCCTCTAAGCTTTTCCTGCCACGTCCTACTGTCTAATAATAATATAATTGTAATTTAGTTATAATGTAATTAGCAATGCATGGCAACTTTTGTCAGATTGATCTATGCATATACATTTAGGTAGCTTTCACACAGGCATCAAATATAGATACTGTGTCATAAGTAATGTTGTTTTTTAAGAAAAACAATTATTTGATGTTCTGACAAGCAATCAACTAATCTTCAAAGTACAGACCATTAGATCCTATGGTCTTGAGCCATCTTTCAGCAAGGTTTCTTATCCCACAATGGTACCAGTCTCTGGTTTTTGATGCTAAGGATTCCATGAGACCCACTTGCATTGCTTCAATGTTGTCAAAATTTCTTCCACGTAGAAAATGGGCCATGGATTGAAAAAGATAATAATCTGATGGTATGAGATCAGACCTGTATGCTGGGTGTGGTAGCAGTTTGATTCCTCCAAATTCCTGAACTTTTTCCATGATTGTTCATGCAGTATGGGGTCTTGCATTATCCTGTTGAAAAAGAACTCTATTTTGGTTAACTAATGCTGCGTATCTCCATCTCAAAATTTCATGAACTCATTCTAATTGTTGAGAATAAAGATCCACATCAATTGCCCGTCCATTTGGAACAAACTCCCAGTGAATCACACCTTCAAAATTCCACCAGATACACAACATTACTTTGGAACCTAGCCACTTTTTTTGGACAATGACTTTGGCATATTGGCGGGGATCAACAAGCCACTGTTTCGAGGCATCAGGGTTTTGGTAATGAACCCATTTTTCATCACAAGTGACAATTCTCCTGACAAATCTATCATCCATGGGATTACGGATAAGCTGATGACAGATATCCACTCCACATTGAGCCTGTTAAGGTGTCAGTTCATGAGGTACTGATCTACAGCTTCTGTAAGATTTTCCAAGTGTCTTAATGTAGTGATGTATGGTATCTTTTGACGCCCCAAGTTCTTCTGAAAACCTACAGGTACTTTTTTGCAATTTTCTCGCAAAAGTTGGCATGTATCCTCAATATTTCATACTTTAGGTCTTCCAGAATGTGATAAATCTTTAGTTTTTCGTCTCCATTGTTGAAATGTTGGAACCATCGTTGTGCCACATGCTCTCTAACGACACCTTCTCCTTCTGCTTCACATATCCTTCGAGCTGAAGCAGTGGCTTTATAATCTTGTTTCCAGTTGTGCTTTAGAAGGACTCTAAGTTCAAACATTGTTATCTCCATTTTGTGATTGTTTATTAACAACTGAAGACTGATACATGCTCACAATGTACGCAACACTTGCCATGGCATCCTGTTAACAGCATAGCCAAACCAAAAAACCCAATACATTTTCCAAAACACCAAAATCATAAAACCGACATTACTTATGAGCAGAGGGTCTGTGGTTCAAATCCCAGCTGTGGCATTGAATTTTTAAGTTCCAGTTCCACCTCTTAACCTAATATAATTAACAATGATTTGTCACTAAAGAGTTAGAGATTACCTACAAAGCTACATAAGCATTAACAGGATGATTTGTCATTCAAATTATTATCATATACAGAATAAAATGAGCTAAAAACTATTTACAAAGGAGGATTGCCCCATTGCTGATCAGGCCCTCTTACCGGTCAACAAGTAGTTACACATTAAGATGCGAGATAGCAGCAAAAACAACTATAATGTGGTAGGCAGGAACAAAAGAACGCTATTCCTTGCATGAAGTCTGGGCTCTTGCCATTTTAGAGAAAACCGTTGTGAAGTGTGGATGATAGTGCTTTTGTATTACACTGCTAAAACTTGTGACTGTATTAACTGTGCTAAGATGAGTTTAACTTATATATTATATTTTATTATATTCTTAGCATACCCAAGTAGTGAGTTAACATGCTTAAATTCCCAAAAATCTTTTTGTATAGTATTCATTTTATTATTTTATAACCCCCTTGCATTGCCCCATATCCGGTCAAGGTGTATGTTCCCATTACCAGTCATGAAAGAAGGCCTCCTAACATACTCGCTTTTCATTTTAGGGCTTGTTGTCAAGATGGCCACAACCAAGAAGGGAAAATGGGATGAAGAAAATATGAAAAAGGCTGTTGATGGTATGTTGGCAGGAAAATTCACGCTAAGGGAAGCAGCTGATCACTTCTCTGTACCTAGAAGCACTTTGAGTGACCGATGGAATTAGCCAAGTCAGGTTTCCACTGCACCGGTACATATCCCTTCAACAGAAAATCTTTTTCAAACCTAGATTTTCTACCAGCGACGAACACAAGAGACATGGTAGAGGGAGATGAACCTTTAAAACCACCAGCAAAGACTACAAATTCCACTTCTTTGCCACAGTCCCCACCAACAGTTCCCAAAACTCTAGTGACTGACATGGCTATTCCCTCGACCTTGAAATCTACAGACTTCCAGAAGGCCATTGCCAAGATCTCTCCTGTAGCTGATGACCTGCAGAGAAAAATCATGAACAGAAAAAGGAGAGGAGAAGAAAAGTGCAATTCTGACATCCACTCCCTTCAAAAACATGTTAGAAGAAAAGAAGGAAATCAAACAACAGAGGAAAGAAAGATTTTTGTGGAAGAAATGATTCAAAAAAGAAGGCAATTTCAGGTCGTATCAAACGGAAACTTCAGTTTGGAAATCAAAGTGAAGACAACAAAAAAGAAAACACTGAAGAAACTGAATGCAGTATTTGTGGCAAATGCTTTCAAGAAGATTGGATGCAGTGTTGCAAGTATCGTGGTTGGGCACATGTAGGTTGCGCAGACAGTGACGAAATATCATATTTTGTGTGTGAGCATTGTACAAAATGACAGAGTGATAGTGTCTAAACAAAAGACTTCTTTGAATTATTATCATGATATACCTTTTATGTAATTATTAAATTCTACCAATGTTTTTTCATACATACCAAAGTGACCGATAATGGGAACAGTTTTTCTTGAAAGTCTCTTAGTGTTTATAATAATCTGAATTATGGATACTTAAATGTAAATTATATTTTCAAATTGTTGTTCTAATTGTTATTCATGTTGTCCTCTATCCTCTGCTTTCAGTTTTGCTTAAATTCATTATCCAGTTTACCCTAAACATGGTTATTGGCTTAAGTGACCGGTATCGGGGCAATCTCCCCTAAGCATTAACTGGATAATTTGTCATTCAGATAATCTTATACAGAATAAATTGAGCTAGAAACTTCTTACAAAGCTACATAAGCATTAACAGGAGAATTTGTCATTCATTCAAACGTGTATGCCCTATACTCCTCTTAAGGAGACACAGGATATTGATTGATTCATCTTATTTTACATTCAGTTTTCAACTACATGTTTTTTTATACAAGATATTCTTAATGAAAGGTCAAAGTCTTCATCACAATTATCTTATTATATTATGCCACTGTCTAGGTATTCTAGATATAGCCTTTGCAAATCCCCTTTTAGAATTTTAATCATTCAGGACTTCAAATTAGGTGCACTACAGCATATGTCTATTGTGAAGAACAGTGCTGAAAGAATTATTTTCTACACATAACTGCTTTTCTAGCTGTAATAGTAATAGTAGTAATAGATGATGATGATGATTGTGGTGGTGGTGTTGGTGGTGGTGGTGGGTGGTGGTGGTGGTGATGGTGGTGGTGGTGGTGGCAGTGGTGGTGGTGGCGGGGGCAGTGGCGGCGGAGGCGGCGGTGGCCTTGGTGGCGGTGGAGCTGGTGGCGGTGGCCGTGGCGGTGATGGTGGTGGTGGTGATGATGATCTTAATGCCATAATTCTGTAACTTAGCAGCACTGTTCCAACACTTTAAAGAGTGTTCAATGGGTGGCAGCATGCTGCAGACAACCAAAATGCTGCCACAATACCTCTTTAAAATGGTTTCCCCACTTCTGATATGCACCAACAAAGAACAACATTCTGTCATATATTTACTGAGCAGTGAAGATATTGTGACAAAATGACAATGTGACAAACCCTACTTCGGACATCAGTGTGGCAGATTAACAGTTTCAGTTATTTTTGTTTTCTTGTCACCTTATTTCTCTTCTAAAACTGAAGCACAAAAACACAGCTCTGTTTTATCATCAACACAATTTACAACTCATCATGACCTTGCTACACACAGCTGTTCCATCATTGTAACATTGATGCATATTTCAGTATTTCAGTTCATTCTCTGTCTCAAACTGCTGCCTTCAACGTTTACACTCACTAAAACTGCTTCACACAACTCCAATGTGGTGATTAAATGTCATAAATCTGTCTTTGATGACACATACAGATACCCATGACCACCCCACACCCACATCCACACACCGTTAACAGCTGTCTCATTCTACACTTATGACACCACAAAAAAAAAAAAGAACTGATCTTTTGCAGTCTCATTCACTTATATAGGCGAGAATGAGTATCAAGGATATTTCTCAACAAAACTTGCATGTGGGCTGCATGGTGTTTTGCCTGTCCACCTTCCCAGCACTGGTTGCCATCCCCCGCCATGATAGGAAGGCACGGATGAAACCATACAGCATTTTTAAAACTACTTTTAAAGGCTTTACTTACCAACTTTATAAAAGGAGATGCTGAAACTGGTCACCATTGTCCATACATTTTTAGCACCTCTTTAGGAACTACCCATCACTCGCAGTAGTTCACATTGAGAAATGCTGGCAATTGCCTGACAGATATTTTGTTTTCATTTCTCCAGAGTGTGTGGGTTTGTCTTATACACTTTATGTTTGAAGTTACCCCAGAGATAGAAATCGCAGGTGGTTAAGTTGGGGCACCACAAATCTCTACTAATAATTCACACTTTCAATTGTTCTCATCGAAAGATTCACCATATGAGCTGTTGCAGAGTTTTGTTGAAAAAAGGCTAAATCATACAACCTGTCTGTTAATTCTCTAAAAAAAGGGGCAAAATTGTATTGATGTATCTACAGGCATCAACTGTTGACTCAAAAAAAATTGGTCCTATAGATCAGAACCTAATATTGTTCATGAAGTACCCCTTCATGACAAAAAAAATTGGCATATAGCGCGCCATTAGCGGAGAAAGGTTTCTCAGAGCTCCAATAAGCAATTTCTATCTCTGGAGTGTACAAGACAAACTCATGCACCCTGGAAGAATTTAAACAAAATACCCAGCAGAAAACTACCATCATTAACTCAATGTGAGCTACAGTGAGGATGGATAGCTTCCTGTAGAGGTATCAAAAATGCATGGACAACAACAGTGGCTAACTTCAGCATCTCCTTTCACAAAGTTGGTAAGTAATGCCTTTAAAAGTAGTTTTAAAAATGTTGTATAGTTTAATCTGTGTCTTTCTACGATAGCAGCAGGTAGCAGGTGGCAACGTGTGCCAAGGACAAGCACAGGCAAAACATTGCACAGCCCATTCAGAAGTTTCTCTTCTCTACTGCTACTTTTCATAATGCAACAAGTTTGTGGTGACACTGGAAAAAGTGTGTGCATTTCACCAAGCAAAATTTCCAACCTCATCCACCAATGTAACTTTCATACCACAAATCCATGACATATTAATCAAAATTTTTCAATATACCCTTTGGTTTCAAACCAGTACACTCAACAGGTGTCTGTGATGATTGCTTGTTTAGATTTAGATAGTGTGTTTTAATTCCTATGAAAATAAAGATGTGCTCCTGAAGTTGAGTAAATAACAACGGAATGAGAGCTTTCAGAAGGAAATGGCTTTTATTTGCATGACTTAATGGTTTACAGTTATTTTATTGGTCTTAGTTGTTTCGATTGGCCCCTTTTAGCAACTGAAGATGTAAATAAAGCTCTACTGTAGTTGTCAGTCTGTGTAGCCACTGCCTCACTAATTCCAACATTGCAGGTTGAAACCTAGCCGATACCGACACTTTTTGAGTGTGCTTTAAAGTGACAGCCCCATGTCAATAGGCTTACTGGCATGTAAAAGAACACCTGTAAGATGAGATTCCAGCACCCAGCGGCACTGATATGATCCTAGCAATTATCAACATTAACAAACAAAATATCATTCTACTTAAGTTTTATTGTCCTTGAGAAAATAAACAATCACTGTAGTTTTCAACACTCAACTACGTACATGATGGCAGAATGATAAGCTGCATCATGTATGGGCACACAGGGAAAAGGTGCACTTCCCCAGGACGTTATCAGAGCATACAGATTGTTTGTCATGATGGAAAGAAGGAGCAAAACTAAATGATTTCAAAATAAAAACAGGTTTGCAAATTAATTAAGGCTTCACAGGTGATCAGCATGTGAAGTTTAAAAACATTGAACTTTTGGCCATTGTAGACTCCATGGCCTTCATCAGAATGAAAAATGACAGTTAGCTTTCCACTCACCATATATATGTATACAATGTTAGGTGGGAGGGGGTTGCGTTGCCCTGACCAATGAGCAGGTGACGATTTGTGATTGCGCCTGCTGTTTCGGGCTATGTTTGTCACCGACCACAGGGTTTTCTCGAGGGTCAGTAATTGGTCCAGAATCACTGTAGTTGCTGTTGCGGATGTGTTTGATGGCTACTGTCCAAGCAGGGCTTAGTTGAAGTCTATGGTCCCTGTTGTAGTTGTTTGGATGTAGTTTGATTTGGATGACTTCCTTAATGACCCTGTCCCAGTATTTATCGGTGTGATCCAGAACTTTGATGTCTTCAAAGCTTATTTTATGGACATACTCTATACAGTGCTCAGTCACTGCCGACTTATCTGGTTGTAGGAGCCTGATATTGCATTGGTGTTCTTTACATCTTTCTTCTATTGTGCATTCTGTTTGGCCTACATACACTTTTCCACATTTGCAAGGAATCCTGCACACTTCTGGGACTTTGAGCTTGCAAATTGTTCACTATTTGTTGCTGATGTCAAAAATATTTTCTTTACTTGTTCCCTGCACAGATGTTATATAACCAGGCTTAGAAAGCAATTATACTGCATTACAAAAATTGTTTAAAATGAGCATTAAATAATATTTTTCCTATTTACATCTGTTTAGTTTTAGAAAATGAGTGAATGAAATTGTATTTGCAAAAATGATTGGTTGATCCCTATTAACCACAACATAATCACCTGTTCTAGACTGAAAGATTCCATTGCTTCTTTTACGTGCCTTCACTGTACTCAACTGTGCAAAATAGTTGACATATCAGGCTAAGATAAATGCAAACATACTATTTACAGAAAATTAAGCTTATAGAGAGAAATAAACTTAAACTGACACAGATGTATAGACATTAAAACTGGTGTATCTGTATTCTGCAATCTTACAGAGAATTCTTTAAAAATCTTAATGGCCTATCCTAAGAATTGTGAGATTTTCACCTTTATATATTCGAATTCACTTAAACAAGAATGCTACAAGTCCTAGGATAAGGTACAAACTGAATGAAGGATATAGGCTGAACATAATGCTAATATTCAATGGATAAATCTTCATTTTCTGCTGAACAACCCACTAGTGCCAGCGTTAATTTGTAAAAGTGCATAAAGACTAGATTTCTGTATCACAGAACTACCTAACCTAGCATGGGCTAAATTTTGATCTATCAGGACCCTTTTATCCTGTTCTTATACACACGCTGTAGTCTGCGTGATATAACCATCCGGTAATTTAATGCAGGTGCAATAGTTCACCCCAACGACCTACTTTAATGTTTAAGGGTATATTAGAAACAACAGCAATAATGCCTTCATATTCTAAATTGTGTGTGCACTTAATGCTAATGTACAAGCATTGAGTGTTGTTTATTTTTGAAACGTTTCATTTTTGCCAAAGACGCTAAACATGTACAACTGAAATCTATAGACATGTTTCATTTTTGTTGCAATATTAAAATAAATCACTAACAGTATAACCTTTAGGTACCTTGGTGGTAAAAGCTAATCTTAATCATGTCTTTCATTTCTTTCTTTCATTCTTTCGTTGCATATATGTATGTCTATCACGAGACTTGTTTTACATTATTAACATTATGTATAGATAGCTATTTAATTCTTTTCCGAACTCACAGGAATGTCAAAAAACATTAAATGCCATAAATGAAACTAACCATTCTTCTTTCATAAAAGCTTTCAAATAATATTAAACGTTTATAGTAACATGTTTAACCATGAGTGTCGGCAGACTTTTTTCCAGGGGGGGGGGGGGAGGGTACATGTTGGAAGTATGCAATCAGATAATATTAAATCATTATTTTATTGTCAAAATTGATATTTGTTGCGGATAACCGTGTTAATTTGTACTAAATAAAAATTGTTCTTTACATCAAAATTAAAATAATAGTTTAATAGTCAGTAACTGGCTGCACATTAAGTTCACCAACTTCCAAGGGGGCGCCGTGGCCCGCCCTTGCCCTCGTTTTGCGACACCCATGTGTTTAACTCATTCTTTCTTACTTTTCTTCTTCTTTCCTCTCCGTATTCTTACAGGACACAAAAAAGCCGTGACAAAGACACATTATTTACTCCGCATATTCAGCCATTACCCTTATAATATCATTTATAGTGTGTAATTTTAAGTGATTTAAGAAATGGTTAATTCTTCAGTGAAGTTATGCAAGAATCCATAACCTATATTGTAACATGGTGATACCGGTACTGAAAGGTACGTAATTCTACTTTTGTTTTAGATGCAGAATTGAACAATATGGGTCGACGTTGTAGTGTGTATCGATGTAAAACTAGTTAAGACAGTTTATATATATATATGAAACACATTGAAAAGACAAATCTACACCCAAAAACTGTTGAACTAAAGATGGTATGGGTTGGTTTTTGTTAAACCATTCTGGCAACAGTTAAATGCAATGAATGTTAAGAAAACATTTACCAAGTTAATCAATAAATTTAGAAAACAGGCAGTAGCTAGGTCATTTACATTTTTCCCACCTTCATCAAAAAGAGAAAACTCTTATATTTGTGTCAAATTTTGTCCCCTGTCTTTAATCACACATGATGGTTTTATGTAGGCAACGACTCGTAGGTTAATGTATACCCATATAAACAGGATGACAGAGTGCTGTGTTATCAAAATTTAGCCTGTGTTATCAGAGGCAGCATCCACACCTGCCATCAATAATAATATGCAACCCTAACCTAACTTTATAACATCATATCTCAACTTTTTCTCCACTTTTACAAATTAACACAGGTATCACAGCTTAGCCTATTGTCTATAATTGCTATTTATGTGCAAATTTACCAAAGCAGCATGGTAAATGTTGATAGACTGAGTTTAATTAGTATTTTGCTTCAATTTCTGGGATGCCTATCTAAAGGACAAATCCACACCCAAAAACTTCTTGGTATGGTCACCGTATGGGTTTTGTTAAACCCAAAAACAGTAAACTTTGTAAATATTTATAATTGTAAGTTAATGTTAATTGTAGCCTGTTAGCCGGGTCCTTTGTACCGGCACCAGGCCTAACTTTCTCTCAATAAACAAAACTGAAACTGAGAAAACTATATATGCCCCGCTGATAATAAGTTAACATTTATAGATTCCATCATTAATAAATATTATGTAAGATAAGTGGATACATTGGTAAGTACTTTATACAAGTGATATTGAAAAATAAGTCTTCCAGCTTCTCCGGGGTAGGCAACATATCAATATTACCATTATTTTGATATGATTGACTAGTTATAATAATATATCGGTTGGTCACAATGGGCCATTAAAAATCAAAATATTGAGGATGGAATATTTCCATTTACATGTATATATTCAATTTTAGTGGAATTAAGTTTGGCAATAATCATGTGCCTCATGTTTAAAATTTGATGATAATAACAGCAGCTATTGAGATAGATAGTTAATTTTTATTATATTGATATGTGATTTATTATTTATCTAACGTATTATAATATTGTGCTGGTATTTTTGTTACGTGTTTTTATTTTCAATAATGAGTGACAATTCAATGGATATCAGTTCCTTACGCTGTTCCTCCAAACGGGGAAGTCATAATCACGTTCGGCTTCAGTCGGTTCCCTTCGATCAGCTGTTCCAAAGATGACGCAATAGGGCCGTAGCCTGTATTTCGCGCGAGCCTCGGATGTTCACCTGTTTTACAAGGTACTGCCAACAGATTAACTACTGCCAAGAACAGCCCGAAAAAAGGGGGGAAAAAAAAAAGAAAAAGAAAAAAAAAAAGAACACACAGGTGTCATGCGCTACGCTTACGTTTAATTTGCGAGGGAATTTTGCATAAGCTCTTGCAGTAAATAGAGCACATGATTTCGAGGGCACGCAACGGTGCAATTCTAGGTAATATACTTAACAATGCCTTATGACTTTAAATTCAAGAAAGCATTTTTTCGATAAATGCGCATGACAGCTGAATTATGGCTAACGTTACAAATCACCTATTGCTACCAACATAATAAGTTTGTATTCGCAATTTCACCCCATTCACACCCCCGTAACCTCGTGACACAACAGCCCATTCGGGCCAAGGGCTAAAACCCGACCGCTGTGCTACCCACCTCTGCCCTCCTCAGGGGTCGTGAGGTAGTCGTGAGTTGTGTGCAGTATTGGAGGTGGGATGCGATCAGCGCCCCTGTCCCTCCCGGCCGGTTATGTGGTCTTCTCGAAGTGGGGCCGCTACTTTTCAGTCTAGTACCTCCTCAATTGGCCATTCAGGGAACTAACAAGGCTGAGTGTACCCCGTGCCAAATCTCCCAGGAGGGGCAAATCCCCACGCTGGTACCGGGAATCGAACCTAGGTTCTCCGCGCCAGAGGCAGGTGCGCTCACAGAACACCTAGTAGTGCGCTACCACTGCGCTACGGAGGCGGTCCCATAATCATACGTAATTATTGTTCCACTTAGTAAGAAAGGAAATACGCACATTGTGCATTATTGTTTTTATTCGTCACTGCAGACTTTCCTTAGATATACCCTTTCTGCATTCTAGACTGTTTACCTATAGTAAGTAGAATAGGTATTGCGTTCCGTCCTAAAATTCGATGCTGAGATTTCACTGTAATACATTTTAGGTCCCTGAATTAAATTAAAAAAATCAGAAACAGAAAAAGAATTACCAGCCAATAGTAGTAACTATGCTGTAAAATATTATTTAGACCACATTGTGGTAATTGGCTGTTGATAAGTGCCCGTGGAACAATTCCGTTGTTCTTTGCTGTAGGCTCACCAACAATATATTAAATCCATTGGAATATCTGCTTTGGAGGTTTCAATAGCCCTTACTTTTATAATCTTTGCCATCCCCAATGAAGCCTCCTTCTACTGGCTTTCCCCATGCCACATCGTTAAATTTCAGAACCCACAGTGATATTTGAACCTTTGCCCAGTGAATATTTGTCAAAACTTTAATATCAATTGATTCTTAAATGCTTTGTTTTCTAATTATATCATTATTTCTTCCTTTTAACATTGTTTCATTTAATGACTTTGTTCTGTATTTTATTTTCCTGTAGTCCGGAATATATTCAAACATTCATTGTTGAAACAAAACTGATTTTTGAAAGACAGGCTGTGATTTTTTTAAGATATTGACGACAATGTAGGCCTATATTGAAAATGTAATTGAGTTGTATTAATAGTGATAAATAATTAATATATATCCTATTTGATTTTCAACAAGGCATTGTTGCTTATGCAAACAGTTAATTTCCTCCGCGCCCCTTCTACATGTTTTGCAAGAAGATTAGAAAACGCAGCCCACGAGTGTCGGTAGACTTTTTTCCAGGGGGGGGGGGCACATGTTGGAAGTATGCAATCAGATAATACTAAATCATTATTTTATTGTCAAAATTGATATTTGTTGCGGATAACCGTATTAATTTGTGCTAAATAAAAATTGTTCTTTACATCAAAATTAAAATAATAGTTTAATAGTCAGTAATTGACTGCACATTAAGTTCACCAACTTCCATGAAGGGGGGCCGTGACCCGCTTGCCCCCTCCCCCTTCCCGATGCCCATGCTGCAGTCTTTCCTTTTACTCTCCCCGCGAAACCGCGACAATGCGATAAAACAACAATATTCAACTTCCACAAGTTGTATAAGATCAAACTTCAGAAACGATTTGCCAAATTTTGTTTAATATAAATTTTGCAGTAAAAGAAGGCAACCGAAAAAATAGAGAAAATGCCTCTCCCCCCCACCCCCCCCTGAAAATTGCCGCACTTGGAAACTATTAAGCTTGCCTATACAACTACTTCCATCACTACTGTCATCAGTATCTTTGTTTATAACGTTTTGTTTGTCAAGAGCAAAAGGTCAACATGACTATTGTGTAGATAGTTTAATTTTGGGTCTATTTAACCACAATTTGGTTGCAATAACGGCTATAAAAAGACATTTACATAAATTATTTTCCTTACATTAGCAAACGTATTGTCGCCCATCGCATTATTGTCGGCACTACCGCAAAGGAGCCGAAGGGAAGAGACAGAGAATGGCCGCATTGTTGGGGCGCTTACCGAAAGAGAGAAAGGGATAGAGATTTCTGGAATTTTCTGCTTTGTATTTCACCGCAATAATAACTGAACTTTCCTGAAGTTTCCAGAACAGTGCCTGGGAGATATAAATAGCGGTAAAGTGTGAGAAGGGACAGTTTTTGTGTTACTAATTCGGAGCCGTGCTGTTGGTGAATCGGTAAAGACTTTCTTGCTGTTGCAACGAGTGTACAAAGTTACTGTTTACGGAAATAAAAGTGTTTCTTTATCTCGACTACATCTGTCTTCTTTACTTTACACCCACCAAAGTCACACTGGTGTCAGAAGCGGGATATGACGATGGAGGCTACAGTGGTGAGCTTTTTACAAGAGCTGAAAGCAGAGATGAAGACGGCAAATGACAACCTCGCTGCCAAGCTGAAAGAGATGAAGACGGAGTTATCGGCGAAAATTGACGAGCAACTGGCTGGCGTAAGGAAGGATGTGAAAGAGCTCGATGGAAAGGTGGAAGAGCTCGGTGGAAAGATGGAGGACCTCGGCCAACGCGTTGACGCCCTGGAGAATGTCGGGGAACGGCTTAGCGTTCTCGAAGACAGGGTCGACGGTAGCGCCAAGGACATAAATGCAATGGTGGAAGGGATGCTTAGTGAAAAGCTCAAGAACTACAAGGCCGAGGCTCCAGCACGCGACACAACATCGACGCGCGTCAAACCACCGAAGTACGATGGCACGTCAACGTTTGAGGTCTTCCGCCGTCAATTCGACACAGTGGGAAGAACAACATTTGGTCGCCAGAAGAAGAGGCCGCGCAGCTGATAGCGAGCCTCCAGGGACGAGCCGCAGAGGTGCTGAACGCAGTCCAGACAGCGGCGGCGCCCAAGGACATCTGGGAGGCCCTGGAGAACCGGTTCGGAAACCACCGCTTAGCCGCAGCCTACCGCAGCCAACTGAAATCTAGGATGCAACTGCCAGTGGAGACGCTGCAGGAGTTCGCCCTGGCAATCGAATAACTGGCCAGCAAAGCCTTGGTCGACCTCCCCTCCGAATTCGTATCCCGAGAAGCCGCCTATACCTTCGTCGACGGGGTACGCGATGCCGAGATACGCTAACGCCTGATGCTTGGCGACTACAAGACCATCCACGACGCACTAACGGCCGCATTAAGGATGGAAGCGGCCAAAGTGACGGCTACCCCGACCTCCAAGACAAGGAGTGTCCGCTACGATGAGGACTGCAGACCAGTCCAGGGACGCCGACGAAGACCAGGTGGCGTGTGTTGGGAGTGTGGCCAGCCGGGACACCTGATGAGAGACTGCCGGCACCAAGAAGAGCAGCCGGAAAACGAGTAATGGCCGGCGTGGCGAGGGGCACGTCGGCGCCATCACCATCATCCCCTCGAGTGACACTGCGCGCCGTCAGCCGACGGATGGATGACGGCCTCATCGCGGACGGTTGGGAGAGAGGGAAGCCGTGCCGCGTGCTTGTTGACACTGGAGCAGCCGTGACTGTCATCAGACCTGACGTAGCCAGGGGCTTGCCGTCGAGAAAACTGAGCCGACCGTACCAACTAGTGACGGCATCGGGTGACACCTTGCCTGTAGAGAGGGAGGCCCTGCTGCAGTTGACCTTGGGGTGAAGTGTCTTGCGTTTGTGGGTGTTTGTCGCGGAGGTGGCTGAGGAGGTGATACTAGGACTGGATGCCCTCAGGAGCCACGAGGCGACGGTCGACATCGGCAAGAAAGTTCTGCGGCTTAAGGGAGAGGAAGTAATGCTCCGGCACCCCGAAGAACGCCTTGGAATCTGCAGGGTCATTCTCAGGGAAGACGTAGTTGTCCCCGCGAGAAGCGAGATGGTAGTGACGGCGCGACTGGAAATCCAGCGCAAGAAGAACATGCTGCTGGACCGGAAGACGCATGTGCACGGGCTCTGTGTAGCCAGGACATTGTTGCCGTGCCGAGAGGAGGTGCCGGTGAGACTGCTCAACCCAACAGACACCGATCACGACGTCCAGGCCGGGACGGAGTTGGGGGCGTGCGAGCCCGTGGTTAGCGTAACACCAATAGACAAGACCCAGGAGCCGGTGTCGACGCAACACCTGGGGCCCCGGCTGGAAGGCTTACTGGAGAGGGCGGCCCACCACCTGACCGCTGAACAGAGAGAGAAGGTCCAACAACTGCTGAGACGATATCAGCGCGTCTTCAGCCAAGGCAGCAGCGATTACGGCCGCACGGACCGAGTGCTTCACCACATCGACACCGGACACGCCCGGCCTATTCGGCAACCACCTAGACGCGTTCCGTTGGCTAAACAAGCGGCGGTACGAGACATGCTGGAGGACATGAGAACCAAGGGAGTGATCGAAGAGTCTGACACTCCTTGGTGTTCCCTTGTAGTTTTGGTGAAGAAGAAGAATGGCGAGCTACGCTTCTGCGTAGATTACACGAAGCTGAACGCTGTCACCAGGAAGGACTGCTTCCCCTTACCCCGGATTGACGACACCCTGGACACGCTTGCTGGTGCGCAGTGGTTCTCAACCCTGGACCTGAAATCGGGTTACTGGCAGGTAGCTCTAGACCCGAAAGACAAGAAGAAGACCGCATTCTCGACAGGCCAGGGGCTTTGGCAGTTTACAGTTATGCCCTTTGGTCTCTGCAACGCACCAGCTACCTTCCAACGCCTCATGGAGTCAGTAATGAGAGGATTGACTTATGACGCCTGCCTGTTATACCTGGACGACATCATCATCGTCGGCAGGACATTCGAAGACCATCTTGACAAACTCAGCAAGGTGCTACAGAGACTGTAGGCGACCGACTTGAAGCTGAACGCCAAGAAGTGCCAGCTCTTCCGCAGGGAAGTCAACTACTTGGGCCACATAGTCTCACCAACCGGAGTGGCCACGGATCCGGAGAAGACACAGGCCCTGAGAGATTGGCCTCGCCCAAAGGATAAGCGAGAACTGCGCAGTTTCCTTGGATTGTGCAGTTATTACCACCGCTTCATAAAGGGTTTCTCCAGCATCGCCAAATCACTCATTTGCCAGACGGAAGAACATCGACTTTATGTGTGGACGGAGGTTGCCGAAGGCGCTTTCCGACAGCTGAAGAGGACGCTCTGCAGTGCTCCTATTTTGGGATTCCCACAACCAGGGGACGCCTTCATTGTGGACACCGACGCCAGCGACCATTGCATTGGAGGCGTCCTATCCGAAGTCCAGAACGGCCACTAGCGGGTGATAGCCTACTACAGCAAGACGTTGTCCAAGGCAGAGAAGAACTACTGTGTCACCCGACGAGAGCTACTGGTGGCAGTGAAGACCTTGGAGCACTTCCACAAGTACCTGTACGGTCAGCCATTCCACCTGAGGACAGACCACTCCGCCCTAACCTGGCTACTTAGCTTTAGAAACCTGGAGGACCAGACAGCCCGTTGGGTCCAGAGGTTGCAGGAGAATGACTTCACCTTCGAACATCGCAGAGGGAAGAGCTACCGCAACGCGGACTCCATGTCCCGAAGACCCTGCCCAGAAGAGTGCGATCAATGCGCAAGCATGGAAGGGAAGGAGCGTACCGCAGCTGTCAGAGTGGTCACGGCAGTGCCTGCGGATGGATGGGATAGCGCGGGCCTGAGGAGGGAGCAGCTGGCGGACGCCGACTTGGGGCCACTCTTGAGAGAAGTGCAGGCAGGGACGAGACCAACCTGGGAGGACATCGCACGCAGAAGCGCTACATACAAGTCGTACTGGGCCCAATGTGACTCGTTGAAGACCAAAGAGGGCGTGCTGTTCCGGTTATGGGAATCACCTGATGGGAAGACTCAGAAAGAGCAGTTGGTACTTCCCCGAAGTAAGGTCCCGGAAGTCTTGGAGGAAGTGCACGCCGGTACCTCGGGTGGACACCTAGGAGCAAACCGGACGATCGACAAATCCGACATCGCTACTACTGGCTGAGGCTCCGAGCAGACGCTGAGAATTAGTGCCGTCAATGTCACGTGTGCGCGGCGAGTCGCGGCCCCCAGACTAGGAGCCGGGGTCGCATGCAGCAGTACAACGTCGGAGCGCCCTTCGAACGCATCGCCGTCGACAAAAGCTGGGCCATTCCCAGTGTCCGATCGAGGCAGCAAGTACCTGATGGTAGCTGTGGACTACTTCACCAAGTGGCCGAAGGTGTATGCCATCCCGAACCAAGAGGCGAAGACGATTACAGACTGCCTCGTGGAACAGCTGTTCTGCCGTTTTGGGGTCCCGTTAGAGCTCCACAGCGGCCAGGGCACCAATTTTGAGTCGCACCTAATGAAGGAGGCATTGGAAAGACTTGGGGTGAAGAAGACCCGCACAACACCCCTACATCCACAATTGGACGGCATGGTCGAGAGATACATCAAGACCCTAGAGGAGTACCTGAGGAAGGTCGTGGCCAGCCATCAGCGAGACTGGGACCTCAAGGTACCACTGTTCTTGCTGGCCTACCGTTCGTCGACACACGACACCACCGGGATGACACCAGCAAGCCTAATATTCGGCCGAGAGCTACGCCTCCCTTGTGACCTGGCTTTTGGGAGCCCCTCGGAAGCGAAACAGCCTGCAACCGAGTATGTGGAGAATCTAGTAGACCATCTCCACGACATGCACGAGATGGCTCGTCAGAACATCCAGATGGCGAGCGACCGCATGAAGACCCGGTACGACAGGCAAGCCAACAGCCGAGGATTCCAGCAAGGTGACATGGTCTGGTTGTACCGCCCTACCAGGGCCAAGGGACGCTGCCCAAAACTTCAACAACCGTGGCAAGGATCGTACCGAGTGGTAAAGAGGATTAACGACGTAGTCTACCGCATCCAGAAGGTGCCCCGAGGAAAGATGTTAGTGGTACACCTGGATCGTCTGGCCCGTTACGATGGTGCTGTTCGGGACGACCAGCCTTGAGGAGGGAGCAGTGTCGCCCATCGCATTATTGTCGGCACTATCGCAAAGGAGCCGAAGGGAAGAGACAGAGAATGGCCGCATTGTTGGGGCGCTTGCCGAAAGAGAGAAAGGGGTAGAGACTTCTGGAATTTTCTGCTTTGTGTTTCACCGCAATAATAACTGAACTTTCCTGAAGTTTCCAGAACAGTGCCTGGGAGATATAAATAGCGGTAAAGTGTGAGAAGGGACAGTTTTTGTGCTACTAATTCGGAGCCGTGCCGTTGGTGAATCGGTAAAGACATTCTTGCTGTTGCAACGAGTGTAGAAAGTTACTGTTTACGGAAATAAAAGTGTTTCTTTATCTCGACTACATCTGTCTTCTTTACTTTACACCCACCAAAGTCACAGTATTGTATGACATATCTTACCTGCGTAAATGTCCTGTGCTAAAGATGCACAGTGCTTTCTTCTTTGATCCTTTGTCAAATAAAATAATAATACACGACTATAACTCCATCCAGCCTTAGATCCGCCCCTTGTATCACTCCGCGATAATCTGGTGTTATCACCTGCGACTAACTTAAAACAAATACCACGTGGACTCATACCTCGTATTTATGTTGCAATAGAACAATATTTACTCAGGAATTTTAGAAAGATCGCGTTACATTTAAGTAGTATTTACCAGGGTTATCGTACATCTTGAAAACTCACAATTAATCGCCGATATTTAAGGTACTATATTTTATGGTGTGCTTTGGTTTCGGCGTATTGCGGGTTCGTTGTTGAGGGCTTGTGTTTGCATCAAGTGCGGATCTAACGCTGGAGCGATAATTGGTATATATTTATTTGTTTATCGTTTCTTAAATTAAGTTTCTATTAATGCAGATACTATCCTATTGAACAATGGTGTTAAAATATCGATGTAGAACGTAAAAGTACTAAACGGTCGACCGCCTGCTGTTTTGGTAGATATGAGCCCTGACCCTACACAACCCTGTGGTTCCTCCCTCCGCTGGCTAGGGATGAACAAACAACGCATACCCGATTTTTCCTTTCGAAACGTGGCTTTTTTATGTTAATGAGGAATTATACAAGAGTTGCAAAGTCTGTGGAAGTCATTCCTGTGTCTAGTATTGTGACTGTGTACAGAAGAATTGAATTTAAAGGCATGTTCACTACAGAACATAAGTCCGTCCACCGTCCTTTTTGGTGAGAAAGTGAAATCCTGTAACGCATAGGAAAACTGTAGAACTAAAGACATGCTACAAGTTTCTATTTGTACAGTCAAGTGTTTACATACATTTCATAATTGGTCTCGTGTCGTCTTGCACACATAGAGTATTTATAGGCCATATGTACTTTAATGAAGGTTGGTATCACTGTGCATTAATGTTTAGCAGTGCTTTCAGCGGGTGGGATAATTAACGTTCGCTTTTGGAATGGTGCCTAAGTCAAGAATATGTTGATTTCGTTTCATTTTAGTTGTAGATTTTTTGCTTTCCGGTATGTAGTAAAAAAATATTCGAGTTCTGCGTGTTGGAAAGAAGTGAAGATTCAACATTTAAAATATCTTTATTTAAAAAATCTTGAAATGATAAGGGGCTGAAGATTAGTTGGTAAAACTGTAGGAGACCGTCGTCACGTGGTTCACTGACAGTTGTATTATGTCACTGACCTACAACGGAAGAAGATGGCGCTGCAAGGCTGAAATATCTGTTGCCAACTTATCATTGTACAACTCGCTGAAACTACCAACCACGCATCACAAAATGCCAAAACAATGTACTATTATTTATTAATATTGTTGTTGTTAATACTGCGTAATCTGTAATAACATTACTGTATTACACAACCTCAATATTATTAATTGCTTCATTATTATTGTTGCACTATTGCGTAATACTGCATAATCTGTAATAAAATTATTGTATTATACAACCTCGACATTATTATTATTATTATTATTATTATTATTATTATTATTATTATTATTATTATTATTATTATTATTATTATTATTATTATTATTATTATTATTATTATTATTATTATTATTATTATTATTATTATTATTATTATTATTATTATTATTATTATTATTATTAGTATTAGTATTATTATTATTATTATTATCATTATCATTATTATCATTATTATCATTATCATCATCATCATCATCATTATTATTATTATTATTATTATTATTATTATTATTATTATTATTATTATTATTATTATTATTATTATTATTATTATTATTATTATTATTATTATTATTATTATTATTATTATTATTATTATTATTATTATTATTATTATTATTATTATTATTATTATTATTATTATTATTATTTTATTATTATTGTTGTTGTTGTTGTTAGTACTGCGTAATCTGTAATAAAATTACCGTTTTATACAATCTCAAATAAGGATTGTTGTACCTATGATAAGTGTAGTTATCTGTGAAAATGCGCAAGTTCAAGTTTATTATTTATGCCAACAAACTTACTATTGGTATTTTTAAACACAAACCGTGTGTGGGCAATGTTTGATAGGAAAGTACTAGAACTTAACAATTCAATACCACAGCTGGGATTTGAACGACAGACCCTCCGCTTACAAGGCGGATGCTCTGAGAGCATCCCTTCCCGGTTTACCGCCTTCTCTTGTGCCTGTTGTGGTAATTTTCATTTTTATATGCTTCGATGAGCCACAATGTCTCTTCTTCAGTCCAATTTTTCATTTTCAAACGTATGTAGAATACAGATTAAAACCACAACCGCACCGCACAAGAACTTAAGTCACATCACTTAATTACAAAACAATAACTATGTTGTTGCTGTTGTTGGTTTATTTAATGACGCTGTATCCAGTGTATTCTGGATTTCCGCGTCTGGTGTCTTTGATGAAGTAGAGATGTAGATGTAACATAAGATGTAATTTGAATATACATATGTTCTTATTATGCTGTTAGTATTATAGTTTCATTTTACATTTTCTGAGGAAACGAAGAAGAAGTGGTGCTATATAACGTATTTTCCAATTTAGAAGTGAGGAAATATTCCAGGGACCGTGTCCAATACGTGCACATATGTGTGAATATAGAGATGTCGAATGTTGGTAATTTTTAGGGCACTGAAAAAATATGTGATCTGCATCGCCAAACTGACCACACTCACAGCAATCTGTATCGCGTTTTCCGATCTTAAATAAATAAGCCGGGGTGGGTGCTACGCCTAATTTCAATTTTGTTGCCAGAGATATATCCTCTTTATCTACATTTCCCACTGAAAACCATGGTGTTTTAGATGATTTAGGTAGATGGAAATAAGTATGATGATGAGTAATATGTTGTCGGACGTCCTGGATGTGTATTCCTGGTGATGGATTTGGGGGAGAATTATTGGCAGCTGCTTTGGCCAGTTTATCTACGTACTCATTACCTAAAATAACTCAATAACTCTAAATAACAACAAATAACGTTAACAAGCTGGTTGGCAACATTTACATACTTCCGCTCATTTCAATTTTCCAGCGTTGGCTTTACATCCGTCACCAACGAGTGGCTCCTACAGAATAACCAATTAGTTTAGCTCTTTCGTTATTATATTTAAAATTTAGCATTTGTTTTTGTGTCCACATGTTAGTAGGTGGTTGAAAGATGGATAAACAAACGGAATCCTACTGTGAAAGAAGCATTTCATATGAATCCTCGGCCAAATCCTCTGATAATTCCGAGGATTTAGATGATACCTTAGAAGTAGAAATCGGCAAATTAGAAGCCATAGTATATCAGTTAAATGAAATTGATCTGTCAGAATGTTGGAAAAGTGCGGAGAACCTGGGAGATCTTCATTATAATATAAATGAAAAGACAAGTACAAACAATGATTGTGACTCTGATTCGTGTGAAGATGTAAGTGAAAAAAATATCATAATTGCTAATTTTGTAGTTCCTACACCTGTAGAAACTGTAGTCAGATAATCACTTTGAGAAACAAAAATGGCCCGCCACAGAGACCTGGGATTTGCATAAACTACCTGACAATGAAACAAATGTCTATAAAGAAGTGTTTTCCTCATATCAGGGTAAGACTACAAACATGAAAGAATCGCATGCTGTTCCAAGTAGGGTTAGTAGCAAGGCAGGAGAAAATGAAGGTACTGAAAATAGCTCAGAAAGTACTATTTGTGGTGAAAATTGCAAAACCTCAGATAGAAATGGAACTTCTTCAGACTTCTTGAATATCCATCCAACTACTGATAATGAATTGGAAACATTAATCAAGTCTCCCATTACCTCTGGTGTAAACATCATCAATGCTAGTCTTGACTTTTCTCCATTCAGAACATTTCAAGGTAATTGGTTAACCAGCTCTCCCAAAATAACCAATTCTGAAGAGTACCAACAGTCAGTACCAAGAGAGGAACAGGATTTAAAAGCTTGCCACCCTGTAATTTCCAAAGACCAGTGTAGCCCTCAGAAACCTACCATCCAGCAATTAGTAAAAAGTTCCACAGAAAGCCAAAGTAATAAAAAGTCATCGAGTTCTGCGATAATTCTAGAAGAGTTAAATTTGAAGAAAGTGTCGAGTGGATCATTCCTGAATCTTGATATCTCTCAGTATTATAAAAAGGAATGGTTCACTGATGATGAAGATGGTGAGTGTGACAGCATTGCACATTTCATTTCTAGCACTCCAAATAGAAATGAATTTTCCAGTTCATCAAAATGCAAGTTCTTTGATTTTCACAATGGTGAGTCATTTGTTGTTCTGAATGAAACTGGGGAAGTTCCTCATGCTGATAGCGAAACCAATGGTTTAATTGTAAAGGATGAACCAAAGAGTGTAGAATTGGGTGATCATGAAGAGGTAAACATTTCAGTTAACCATGTTGCTGTTGTAGAGCATTCACTTGAAACAGTAACGGCTGACAATGACAAAGCTGTAAAACCTGAAGTGCCATATGTAGATGATGAGGGAGGTGAAGATAAAGGACATGTTAAAGAAATAAAAGTAGTTAAGAGTGATTATCTCTTCACAAGTGAAGATCCAGAAGAGAATGCAGACAACTTTGATCCAGGTTGGGATGTGTTACATAACTTAAAAACAGATCAGGAGAGATACAAAGCTGTGAGAGAGCGTTGGCGAAGCTTGGTTATACCCAATCCTGCTATAGATCTAACCTACTACAGCTATAGAAGAAACAGAGATGAACCACAAGAAGAACCAGCAGAAGGTTCCAGTGAAACCCAATTAGTGCCTCTTGTAGAATCACGCCATAAGCGAACCCATAGTGATCCAAGTAGTTCATCAGAGGAGAGACGTGCAAAACGATTACGTACAAAATCCTGCAGTATATTGTTTGATGTGAAACTTAAGCAACTCAGAGAACAAATTGATGATGAGCGACATCAACTTTTGTATGAAGAGGCAAAAGCAGTGGAAAAGTTACACAATGTACAACGTATGCAGGAGATAAAACTGCAGAACTATTACGGTGTTTACCAGCCAGCGTCACGGATGCATATGCAGAACTATTATGGTGGTTACCAGCCTAGGTCGCAGATGCACTTGCAGAACTATTATGGTGGTTCCCAGCCTAAGTCACACATGCAAATCCTGCATGAGAAGTTTCTCCAGGTAAGTTTACAGTATATTCATAAAGAAAGTATCAAATCCTTCTTTCCCTGATTACCCTCCCCTTATGTAGGACTTACACCCCCTAGGACTTACAAGCCAGTGCCTAGGGTCAGACGCCTGTCGGGGAACAGAGGGACCTCTGGACCAGACAGAGTGAAGGCCTGGAAGCAGGTGGTCAGCCAAGCACCAAGTATGATAGTGAGGAAGAGGATGATATGAAATGGATGATTGGAAGGGCGATAATGGAGCAATTGGTGGAATGAATGGTGGGGGAAACCAGGGAACCCGGAGAAAACCCGCCCAGATGCTGCTTTGTCTACCACGAATACCAGATGCGGGTCCCGCCTAGGTGGTAGGTGAGCGGTCTAACCACTCAGCCACGGCACGACCATTAAAGTTTCAAATCAAAACCTACATCAAAATTTCTGTTACAGCAACAGTTTGTCATAAAACCGTCCTGCAAACATTAGCTGTCAGATTCAATAAAAAAAAATGAAGGTGTTAGCAGTGAAGCAACAGAGTCTAAAATAAAAACAAATATAGAGACTTAAATTATTATTTATTTATGCCAACAAACTTACTGTTGGTGTTTTTAAACATACAAGCCGTGTGTGGGCAAAGTTTAAGAGGTAGAACTGGAACTTAAAAATTCAAATGTGGTTCAAATCCCAGTTGTGGCATTGAATTTTTAAGTTCCAGTTCTACCTCTTATAGAGACTTAAAGTTTCACTTATCTTGGTAATTGCTGAAAGTTCTTAAAATCCTGCTGACATGTTTCATGATGTTTCCATTATATTTTCAAAGCTTATTTAAAACAGTTACCATAGTTACAGATGCTCAACTACTTAAAATATCTATGTGTCATCGACCTCTGAAAACCAAAGCTATAAATACTATTTATTAGTGGTATTTCAAAATTCATAACCAGTTACTGTTTTTTACTTTCTCTACTCGTAAGTAGAGGAAGTATTGTATTCCACCCATAAATTCGATGTCGAGATTTCACCGGAAATATGTTTTGAGGTCCCCTATTCCAAAAAAAGCATTTTTTGGAAAAAGGTCTGTGTGTGTGTGTGTGTGTGTGGGTGGGTGGGTGTGTGTGTGTGTGTCTGTGTCTGTGTGGGTGTGTGTGTGTGTGTGCGTGTGTCTGTGTCTGTGGACAGCATAACTAAAAACGAAAAGTCGGTTAAAAACCAAAGTTGGTATTTAAGTTTAGTGTCTTTCAGGGATGCGACACAAAGATTTTGAAGAAAATAGCTCCACCTTAAACTACCCTTTACATGGAAAATTTTTTTAAAATTTTGATTTTCTTGAAAATGGTTCTAACAATTTTGATCAAAAGGCCACGTCTTTGAAATATTTCTATGACAAATGAAATGTATATTTTGAATTTCCTGGCTATAGCCTATGTAGTCCTGTTTAGTCTGGATGACTTTGAATAACTCTTAAACCATAAGAGATAGACAAAATCTTACTGTACAAAAATGTACATCTCCCTAAACACACAATTTATGTGTCCATAAATGTTTTTGTAGAGTGAACCATTTTGGAGATATTCCTTGTTTTGTGTGTCAGTTTTGGGGAACTTAAAACTTTCGTGCAATGGAATATCATGCAAAGAGAACAGGATCTCAAAGCTTTAAAAGGTTTGACAATCGCTCAAAGCCTACCGTATTCCCATATTCCCCTTGCACCTACAAGGAAATAAGCAACTGTCCGCATTAGGCTCAAGAGCGTTAGTTCATCGGTCTGGGTGTTGCGCTGCATTCTGTTTTGGGCAATGACTTAGTTGCTGTAGATAAGGCACTGCGGTTCATCACAGACATTGAGTAGTCAAAATATGTTTAACTTGCTTTAGCTTTTCTAGGTTTTACCCTATTAGGCAGTGATGTGTTTTAACCTTATATTGTTTTATCTTTCTTAGCATTTTACATATTAGCTGTTTAAACTTTCACTTTTTTGACCTTTTACACCTTTTAAGTTTCATCTAAAAAGATGAAGAATAAAAATTCTTTTAGCCAGGTCACATTTTAACCTTGTCACTTTCATTTTTTAGCTTTGAACTTCTAAGTTTTGTCAGCCTTTGTAGTTTTGATGTTCTGACTTGGGGCCCAAATGACCTAGTTGTCAACGAGCCCTTAAATGTCACTCACTCACTCAGCTCACCTCTGTAGTGTGGTGGTAGCCTGTCTGCCTCACCTTCAAGAGGTTGCGAGTTCAAATCTCACTTAGGATGGTTTATTCGGATAAGGTTCTTTCCAAGGTTTTCCCTTATCCTGAGAAGATAAATGTTGGGTAGCTTAAAGCTCTATGGACCTCGGGCTCATTTGAACATCATTTCACCTTTTCATTCACAAACCATCTAATATGACACTACATTGGAGGACGCTAACAAAATAACTCACTCACAATACTTCTCTTATTTAGTATATGCAGGTGGCAGGAGAAATTAAAAAGGTCACTTTATTTACCTTCCTCACTTATTAAAAGAAAGAACCAGTTTCTTGCATAAAAATGTAGTCAAGGTTGATTACGAGCAAAAGCAAAACTAAGTGTTCAAGAACATCACTTCCTTTCTTGAGCAGCTTTATGTAAGCAAACATGTTATTGTGTCCTGTAGTTTATAACAGTGAGTTTAACCCTGTATGTTGGAAGCCTGATTTCTGTGTGCAATATTTTTCTTAAGGAGCAGCGGATGAGACAAATGCAGAAAGAAGACATGATAAAGAAGCGGAAAGAAGAGATACCGAGGTTCTTTGAAAGTAGTCATAGTCAGACACATGCTGAACAAGAAAAGAAAATGCATGTACTTGAGCAAGCCAGTACAGAAGTACAAGCATTATGCAAATTTTATAAAGGACTGGAAGAAACTACAGACAAAGATATTAGTGCTTATTTATCAGAAACACAGGTAGAAGATGTATGGGAGACCGAAGATTTTTATGAAAAGAGTGAAAAACTTTATGTATGAATGTTTTTTGATTAAGTAACATACTGATGTTTCAGTTGGGTGCTTAAATTTGCCAAGAAGAAGCTTGCAACACCCAGGTTACGTATACCTTTTATTCTGCTCAAAGACTATATTATTTAAAATGTTCAATACTTCAGCTTTATTTTTCTACAAACATTAGCCAGTAAATTAATTTTATTTGCAAGTTCAGTTTAGCCACTGCCATTTATTTGTATACTAGAGATTAGTATTTTATATCAAAATAACGGTTTCATGTTTACGTGAGGCAAACTTTTTATATTAAATTATTTCTTAAATAGCTTAAATAAAAGAAAAGGTTAAATAGACATATAAATATATTAGCACCAAGGATTGAAATTACAGACCCTCTGTGTAAATCACAAATGATAGGTAGCTATAGTTATATGTGTAACCATTAGGTTGTCCATCTCTGTAATACAAATTATAAATATAAATGTGTGACAATGTCAAAAACTGTATTGCAGTCTATTGACAATAAAGAATTTAATTTAATTTAATTAATTAAAGCAATGGCATATCTTGGTTAACAGAAATGTTTCTTATTGTTTCCTTTAGTGATTGTGGTAGCTGCAAAATTTAATGGCGGCTGATAGTTTACTATTACTATTCTTTTTCCTGTTGTACACATAGATTTCTGGACGCAAATGATATTTATATCACCGGCTGTACAGCCTGATTTCACTGCGTGTTTAACTATACATTACAGCAAGGTGTGGTAAGCCAATGATTGGATTTTGTATTGAGCCAACCACCTTTAAATTTTGCAGCTACCATGGTTATACAGGTGTTAAAATATTTTTGGGATATGGAGTGTAATTATGTGCCTTTACGAGGGGTGTGTAGTAAGTCATTCTTTGCAGAGAGGAAAAAGACAAGCATGACAGTTTATTTTTGGCTAATAATATAATGCAGTGTTCATGGATTGTTCACCCCATAAGACTAGGTTTGCTCGTAGATTGAAGTTTTTGCATGGAGTAATTTATTTATGCAACACAGTATTGGCTATGTTCCTGACTTTCAGTATTTTTACAAAGACTTAAGAGACCTGTAAAACATAGAATTAAGATTATACTTCGAAACATTCTGTTTCAATAGTACAAACTGGAATCAGTGATATATGAACAAGACCTGTGATCAGGTATATGAATTAAGAAAAATAAACCTGTTTTCTTGTTGAATTTATTTTCTTTAATATGCATAAGACTGAGGTAATAATATTTCCATTTCCAATTTTCCTTCATCGCAAATCTACAATACACATGAAAGGTAGAACTGGAACTTAAAAATTCAATGCCACAACTTGGATTTGAACCACAGACCTTCCGCTTACCAGGCGGCTGCTCTAACCATTGAGCTATTGTGACAAACTGCCAGAATGGCATTAAATTCTCAAACCAGTTCGTATTTCTCCTGGTAAACCACAAAGGCAGTCTCACATCAGAGACAAATTACCCCAATGGTGACTCACTATTGTAAGTACTTTATGTCCCAGGATTAAATAACCTTCAGATAGTAATTATTATTATTTATTCATGCCAACAATCTTACTGTTGGTGTTTTTAAACACACAAGCCATGTGTGGACAAAGTTTGAGAGGTAGAACTGGAACTTAAAAATTCAATGCCACAATAATAATAACTTCTACCTCTCAAACTTTGTCCACACACGGCTTGTGTGTTTAAAAACACCAACAGTAAGTTTGTTGGCATAAATAAATAATAATAATTACCATCTGAAGGTTATTTAATACTGAGACATAAAGTACTTACAGTAGTAAGTCACCATTGGGGTAATTTGTCTCTGATGTGAGACTGCCTTTGTGGTTTACCAGGAGAAATACGAACTGGTTTGAGAATTTAATGCCATTCTGGCAGTTTGTCACAATAGCTCAATGGTTAGAGCAGCCGCCTGGTAAATCCCAGTTGTGGCATTGAATTTTTAAGTTCCAGTTCTACCTCTCAAACTTTGCCCACACACGGCTTGTGTGTTTAAAAACACCAACAGTAAGTTTGTTGGCAGAAATA
The DNA here is from genome assembly GCA_030765045.1 of Tenodera sinensis. NCBI lineage: Eukaryota > Metazoa > Arthropoda > Insecta > Mantodea > Mantidae > Tenodera > Tenodera sinensis. The sequence goes on along the minus strand of CM060962.1, from coordinate 183,821,445 downwards.
AATAATAATAACTACAATAAACATATTTCTTGGCTCCCGGCTAATCTATATATGAAAGTATGTTTGTCCTCTATATGCTCCTAAACTGTTTGACCCATCACCTTGAAATCTGCACACACACAAACACACACACACACACACACACACACACACACACACACACACACACACATATATATATATATATATATATATATATATATATATATATATTTTTTTATATAGGATTAATGACTTCATTGTCAGAAATCCAGCATTAGCTAACAACATATTTTTTATATACTTATATATATTTTTTTTTTGAAGTTTGTATGCTATCCATTTTACTGTACAGTATAACATTCACATGATTTTATCTATATAGCGTTTCACTCTTAGAAGACAGTATGGAGTTAAATGGGACATCTCTGTCTCTATCTAGCGCATACAAGTTGCCATTAGCCGCATCCTTTTCTAACCTCGCTCTGTTGCCAGATTCCTAATAGCATGGTATAAATATTTGTTATAAATTTTAGGTTTGAACACATTATCCTATGCAGAATTTTTTTCTCTATCAGGTTATATCCTTTTCAGAGTCATTATACATTTCTATAGGTCCAAATTTCTTCAGAAAACTTTTTTTTCAATAGAAGTCCGATATTTGCTGTTTCTACACTCATCACGCACTAACTAACAAACTAACTGCTAGAATGCATCTATATTTTTTTCTTAGGTAGAGTAAACTATAGTGCTACTACCTGCCTACTTTGAATTCTCTATGTTTACCCAGTTAAGTGTTATAATTTTTTAAATTAAATGTTTTCGGAAAATTGTATATATGTGCACTGCAAAAGTTACGCAGTGTGAAACTTTTTTGTTATTGAGTTTACATCAGGGAACCAGCGAGAACAGATGTTGAGGAAGGTTGGAGAAAGTTTTTAAAATAAACCAAAAGGCAGTAACCTCTTTCTTTTATCCAGTAAGGCAAACAAAAGGTATTCATCTATTCAGCGTCAGGCCTGACACAGAAGATAGTATAAGGAGCAGCACTAGCATTAGTTCGAAAGAAGCCGTGTGTGTAACTGTGAGCTGTTATTGCGTTATTTGTTTAATATTTTTGTAAATATTTGTAGTTATGGAGGGTGAAGCTAGGAAGGGACGATATGTTGGTAAATAAAGAAGTAAGGAACGCCAAATAATTATGAATGTGTTAGATTATTTTTTAAGTAAAATGCGTGTAAGTAAGGCGGTAAAAGAAACAGCTAAGGCTATCGGGTGTTCAGAAGCAGTAGTGTGTATGATTAAAAAGGAACTAATGAAAGGACCTCTAAGAACGCCATCGAAAAAGAAAGCAAAAAGGGCGGGACTACACAAAACGCTAGGTTAACGCAATATGATTGAATAGTGCAAGGTGGAGTGCGGCGAATTGTTCATACTTTACTGTTTGCAAATATTCCACCCACGCTGAATATAATTTTGTCACAGTTCAACAGTGATGAGACCCTATCAAATTTCTCAAGGGCCACTCTGATTTGGGGTTCGAATATGAAAGAAAGGGTAACAAGTGCATATTAGTAGAAAGAGGCGATATCGATATCACCAGATGGCGACATAAATATCTAAAAGACGTAAAAGGTTTAGGGACCAGGGGAAATCAATTGTTTATACAGACGAGTCATTTGTAAATTTAGGTCATACAGTAACAAAGGCGTGGAGGGATACCAAAGTTAAAAGTGCCCGTCTCGTCAAGCAGCAATTGAAGGACTAAGTACAGGACTCAGGCCACCTCGAGTTGCTCGCGGAGAAAGATTCGCAACTAGTACATGTTGCAACACTGCGCTCCATTTAACGTGTACTGTCTTTTAAGGGTGAGACGCGCTTTAGTTGTTTTTCTTTTACGTAATAAGTTCACATATCCTTCCCTACTCACCCATCAACGTACAATTTTCTATGACTGAAATAGAAATGCCACCTATATCCACACAGTTTTCTCTCCTCACATTTCTTTTACAAAACATGATCACATTCTCTTTCTCTATTCCCCATCAACAAACAGTTCACATACTTTATGGTGCCCATTAAAGGGCTAAAATATGTCAAAATTTCGGATGGATGCAGTACCTCCTTTTTTAAGCAGTAGTCTATATGAATATGTGTCATGTTGCACTCATATGACTCTTTACTCTTGTACTAACCATACAAACTCTTATTCCTTTATCTTCTTCATGTTAGTTGAGATTAATATTTGCAGGAATTATCGTATTGCTTATATGGGAATAATGGAACAGTAGGCTTTGAGCGAGTCAAATTTTTTAAAGCTTTCAAATTCCATTCTCTTTGCAAGGTTAGCATATAAAAAAACGAATAATGATGTGCCATTTAACAGAAGTATAAGTTCTCCAGAACTCACACAAATAACAAGGAATATCTCCAAAATCGTTCTCTCTACAAAAAATTTATTTAGACATATGTGTTTTAGCAAGATTTGGTCTATCTCTTACAGTTTACCAGTTATGCAAAAGTCACCCAGAGCAAATTGGACTACATGGGCTATAGCCAGAAAGTTCAAGATATACATTTCATTTACCATAAAAATATCAAACATGACATTTTAATCAAAATCGTTTGAGTCATTTTGAAGAAAATAAAAATTTTTGAGAAATTTTCCATGTAAAGGGTAGTTTAGGATGGAGTTTTCTTCAAAATCTTTGTCGCACCCATGAAAGACAAACTTAAATACCATTTTTTAGTTATGCTAACAGATAAATGGACCTTTTTCTAAAAATGCTTGTTTTTGGATTCAGGGGGCCTCAAAACATTTCCACCAAAATCTCAATATCAAATTTTTGGGTGGAATACAATACTTCCTCTACTTTATGTAGTAGAGAAAGTAAAAATTAATGTTTAGCCTCTGTGTGTACATAAACTGCTTGGCTGATCACCTCAAAATTCCTCACATATATGTATTTTCTCATAGAGAAGGTTTTTGTGTTATCCATTTTTCTATAAACATAACATTCATATGGTTTTCTCTACTTACTTATCCTTTATGTAATAAATTCACGTATCCTTCCCTACTCGCCCTTCGACATAAAATCTGTACAATTTTCAATGACTGAAATACAAATGCTACTGTTATCTATACTCACATTTCTTTTACTGAACACAATCGCATTTGTTTCATACTATCTCGTCTACAAAGAATTTGTATAATTTTCTAGATGACTAACATAAATGCAATGTCTTACACTCACGCAGCTTTCACTACTTTCTTTTCTTCCTGTGATATTTGGGATTTTTCAACAGTGCTTTTACATAGTGTTTTCCTGATGTTTTATTTATTTATTTATTTTGGGTTCTGTATAGTATCCAATTTAAGTCTAAAAGTTGTAGGGATAAAATTGTCAAACCACGGGCAATGCTGGTATTTCAGCTAGTACCCAATAAAATAGTTGGTGTGTTAATCAACACAAGGTTCGCCTGGCACTGTCATATTAAGTGAAGAGCAACTTATGTTGACAAATGTAGCAGACGGGAAAGGGAACTACATGCATGTATGAGAACCAGTGATGCTCCTAGAAGGATTAAAAACTAGGAACTTATCATGTGTGACGAAAAGGAAAGTAAAAAACATTACAGTAGAATGCAATGCATACAAGTGGAGACAAGTTTGGGATTCAAAGCAGGTGAGGAAATGGTAGCCATAAAAAAGAAGCAAGGCCTTTGGGTAGTTTTCAAGGAGTACTCAGAAAAAATGATAATAGAAAATAAGAAAAGCAATGGGAGAGGAAGGAGAATAGGGCAATGTAAAAAGCAGGAAAGAAAATAAGGGCTCACTGAAAGTCAAAGAATCAGGTGCAAGCTGACCCTTAAAAGAAAAATCTGATGTGTTGCACTCACATAACTTTCTCCACTCCTGTACTAATTATTATTACAAACTCTTATTCTTTATCTTCCTCATGTTAGTCAAGATAAAACATTTGCAGAAATGATCTTACTGCTTAATTTCTTATAGATGTAAAGGGAATATGGGAATACATTATGCTGTGAACAATAGTCAAATCTTTAAAAGCTTGGAAATTCTGTTCTCTTTGCATGGCCAAACAGTTAAAAAAAAATGAATAGCGACCATCCATTTGAGAAAAGTTTACTGCAAAACACACAAATAACAAGGAATATCTCCAAAATAGCACTCCACAAAACAAAGAGTACAGATATAACTTGTGTGTTTTAACAAGACCTACATTTTTTGTATAGTAAGATTTGATCTATGTCTTACGGTTTACCAGTTATGAAAGTCATCAAGAGTAAACAGGACTACGTGGGCTATAGCCAGGAAATTCAAAATATAAATTTTATTTGCCATAAAAATATCTTACATTTCATTTTAATCAAAATCGTTACAAACCATTTTTGAGAAAATCAAAATTTTCTATGCAAAGGGTACTTTAGGGTAGAGGAATTTTCTTCAAAATCTTTGTGCTGTGTCCTTGAAAGACATTAAACTTAAATACCAACTTTCGTTTTGAACCAACTTCATTTTTGAGTTATGTTGTTCACAGACAGACACACACACACAACCTTTTTTTGGGCTAAGGTGGTCTCAAAAACATATACCCTAAGACAAAAAAATCTGATGTGTTGTAATCACATGACTTTCTCTACTCTTGTACTAACCATTCTTACAAACTCTTATTCCTATATCTACTTCTTGTTAGTTGAGATAAACATTTGTACAAATTATCTTATTGCTTATTCCCTTGTAGGTGCAAGGGGAATATTAGAATACAGTAGGCTTTCTGCAATAGTTAAATCTTTTAAAGCTTTGAGATTCCGTTCTCTTTGCACACTTAACATATAAAAAAATGAACGACGATGTTCCGTTTCATGAAAGTTTCTAAGTTTTCTGAAACTCACACACATAACAAGGAATATCTCCGAAATGGTTCACCCTACAAGAAAATTTATTGAGACATAAATTGTGTATTTTAGCAAGATCTACATTTTTTGTAGAGTATGATTTGGTCTATCTCTAATGGTTTACCAGTTATGCAAAAGTCGTCCAGAGTAAATGCGGCTACAGGGGCTATAGTCAGAAAATTCCAGATATACATTTCATTTGTCATAAAAATATCTAAGCATATGACATTTTAATCAAAATTATTAGAGCCATTTTCAAGAAAATCAAAATTTTCGAAAAATGTTCCATGTAAAGGGTAGTTTAGGGTGGGGCTGTTTTCTTCAAAATCTTCGTGTTGCATCCTTGAAAGACATTAAACTTAAATACCAACTTTGGTTTTTAACCGACTTTTCGTTTTTGAGTTATGCTGTCCACAGACACACACAAAGACCTTTTTCTAAAAATACTTTTTTTTGGATTCAGGGGGTCTCAAAACATATATTTCCGGTGAAATCTCGACATAGAATTTTTGGGTGGAATACAATACTTCCCCTACTTACCAGTAGGTAGAGAAAGTAAAAATGAGCAGACTTTGGGAGCGTATATTTGTCTAAGTCCAACCACTGAGCGATCCACTCACATTGAATAGTTGAGACTCAATAATGAGAAATGACAACAGAACAACGCTAAAGACACGCATTCCGTGACACCTTTGTAAACCGGCCGCAGATACAACATGAACTTAGACAAATATATGCTTCTAGAGTGTGCTCTTTTTTTTTTTTTAATTTCTTGCCTTAGGGTGTGTATTTCTGGTGAAATCTTGGCATCAAATTTTCGGGTTGAATACAATACTCCCCCACTTACTCTATGTAATATAGAAAGTAAAAATTAACCAGGCTCAAACTGATTAAGAATGTAACTGAGATTTAAAATGTATTTACATCTTTGTATTCTGTTAATTATGAATAAATATTCTACTCCACTGATTGCAGGCTTCTGTTAGACTTTTCAAATTCTACCCTCACCTTAGCAGATATACTTCAATTAGCTTAGAATGCTCTTTACTGCTCTGTGATTCATTGATAAGGGCCACTCAAGGTGTACATCACTCCTGTATGAGGATTTGCTTCTGCTTCTAACATTCATCTTTAAGTATAGTTGAACCTGATTTTATGCATATATCAAGGGGAAAAGGGAAGATTACTCGTGACTCAGAATTACTTACAGATGAGATTTTGATAATGCATCATATTCTTTTTAAAAAAATCTGATATGCACTCACATGACTTTCTCTATGCTTGCACTAACTGTTCTTACAAATTCTTATTCCTCTATCTTCTTCATGCTAATAGAGATAAACATTTGTAGAAATTATTTTATTGCTCATTTTCTTGTAAGTACAAGGAGAGTGCGGGAATAGAGTAGGCTTTGAGCGATAGCCAAATCTTTTAAAGCTTTGAAATTCTGTTCTCTCTGCACAGCCAAACATAAAAAGTAAATAACAACATTCCGTTTGAGAAAAGTTTGAAGTATTGCAAAACTCGCACAAATGGAAATAAACTTTGGTATAACAAATTAAGCAGAATATTGTTCACTGCAATAATTTCCTGAAGTTGCACACAGAATGTTATTCTCATTTATTCGTCAATTGGACATAATTTATGAAAACTTGTAGCTTATTAAAATTAAATTCTGCTTTCAGCAGTTGCCAGCTGATTTGCATTCAGTGAATGCCAACGCTGTGGGCTTTTCTTAAATATAATAAATATTTAGAGACTAAAAGCTTTATGTATCTTAGTATTTGCTGCTAGTTCTTAAAAAACATGTTTCATGATGATTCCATCGTATCATCAGTGCTTGTGTTATAATAGTTACTATAGCTACAAACACTCAATTACTTAATATTTATATGTATTACCAATTTCTGAAAACAAAACAAACCTGTTAAAACAATCAATAGACGGTATTTCAAAATTCATAACATGGTCCCTATTTTTAAAAATAAATTTATTTTCCCAAACCTTAAATCTATGAGTCCCTTTATTTGTTTTAATAATTTAACCTCTGGATTTATTTGAGTAAATTACCAAAAATGATCTGCTACAGCTGATTTATCTTTCAGCTGTTTATATTTAATATTTCTAAAATGTTCCTTTATTCTGGTTTCCAAATTATGTTTATTTTTAGTAATATAAACCCTGTCAAAATTCAAACAGCAAAATTGATAAATGCCACGTATTTCATAATTTGTAATTTTATCCTTTTTAGAAAAATTTAGCAAATTTTGATTACTATATTTATTTTGAAGAACCAAAGTTATTCCATGCTCCTTAAATTTTCTATTAGCTACAGGCTGGTAAGTCAACTTTTTAAAAATGCAATCATCTTTGATTTTTTTAAGGGTAGAAGCTTTTTAACAGGCTTTCTGTATATAAATTTCTGTATCTTTATATGTATAATATCTGTATTAATACCATTAATTACCACAGTGTTAATGTGTTTATATTGTGTGTTGAATTCTTCCTTATTATGGGGTATATTTATTAACCTGTAAATTAAGCTGTTAAAAACAGCAATCTTGTGTGAAAAAGAATTAAAACGTTTACTTTTAATGTAATTATCAGTATGAGTAGATTTTCTATAAATGCCAAAATTCAATTTATTGTTTATATCTGCTAAATTTCTGCTCCAATATGATTGATATTTTCAGGTAGATAGTTCTTTGCCTATTTAATGATTTCTTATTTTCCACTTTTCCATATTCCCTTCAAGACTAGAGCTATCGCACAATTCTCAGACCTACTGAGATCGGCCAAAGAGAAACGCCACCCACACACACATCTGTAGGTGTATATAAAGTTCCCTTCAGTTGCGGAAAGTATACATAGGCACTACCATGCGCAGTGTGGCCACCATATTTAAAGAACATGAGCGTCATACCAAATTAGGACAAGCAGGAAAAATCGTCTGTGGCAGAGCACGCCTTATTATTCGACCATGATGTCAACTTTAAAGAAACCCAAATCCTGTCCTCTAGAGTCAACTACAAAGGGAAGTCATAAAAATCTACAAACACAGAGACAACTTCAAACGAAAGGAGGAAGCACTCCGTGTGCAGAAAGCATGGATACCGGTCTTAGATAACCTTTCAGACACACACAACAGCTGTAATAGAACCCCGTCTACACTCGGCCTGCCAACCGATATGAGCTAATCACCACCTTAGCGCAACAATGCCTGCTATATAAGAGTGCCAACGGTCCTTGCTTCCACATCCCTCTCTCTCTCTCTCTCTCTCTCTCTCTCTCTCTCTCTCTCTCTCTCTCTCTCTCTCTCTCTCTCTCTCTCTGCTTCTACATTCGCACTCTGACCAGTGCAGACAATGGATCGTCTTACCCCAATGATGCCAAGCGCAGTACTTGGCAAAACATCAGTATCTTCAATGCCTTCTAGACCATGGCCTACAAGCCTGAAAGAGAAAACACTAGCTAATAGTCAGGACACCGGCCGTGAAAGCCTAAGTTGATAGATCTACTTAAGTTACTCGCACTTATGGGCACCAAATAAAGTGCAATGAAAGCAGAAATAAGCATTTTTGATGTCACATTCACAGAACCATTTGTTTTTCATGTGAATGTCCTATTTATTTCCTACAGTTAAAACCATCACCTTTTTGTTCTATATTTATGTGCAGATCAGTAGAAGGTCTTGCTACGTATTTCAGTTTCACTTTGTCTTCTAACAATGATGTAGAAAATGGACTACTTAGTAAACACTTTCTTTACTCGTGTTACATAATGCTCATGAATTTAACAGTTTTCCTAGCAAAAGCAGACTTAATCTTTAGTTGTCTGCTGTAGCAGTATTGGCAATGCAAGTGGCGTTATTAGAAAACAACATGAGCGTCAGCAGATATTTTTCCAGGGGGGGGGGGGGGGCCCACATGTTGGAACTTTGCAATCAGATATTATTAATTCATCATTTTATTGTCAAAATTTATATTGTTGCAGTTAACCGTATTGGTTTGTGCTAAATAACAATTGTTCTAAATTAAAATAATAGTTTAATAGTCCGTAATTGGTTGCACATTAAGTTCACAAACCTCCAAGGGGGACCGCGCCCCCCCCCCCTTGCCCCCCGTTCGCGACGCGCATGCATAGAAGTGCAACATATTGCATTGACAGATTTCTCTATCCATTTTTAAGGTAATATACAGAGATGCAATTATCCTATGTAGTTTGTGTTTTACCCTTCTCTTATGTTGTACAATGACATGTATTTCTCTACTCCCTGGTCTAGCCATTTCCCTAAAACAAAGCTTGGATAATGTATAGCATTGACCAAAACCCAATTTTCATCACAGATACCTGCGTTAGGGAATGTTGGGTACCCTGATAAATAGCATCAGCACATAATTATTGTTTTAAGATAATTATTTTGCCTCCTGAAACTCCTAACAACACGCAAATAGCCTTTTTCAAACTTCGTTAGAAGGCAGACGACCTGTAGCAATGGCACATAGGTGGGGACATTAGTGAGGTAGGGGAAGGCAGGGAAAGTGCTATTGCCAACATATGAAATGTAAGAACTATGTTAGCAACATATACATGCATGCTTCTGTGTCGAGTGCCAATGTTGGCAACATCCGGAAAGGAGAGGGAAGGGATGCAGTAGAGACGTAAGCTCCCAAGGTGCGTTGGATGAAGCACATGTAGATATTTTTGTCACTTTCAGCACCTTGCCTCTATAAAGTGGAGTTTACTCACATGAATAAATTCTATATTGCATTGGTCAATTATTGCTGAAGTTGTGCAATAAAACTGTGCAATATTGTGCTAAAGATGTATAAACTATAGTTAAAGTGTTTTGGTCAATACTATACATTATCCCAAAGCATAAGCTTTAAAATGAAAACAACAGAATTCAGATAGGTTTAAAAATGGTCAATATATTAGACATAAACCTGGATTTCACAACTTTCTAACTATTCCGACATACCTCCCCTAACGAAGCGATCTCCATGGTTTAAGAAATCCACTCTCAGTAGAGCCGCAATCTCTTTGATCTCAAAAATCCGATTTGGAGTTGCCGTTACACCGGCCTACTTATTTAAAATCCGCCAAAGAGCCTCCCCAAATTGTGATTGTGGTGCCTACGGTGATATCAACCACATCCTTTTTAATTGCCCCTTACATACACTTTCTGTTACGCAATTTATCAGCACACTAGCCCAGCGTTATGGCAATGGCCCATGGAATATCTCACCTCTGGTATATACTGCTGATACCCATTTGCCACGACTACTATTCGCCATCTCGTTAACTGCAAAATGAAACTATAAACTGTGATCCGACCCTCCTTTAGTGTTACATAATTTCTGTCAGTGCTCTTACTCTTTTCGATTCGACGCAGACATCGATTAAACCCCAAACAACAACAACAACAACAACCTTGTCTAAACTTTCAACTTTTCAAACAACTAAACAACAGACTATTAATTCCATTGTTATATTGTTAATATACAGGAATTTGTTTTCATTATTATAAAATTGTGACTGAACATCATGCTACATTTGGATATAAAAGGCGAAAATATAAAGGTAAGTTATAATATAGCTGTAAAGCCTGCTTCTTTTTATTATAAGAAATAAGCATGTGATATGTTTACAGAAACAGAAATTTAATGTAAATAGCTAATTTTATTTATCTCATTTATCATGTTTGAAGAGTAGCCTAAACATATTCTAGCATTTTCTTCTTTAGATTGAAATGGTGGCATATTCTAGAAAAGGTAAGGTTTTCGTTTAATTAAAAGAAATAAATATGAGATACATTTACAGGAACGCAATATGAATTTAAATAGCTGATTTTGTTTATCTCATTTATCATTCTTGAAGAGTAGCTGGCATTTTCTTCTTTAGATTGAAACGGTGGAACATTCTACAAACGTTATGGTTTTCAGGTCCCTCTAAAAGTATTGTATGAAGAATAATTATGTAGACTTTTTAAGGACCAGACAAAGGCATGAGATTCAATCGGTGAAAGTAAAGTTTTATTTTTTTCAGTTTTTGATAGTAATTATTTTTGTGATAGAAATGGTATAATGTCTTTACTGTTTTCCTTTTCCTGTTATATAGTATCACATTTGTTGAAGGTAAAATATAAACTTTCATCCCCAGTAGTCAGTAAAACACGACAGGCAACTAATAAGTACATTGCAGGTAATGGAGGAATTATTGTATTGTCCCTTGTGGCCAGCTCACCTTTTTGCAATCTCGCACGGAATGAAATAGTTGTATAGTGAATAAAAAGTGATGGAATAGAGAATGTGTTTGGGATGGAGTGGAGTGTGGTACGGAAATCCACAACAGTTCTTGTCTACTTACTCAACATCCAATTCATATAATTTTTTATATAATGAAACTTCAAATGCAATGTGTTTAATTCATAAGGTTTTCTCCCCTCACTTTTCTTTTACGTAATACATAGAAATGCAACATAAACATTTAGATGGTTTCCTCTACTCGTCTTCCTTTACATAATTCATAGAAGTGCAAAATATTGCATTGACAGATTTCTCTACCCATTTTGTAATGTAATATACAGAGATGCAATTATCTTACCTAGTTTTTTTTTTTTTACCCTTCTCTTATGTTGTACAATGACATGTATTTCTCTACTCCCTGGTCTAGCCATTTCCCTAAAACAAAGCTTGGATAATGTATAGCATTGACCAAAACCCAATTTTCATCACAGATACCTGCGTTAGGGAATGTTGGGTACCCTGATAAATAGCATCAGCACATAATTATTGTTTTAAGATAATTATTTTGCCTCCTGAAACTCCTAACAACACGCAAATAGCCTTTTTCAAACTTCGTTAGAAGGCAGACGACCTGTAGCAATGGCACATAGGTGGGACATTAGTGAGGTAGGGGAAGGCAGGGAAAGTGCTATTGCCAACATATGAAATGTAAGAACTATCTTAGCAACATATAGATGCATGCTTCTGTGTCGAGTGTCAATGTTGACAACATCTGGACATGAGTGGGAAGTGATGTGGCAGAGAGGGAAGTTCCCATGATGCGTTGGGTGGAGCACATGTAGATAATTTTGTCACTTTCAGCACCTAACTTTTATAAAGTGCAGTATACACACATGAGTAAATTATAGATTGTGTATGTCAGTTATTATTCCTAAAGACGTGTTCTTAATATTTGTGCAATAGAACAGTATTATGTTAAAGGTGTGGGAAACTGTATTTAAAGTATTATACATTATCCAAAAGCATAAGCTTTAAAATAAAAGCAATAGTGTGGTTTTCTTTTAATTAAAAGAAATAAATATGAGATACATTTACTCAAACAGAAATTGAATTTAAATAGCTAACCATATTTATTTCATTTATCATGTTTGAAGAGTAGCCTAAACACATGCTAGCATTAATTAAAGAAATTGAAACTATTAGCAGTGAAGCAAAAAGATTCTAAAGTAAGAACAAATTATAAACTAAAAACTTCACTCACTTTAGCTTTGAGAATGAGTTGGAGTCAACTTGAAACTTTAGTCAGCAATTTGCACGAAAAACTTGCAACATTACTAAGATAAGTGAAGTTTTAGTTTCTATTTTGTTCTTACTTTAGAATATGCTAGCATTTTCTTCCTTAATTTGAAATGGTGGAATATTCTACAAAAGGTATGGTTTTCAGGTCCCTCTAAAAATTATTGCATGAAGAATAATTATTTAGACTTTGTAAGGACAAGACAAAGGCATGAGGTTCAATAAGGAAGGCACAGTTTTATTTTTTCAGTTTTTATGGTAATTATTTTTCTGATAGAAATTATGTAATATCTTTAGTGTTTCCGTCTCCTGTTGTACAGTATCATATTTGTTGAAGACGAAATATTAAATTTCATCCCCAATAATCGGTAAAACACAGCAGACAACCAACAAGTACACTGCAGGCAATGGAGGAATTGGATGGCATTCAATTCATAAGGTTTTTAAGTTCCAGTTCTACCTCTCAAACTTTGCCCACACACGGCTTGTGTGTTTAAAAACACCAACAGTAAGTTTGCTGGCATAAATAAATAATAATTACCATCTGAAGATTATTTAATTCTGGGACCATGAGTGTCGGCAGACTTTTTTCCAGGGGAGGGCCACATGTTGGAAATTTGCAATCATACAATATTAAACCATTATTTTACTGTCAAAATTTATAATATTTGTTGCAGATAACCGTATTAATTTGTGCTAAATAAAAATTGTTCCTTACATCAAAATTAAAATAATAGTTTAATAGTCAGTAACTGGCTGCACATTAAGTTCAGCAACTTCCAAGGGGGAGGGGCCGTGGTCCCCCACCCTTGCCCCCGTTTCGCGACGCCCATGGAAAACAATTATTAATTTAAATTTAACTATGAACTATGGGAAATGAATGATGAATTTGATATTACAAAGCACAATTTTCCGCTAAATTTCACACTGAAAAGTAGGGATACGTGTCTTATTTCTGATATCTCAATACATCATACTTGTCTTAGGTTAAGTATAAGTTGGTATGTTTGATTGACATTTGCTATCAAGATAGCCATAACAGAAACTAGCTGGTACGGATTTTGCCCATCTCCTTACCCCTCCACTCGCCACCAATGTTGCAAGCAGTGTTGCCAATTTAGCCTTTTTATGGCTAGATCTGGCCTTTTTGAGAACCTATCTAGCTATAAATTTTCCAAAAAGCTACAAGTAGCTTTCCTGGCCTTTTTTCTAAGCTTCATTAGCTTTTTCTAGCCTTTTTCATTTTTTACTCATCTAAATGGGCAGAAGAGAACCTCCCCCCTTCAATCCTTAAAACTCATAGTAGTTTCCTAGAAAAGGTAACACAGACTAAATCCAAATTGAACATTTCTAACACCAGAGAAAATCTACTTATAAGAGAAAATCCATTGGAATTATTGCAACCTACCTTCAATTTGGAATTAATAGAGGAAATAAGTAAATCAGACACACCAAAAGAAATACAAAAACTTCTAGCTCTAGAAACAATCAGTACTAGGTATCCCACAGAAGAATGGCTGCACATATATACTGATGGATCCTCCAAGGAAAACCTTACTGGAGCTGGAGTTACATGTTCACATTTTTCCTTTTATCATTCTGTTGGCAGAGACACAACAAATTATGATGGAGAAATAGAGGCTATATACATTGCTCTCCGACAATTATTAAATCTTCCCTTAAATAAATTTAACAAGGCAGTAATTCTTTCAGATTCTAAAGCTGCAATTCAGGGAATATGTTCAAATACTACAAAGAAGTCAACAAAAATTAGAGAATGCTACAAAATGTTAACACAACTCCAAAAAGTTAATAAGACTGTTCATCTCCAATGGATTCCAGCACACTGTGGAGTAATGGGGAATCAAGCTGCAGACTCACTTGCAAAGAAAGGCACAACAATAAAACAAAAGTCTAAATTCAATTTCTCATATTCCTCAATAAAACGCTTGATCATTAAAAATTTTTGTCATTCATACCTACAAGAAATAGAAACAAATACCAAAGATAAAAAATGGATTACACTACTTTCCAATCCAGATATAATCCCCCAGAGACCAAGGAAAACAGCGGTTGCAGCCTTCCGACTATTGACAAATCACGACTGCTTGGCAAGTCATCTCTACAGAATGGGTATCTCAGCCTCACCAATATGTGTTCTGTGTAACGATCCAGCAGAAATGAATGAAGACCACTTGAAGACCTGTGAAGCATTAAGATCAGAAGAAACTACAGTTCAAAAGTATTGGAAAGCACGAATGCTAATGGCTTCATTGCCAGATGCAAGGCACTAGAAAACAACAACAACTCATCTACCGGTACCTTTAAAATAATACATAATTTAATCTCACTACTGCAGCTATTGCATGTAATGAAACAATCCTTTTGGTGAATTCCCGAATCTTTTGAATCTGGGAGTGTGGATTCCATCAAGTTGTTAGATTCTTTGGCACGTTTTAGAAAAAGGTCTGTGTGTGTATTTCGAGCCTGTGGACAACATAACTCAAAAACGAAAAGTTGGTTAGAAATCAAAGTTGGTATTTAAGTTTAATGTCTTTCAAGGATGCGACACGAAGATTTTGAAGAAAATTGTTCCACCCTAAACTACACTTTACATGGAAAATTTCGATTTTCTTGAAAATGGCTCTAATGATTTTGACGTCGGTCTGGGTGGCTCAGTTGGTTAGACGCTGGCCTACCGATCCCAAGGTCGTGGGTTCAGATGCGGCCCAGACCGATGGTTTTTATGTGTGCTTAAAAACGACAGCTCCATGTCAGTAGATTTACTGGCATGTAAAAGAACTCCTGCGGGACAAAATTCCGGCACACCGGCGACGCTAATGTGATCCTAGCTATTGACAGCGTCGTTAAACATCAAAGTAAAAAGAAGACTTTGATTAAAATGCCATATGTTTGAAATATTTTTATGACAAATGAAATGTATATTTTGAATTTTCTGGCTATAACCTTTGTACTCCTATTTACTCTGGACGACTTTTGCATAACTGGTAAACCTTTAGAGATAGACCAAATCTTACTATGAAAAACTGTAGATCTTTCTAAAATACACAATTTATGTCTGAATAATTTTTTATAGTGTACCATTTCGGAGATATGCCTTGTTATTTGTATTTCTGTCAAATGGAACACCGTTATTCAATTTGCTATATTAACCCTGCAAAGAGAACGGAAGCTTTAAAAGATTTGACAATCGCTCAAATTCTGTATTCTAATATTCTCCTTCCACCTACAAGGAAATAATCAATAAGATAATTCCTGCAAATGTTTATCTCAACTAACACAAAGAAGACATAGGAATAAGAGTTTGTAAGAATGGTTAGTACAAGAGTAGAGAAAGTCATGTGGCCTCAATACATCGGATTTTTCATGCGAAGTTCCAGACGAAATATTGAAGCTTGTTGGAACAAATGCTGCATACATGCAAGAGCCTAAGGGAAATCCCAGCTGCAGCAGTAGAAATGAGGCACAGGGGGATGACGAAGACCACGTTTATTTTTGCGTATGATCCATGCGTATTTTTTTAATAATGTAGTTTTCTAATGTTTATATAGGGTATTAAAATATAATCTAGCCTTTTCTAGCCTTTTTTGGCACGCCGGTTTAGCTTGTTTTATTGAATTATAGTTGGCAACACTAGTTGCAAGTGAATGTCCACAATGCGGTCCATCCATGCCAAAAGTAAGCTGGCATGGATCCATAAAATAGTAGCATAATAGTCTTGCAAACTTAGATACTAGCCGTCTCTTCTGTGGCTTTTTGTTGTTAGGTAAGACATTTCCTTGTGTCTTGAAGAATATTAAGCCTAACTACTTTTGGAGTATACAAACAATTGGTGCTGTTTTTATGTATTACGAAGTTGTGATGGTGATGAGCTTTTGACTCTTTCGTTATCTCGGGTCGTGGTACTGGATGGAATGAACATACACTCGGGTTTAACTTTGGCGAAACATTTTATTTGCACCTTCTTGTTCACTGTATTTAAATCTTATCACAGTAGAAAGTCTTTTATTTCAGTGGATCGACTTCCCTGTCGGTCTGGGTGGCTCAGTTGGTTAGACGCTGGCCTACTGTTCCCAAGGTCGCGGGTTCAAATCCGGCCCAGACCGATGGTTTTTAAGTGTGCTTAAAAACGACAGCTCCATGTGAATAGATTTACTGGCATGTAAAAGAACTCCTGCGGGACAAAATTCCGGCACACCGGCGACGCTGATGTGATCCTGGCAATTGACAGCGGCGTTAAATAACAAAATAATTTTTTTTTATCGACTTCCCTAGCATCGCCGAAATTTAATGTCTGAAAATTTAGCGATATTTCGCTAAAAGTGTTTTCTATCACTTTACACTTCGTCTATTTTACGTCCTTTTATTTAATCGCGCACTTCGTATTAACCAACTTATTAAAGTTAGCTAATGTTTCACTTATTTTACACAAATTAACGGTCTTTAAACACTTAGTAAATTTACTTTCACTATTTTATGACGCGTACACATAGACGCTAATAATAATTTCTTTTGGTTGCGAGTCTAAGATTCCGACTGCCATGTGTACATCCGCGTATGCCTTCATCAAATAGTTCCCGCATTGTTAGAGAAGCGATCCTTAGCCAGTTTCCCTTCGCTTTCAATATTGAACACATATAATTCTTTTATTTATACATATATATTAAAGTTAAATATGGAAATATTTATGATATCTTTAAACAAACTTAATTGTTTGTAACAATGAACATTAGTAACACGTTTTCGTCATTTAATCAACTCATACCAACATCAAAAACAAATTACACTCTTAACAAATATTCACATAAACGATTTTCTTTTGGGGTCTTTTAATATTCTGTCTCACAGTTTAAAATACGTATTTGCCCCCCCCCCCCCTTTTTAAGTTAGTGCTATGGCCGCCCCTGCTCAAAACCAATATGACTACCAAACCAGAACCAAAGGCAATTTAAAACCACTGGAACATGGACTAACACTATTTGAAAAAAGCCCACTCTATGCAGGAATAAAAATTTATTGTAAATTACCCACTAAAATAAGACAAAAAACAAAATCACTTAATAATACTATCAAAAACATGTTTGTAATAAAAAATCATACTACTCAGTAAGAGAATATATGGAGGATAGTTTTTAAAAAGTTTTGTATTCTTTCAATTTTGTAAGGGAATTTTGCCCTAAATATTGTACCTGATCAATTGTAGAAACACCTGTCTAGATGTATAGTGATAAATAAGGTTGTTGTTACTATTATTATTAAATTTATCATCACAAATTACTCCACTTAACGTACACAAAGTGATATAAATAGTGAAACTCATCAATGATTTTGGAAGTCGGAGGACCTGTGGTTAAAATTCCAGCTGTGTCACTAAATTTTTCAGTTCAGATTCTTCTCAAACATCACCCACACACGATTTCTGTGTTTAAAAACACCAAAAGTAAGTTTGTTGGCATAAATATTTGTGTACCTTACCTTTTATTGGGATGTATTTCAAAGACCATTGTGTTCATTATCAGTGGTTTCTTGACTAACCAAGAAACTTCATTATCAACTAATTGTTGACAATGAAGATGATTTTTGAAATGAGTCTGGATAAAAAGTTAAGTGAAACTAAAAGTTTCTATAGGTGGACTCAAATACTTCTACAAAATCATTACTATCACAAGTCAAATTTCTGCACACCTGTTTTTAATTCTTATTACTCTTAGTGCTTGTCATTTTGTTTAAGTCAAAAAAGAATTTTGGTTTTATTAAGGATGAAATAATAAACCATAGCTGTTTTACATCATGTTGTATATTTTCATCTACACAACTGCAATAAATTTTGTTTTTAACTTACACATTTTATTTTGTAATCACATTCATACTTGTTTTATATATACTGCTGAAAAATAAATAATTTATCATTTGCTCAATTTTGTCAGACAATCCCAGCACCATCTCAAGTCGAATAATTTCCATAATAAATTACATCCTCACAATCACGTTCGTGAGTGTATCCATTTCTATTCTAAACTTAGATCTTCCTTGCTTTAAGCCTTGTACATATCAACTGCTAAAAATGTGAATAAAGCTTTCCAAAAACCAGTGTAAGTGCATAAAAATCTTTTAGGTGTACAGTGTTACGTAACAGCTTTTTATCAGTTAGTTTTACTAGATTGTTTTAAACAGTTACTGGAGGTATTCTTGAAGCTAAAAGCTGGGTAAAGATCACATTAACAGAAAAATGACTACCAAAATGTAAGTTTTTGCACATGTGCTTATATACACTTTACAGATTTTTTCTTTTTTCTCTAAAATTATAGAAAACAATGGTATAACAACAATCCTGCTATGGAAATGTAACAGTTTATCGAGTATTAACAATTTTACTTGACTTGTCAAGTGCTTTGGTTGAAATGACTGCTTTTGCTATGTACAATAAATTACATTTATGTGCTTTAAAATATAAGGGAAATAATGTACATAGCATTTAAATACATTACAAAAAGTTTATCACGGAGTTTAATATCTTACCAAAGTGCCATTAGATCAGTCAAATTATACTGTGAAGAGAAAATGCTGCTGCTCGAGATATTAATACTACATTTTACATGGATATGAGCTGAAAAGATTAACTGCAATTAAATTATCAAAGATAAAATTTAATTTTTACATCTGCTGCATTTATTTAAGGATTTTGT
Organism: Tenodera sinensis; assembly: GCA_030765045.1. Taxonomy (NCBI): domain Eukaryota; kingdom Metazoa; phylum Arthropoda; class Insecta; order Mantodea; family Mantidae; genus Tenodera; species Tenodera sinensis. The sequence continues at coordinate 183,802,295 of CM060962.1, read as the reverse complement.
TCGACCCTCTTAAACCCAATATGGGCTATGTGCTCTGATATGCAACTTAAAATCAGCAAAGCAGTAAAGTTTCCTACCCACAACCATCTAAATTTCTAATAACCTCCAGGTTTCTTACAATTACTCAAGCATTTAATATTTGGAAAATACTCTAAAACTTAAAACCATCAATGCCAAATCAAGCATAATCTGCAAATGGTTTTATATGCTACAGAAAAACAAACCTGCAACACTTGCAAGAACAGCTTGTACAGCATGTTTATTGCTCTAACTCACACATCTGAAAGAGCCTTGCTTGGCAAGCTACATTTTAAGATACATAAATTGTGATTTTAAAAAAAATACTGCTCTTAGAATATTTGTCACATTTCATATCACACACTGGAACAGCAGCTCTTGGATCCACATTTGTTGAACTCAATACTAAGCATAGTGCTGGCATTGATCCATATTTTTAAATAGTCATTGCATCTTCTAACAAAGCTGTCAGTTCTCGCAGATGCTGCATCTTGCTACCCGTAGCTGGAGATGCTGCTGTTGGTTGGCCCACATACCTACACAACATAAACCAATATTAACACACTGAAACCTTAAGGCAAGAAGACTAAAGGCAAAAATTACTAATGTATGACATTTTTATTGTTTTGTGCACTCTTATTAATTGTAATGTCCTGTCCAATGTTATACAAATTTTATAGCTGCAGGCACAATATCTGTATTTTAAATATATACAGTTGAACCTCCTTTATACGTAACCCAGTTCTAAGTAATTTACATTTATATGTAAATTTTCGTAGGTCCCGGCAAAATGTAAGTTATAAATGTGTTAATAAAACCCTATTTATGCATAATCTGCTGTTATACATATTAAATTTCAGTGGAATATGACTGAGTTTTACGTAATCATAATGAGCGTACAGCATACGCTGTCTTAAAAGAAACTTGGGTGTATTTTCCTTATCTCAGTTGACAAAGACGCAAGCTGAGCGGGCGGCTTTCAGCATGACAATGTTGTAACGACAAACAAGAAGTAAAGATAAACATTTTCAGTATCTGGTGTACACTGATTAACAGGAGTTTTGTCTTTCAGTTCTCAATGGCTTTTAATCAGCCATGAAGAACAGAAAAAGAAATGTTATATACTAGATCAGAAAGTAAAATTCATAAGAGAGGTGGAGCTTAATCCACACAAATGCAACACCAAAATTGCTTCAGACTTAGGAATTGCTTATACCAGACTACGCAGTCATCAGTAACAAAATGGTGTGTATGCACTTAATACAAGAAAAGTGAAACAAGCGAAATTAACTGATTTTTTTAAAGCAGGACCAAGTTCAAAATAATGTTTTCTTCGTGCATATCTTTGTTTGTAAGATTTTACACATGTAGGCCTACTGTATTGCTTTGCTTTTTAAAAAAATATGCATTATCAAAATCTCATTTGTAAGTAAATTCTGAGTTACAAGTAATCTTCCCTCATTCTCTTGATATGCACATAAATCAGGTTCAACTGTATTTAAAAATCACACTGCACCTGCCATTTTTTAATGTGAAACCTACATCACTTAACACAATAAAAGCAAAATAAGAATTCCTAAACACTTAAGAATAGAAAGTGTGAACTTTGTCCCAACTTTTAGGGAATGTTTCACTCTTCCAGTTGGCTCTGTGAATCGATATTATATAATGAACAGTTGAAAAGAGTATCTTTCTTGATATTTGCAGATTATGTCTCTTTTCAATGAGGTTAGCTTGGTGGTCTGGGAGTGTGCAATCTTCATTTTCAACCATTACACTGCACATGTTAAGGGTTTCTACATTTTGTGAAAACTATGTAGCTTTTATGTTATTAAATAACTATGAAACCAAAGAGATGGTTTTATTATTACTATTACAGGCTTTCCACTTTTCAGCAGTAGCCTTGTAGTCCAGTACTAGTTCTCCAATATATTCTATTGTTCCGCTGTCCCTCTTCCAACCCTCTTTTCTTCATGGCTTTATCTATACCATCCTTCCAAGCAAGACGCCTTCCTCGTTTGTTCTGACCAGGAGCCAACCAGATAATAACCTTCCTTGGTAAATCTTTTTTCTGTCATTCTCTGAATGTACCTATGGGGTGAGTATACTATGTAAATATATAAAATGCTATCGCTTACTTAAAACTTTATTTACTGCCATTCATTATACAACAACAGAACCTTGTTGCTATGATACAACTATGTTTTTTTTACTGTCATGTATACGTCCCACATCACTCCCCTTCCAGTAACCAAGTTGTGATACAAATTCAGATATACTAAATATCTATAATAGTATGTAAATAGCGACTAGGGAATTTCACTGATCTGCCACTTCGAGTCTTTTTTGTGATTTTACTTCATCTGATTGACTTTGAGAATTAGATGTAGACTGTTGTGATTCCTTTGGTTCTTTTAGAGAAGTGTGCTACTTTTCTGGGAGTATTGTTGAAGTATCATCATCTAACTAATGAAATATGCTGGTTTCAGGTGGTCAATTGAGATGTTTACAGGTTTTCCCTTAATTTTGAGTGTGAAATATTTTGCAGCTTTTTTGATGGCTTGAAGAAGACCTTTATATGGTGGTTGCAGAGTTTCTTGACTCTGCCAATTCTCACAAATACATGTGAACATTTGCTGAGATCTTTATGCACAAACACAGATTGGGAAGTTTTATGCTTAACTTCTAAAGGTTTGAGTTGTTGCATGTGTTTTTGAAGATTAGAGAAAAAGCTTTCTGGCTCCATTACAGCTTTAGACTGATCAAAAAATTCACCAGGAAGCCTGATATGTGTGCCATACACCATCTCTGCTATCAAACTGTTTGTGTCGTTCTCAAATGATGCACGAGATCAAGTAAAACTGTGGGAAGCGTATCTGTCCACTTTATTGAGTTGTGTGCGGTTATAGCTGTTTTCATTGTGCGATGCAGACGTTCAACTTTTCCACTGCTTTGCGGATGATAAGGAGTTGTATGTTTAAGTTTCACACCACAAAGTTCTGAAAGTTTCTTGAAAAGTTGACTTTCAAATTGTCTTCCTTGCTCTGTAATTAAAGTGCTTGGAACTCCAAAACGAGCTATCCAGTGATCATAAAATGATTTTGCCACTGTTTCAGCTGTGATGTTTTGCATTGGTATAACTTCCATCCATTTAGTGTAGCGATCTATACAAGTGAGACAGTAGAGATAGCCATCTGAAGGTGGAAGTGGACCAATAATATCAACATGAATGGTACTGAATCGCTCACCTGGTTCTTGGAAAGTGCTGATTGGTGATGTGGTGTGTTTTGTTATTTTACTTTTTTGACATGCCAGGCAAGCTTGAGTCCATTCTTTTACATCTTTTTTAATATTTGGCCAAATAAACTTATAGGTCATTAGTACTACAGTTGATTTGATTCCAGGATGTGCTAAATGATGAATTTGAAGAAAGAACTGCTTACGAAATTCTTTTCGAATATAGGGCCCTATCTTATTGGTTGATACATCACACCATAATGTTTTACCAGATGGTAATGGATAACTTTTTTACTTTAAATTGGGATTTTCTTCTTGAAGTTTCAGTTCCTTGTCTTGTTGTTGGCCGTCAGCAACTGCATCACAATCAATGACGGAGACAGACTCTAAACGCGACAAGTTGTCTGCAACTATGTTGTCTTTGCCACTAATGTGCTGAATGTTTGTTGTAAATTGAGAAATATATTGTAAATGCCGCATTTGTCGTGGGGATGCTTTCCCATTTTTTGGCTTGAATGCAAACATAAATGGTTTATGATCCGTATATATTATAAAATCTTTTCCTTCAAGAAAATGCTTAAATTGTTTGACAAAGAGATAGATTCCTAGCAATTCTCTATCATAGGTGCTGTATGCTCTCTGTGCCGTGTTTAGTTTCTTTGAATAGAAGGCGATGGGTTTCCATCCATTTTCTTCATATTGTTGTAGAACACTTCCAACTGCAAAGTTACTTGCATCTACCACTAATGCTAGTTGAAATGTTGGATCTGGAAAAGTTAATATTGCTGCATTAGCTAAGTCTTGTTTACATTTCTCAAATTGTTGAATAGTTTCAGGAGTCCATTCAATTTTTCTTTTATCCTTCTTTTTTGCGCCTTTCAGGTAGTTGTGTAGCATAGCTTGTATTTCTGCTGCATTTTTAAGGTACAGTCGATAGAAATTAACAGTGCCTAAGAACAAACAAAGATCATGAATTGTTTCTGGTAGCTTGTACTCAAGAATCACTTTCACTTTATCTGGTAGAGGTCTGGAACCTTCACTGGTGATTAAATGTCCTAAAAATTCCAGTTGTTCTACACCAAATACTGATTTAGAGACGTTTAAGTGGAGTCCAAATTTATTAAGTCTTTCAAATACCATCTTGAGATGTTCACGATGTATTTCATTAGATTCTGAAGCAATCAATCATCAATATATGGAAAGACAAAGTCTAATCCTCTAAATGCTTCATTAATGAAGCGTTGGAAACTGCTTGGTGCATATCTAAGTCCAAATGGCATTACGTTAAATTCATACAATCCAAATGGAGTTATTATTGCTATTTTTGGTTTATCTTCTTCGGTTACTGGAATCTGGAAGTACGCCTTGAAGAGATCAATTTTACTAAATACCTTTTTTCCTCTTAATATATGTTGAAAATCTTCAATCTGAGGTATTAGGTATCGATCAGGGATAGTTTGAGCATTCAGCCGTCTATAGTCACCACATAGTCGGAAAGTTCCATCTTTCTTTGGGACTATGTGCAGGGGACTAGCCCATTGAGATTTGGATGGCCGAATAATTCCATTATCTTGCATGAACTGGAATTCCTGTTTGGCAATGTAAAGCTTCTGAGGATCCAGTTGTCTTGGTCTGTAATGTGTTGGTGTTCCTTCTGTTGGAATGAAATGCTGGATACCATGTTCAATTTTTGTGGGTACCAATTGAGGTTTGGTTAAATTTGGGTAACTGAATAGTAAATCAGCAAATCTTTGATTTTTTGACATAGTGCTAATTATATTATTAGCTGTAACAGCTGTTATTTCACCCTTGATGCAGAACTTTGTTTCACCATCAATTAGTTGTCTTTTATTTAGATCAATTAATAAATTGAATTTTTTAAGAAAATCAGCTCCTAAAATGCCCTTGCTAGTTTTTGCAACTATAAAAGGCCATTGGAATTGTCTGCGGAGTCCTAAATCAATATTCATGGTTTTAAACCCATAAGTTGGAATCTCAGTATCATTTGCTGCATACAGTTTAAAATTTGAATGTGAATTTTTGTTATTGGCATTTGCCGGAATTATGGAGACATCAGCTCCACTGTCCACAAGGAATCGCAAACCCGTTTTTTTGTCACACACAAATAAGCGGGATTTGCAGCAATTATTAATAGTTCTAGTAGCAGAGTTGTAGCAGTTTTTCTGTATAGCGCTTATGATATACAGAATATATCAAAGCTACAAAATCCATTAGTAGCAAAGGGTTAAGAATATGTACCACAGGTGAAGGGATGCCAAAAAGGCACTAGCGAGGGTCATTAGCGAACGTCCCAAACATTAACGTAAACGAGATACAATTAGTTTGGCAAGGTCTTCAACATAAAAAAAAAAAAAAAAAGAGCCTGCTATTGTATTTTTACAAAGTATCGGAAACCCGAGGGGTTTCGCCAGAGGGCAAAGTCTTGACTTAATAAAGGAGGGCCATTATGGATGTTTGGGAAGCTAAAAGCATATAATGACTGAGGACAGTAGGAGACAGGCATCGTTACGAGGGAGAGATACATGTAAGCAACACGGTGAAAGTTCGTTCCAGCGTTACGTTAAACTGCATATTTTATTCTATTTAAAATTGTTCAGCAAAGCTTAAATGTGTAAAAATAAAACAAACAAAGAGTTCTAACAAAACTACAATATCGCTCTCTGTAAACACCACGGATACCCGAGATTAAGACTCATGTGTGAGCAGCCGTAGGCACCCATAATAAGAAGCAGTCAATCGAGTAATAATAAAATGCTTCAAATTGGCGCTCCAACGTGGGACGTGAACTTCAGAGAATTGCAGGAATGCTGCGTGAACTTCAGAGAACTTCAGGAATGCTGAGCGTGAACTTCAGAGAATTTCAGGAATGCTGAGCGTGAACTTCAGAGAATTTCAGGAATGCTGAGCGTGAACTTCAGAGAATTTCAGGAATGCTGAGCGAGAACTTCAGAGTACTTCAGGGAAGCAGAATAAGGTATGCGGAGAACTTCAGGGAGCTGAACAACAAAGGTCGTGAACTCCAGGGAAGGTGACCCAGGACACAGCAGGAACGAGAGGATCCACATCGAATAGCAGTGCAGCAAGCTGATTAAGGTACTGAGTGAGAATTTTATCTACGTGTTGTAGTATATAGTCAATGTATTTAAGGAACGGGAAAATGATCGAGCAATTAGATATAAATATGGAAGTGCAGGAGGGTGATGAGAGAGTGGGAGAAGGTGTATATAGTAATGTAGATAATGCAAGGGACAGAGTAGCTGATACGAATATACAAAATCAGGGAGAAGAAACAGGGGGAAGCATGGAGACTAATGAAATATTAAAATCACTTATGTCAATGATGACGGGGTTAACAGAAAGTCAGAAAGAGATTAAGGAAAAGGTAGATCAGAGTCAGAGAGATTTAACGGGTTTAACAGAAAAGGTAGAAAAAAGTCAGAAAGATTTGACGGGTTTAACAGAAAGTCAGAAAGAGATTAAGGAAAAGGTAGAAAAAAGTCAGAAAGATTTAACGGGGTTAACAGAAAGTCAGAAAGAGATTAAGAAAAAGGTAGAAAAAAGTCAGAAAGATTTAACGGGGTTAACCCTTTCTTGACCACTACCAGAATTAAGTCTTTTTTGGTATATATTTTTTTTAATTTGACTTTGGTATGGAGTAGTTTAAATATAGTATATGCTATTTTGTTGAAAAAATTAATACTTAATAAAAAAATATTCCCTGGACTTGGAAGTCCCATTGGGCACTAAACATGCCTTGGTTTCACCATACAAACATTTACATAGCATTTCTGGCAGAATAAAAAGTTACTATAAAGCCATTATACATACTACAGTATTTGAATACCAAGGGAACATCTAAGATTTAAAGAAATAGAGACACCAGATTACCATCTTATTTCTTTATTGGCTAATGTTGAGAAAAAAAAAAAAAACAACTTCTACACAAATTTCATACACTGGGCACTTTCTTTCCTTCTCAGCATCATGATACATTATAAAACAGTTTTTCTTCTCATTACAGCATAGATGAAAATTACACATCATGCAAATAGAATAAGGCCGAGATTCTATCTTTTGTAAGCTGTAAACCTGACACCTTCCCCAACTTGGTGTAAAAACTGGCCAGTGACGACCCTTATTCCCCAATCTTACATCAGCGGGTACAGAGTAGGCAGGTACCCTTTCCTCTTTCAGGCTGTGACACTTTGGGACTTGTGGATTTTGGGCAGGATCTTTTCGTTGGCAGTTTTGTTTTAGAAATCAGTCCTTGAGCAACAGCTCTTCTGAATTCTAACACAGTCATTTTTTCAAATAGTTGATTATTGATAATGTATGGATTTACAAAGGCAATATCAATTATCCCAAAACAATCTGTGCCATCACTTCTTCGATTTCCTATTCACACAGTAAAGGGCACGCAATTGATCAGCTTTATCAAGTCACCCCATATTTGCATTATAGTCTTTCACAATAGTTGGATATTTTACTTCAATTTTAGTGCCATCAGGTTTCTTTCTGTGTACTATAGTTTCTTCTGTGCCATGATAGTTGGATGCTAGCAAAACAGACTTATTGTCCATCCACTTGAAGAAACTTATACCAATATTTGATATGCGATAATCATAATTACCCCTTGACAAAGAGTTGTCAGGCACAAGACAGGTAGTCCTTTACGATTGGCACGAACCATACCACAGGCCAAGACATTCTCTATTTTGAGTCGTTCAAGCAAAGCAATGGATGTGAAATAATTATCAAAGTACAGAATGAATCCTTTTCCCACACAATGGTTTAGAAAGTTGTAAAACAACTCGTTCTCCCAGACCATATTCAGCTAACCCTTCATCAACTAACTCATCCTTGCCCTGATATACTGAGAATTTTGAAATAAACCCCTTTTGGTCTGCTAAACACAACAATTTGTACCCTCGTTTGATGGGCTTCATAGCATTATACTGTTTGAGAGTACTACGCCCTTTGAATAAAATCATTGATTCCTCAATGCTTAGGGACCTAGTTACATTGTAGGTTGAAGCAAATTGTTTATTAGCAATATCAATGAGAGGACGAATTTTGTATAATTTATCTTTGCAGTCCTTTGGTCTAGCTAAGTTATCATTTACATGTAAATTACTGAGAAATTCCTCAAACCGTCTCCTTGGCATTGCATTGAACAAAAGCGTGCTACACACGAAATGCTTGCAGTTGCAAAGCATACGCTAGTCTGCTACGAGGTGCTGCCAATGTAACCAAAGTCCACAGTGCACTAAACGCCATCGGGACTTGTAAGTCCCACACAGAAATTTGAATATTGTTCTTTTATAGCATTCATAACATTGCGTAATTATATAATTACATGTTCAAAAATATGTGATCTTGAAGCCACATGTCATAAAAAGTAATTATATCTTCACAGAACTCAAGGAAAACCAAATGAATTGGTAGCATTTTTGTTCACGTCCATATATGAACCAGGTGAAAAGGAACCGGACTTCACTGACATCTGTCACCTGACAGCAAAACTACAACAGATTTGAAGGAAGTACAGAAGTGGGACGCACAAATCCCGATGGTCAGATCCTAACAAAATGCTGCCAATGTGTTGTTAGCGACCTTTTTTATAGACGGGACTGGAAAGTCCCAATGGTCAAGAAAGGGTTAACAGAAAAGGTAGATCAGAGTCAGAAAGATTTAACGGGGTTAGCAGAAAAGGTAGAAAATACGAGGGAGAACTTAACAGCTGACTTAGTCAAAATAGGAAATAAGATTGAGAAACAACAGAAGGTTTTAGAAAATTTCAAGGAGGAAGTTAGAAATGAAATAGAAAATGTAAGAAGTGAGGTTAGAAATAATCAGGAAGAGGTTAAAATTGAAATTGAAAATGTACGAATTGAAATGAGGGAAAGTCAGGAACAGGTTAGGGAAGAGATTAAAACAGTTAATCAAAATGTAGAGAAAGAAAATAGAAAATTAAGGGAGGAAATAACTACTGAATTAGCTAAGGAAAGGGAAATTAATAGCAAGGAATTAGAAATCTGTAGGAAAAGATTGGAGCAATCAGAGAGGGAAACTAGGAGATTAGCTGTGAGTGTAGATGAGGTAAAAGACAAACTGAAAGAAAGATTAAATAACATATGTATGTCTGACAATGTTAGTGACTCTGTGAGTAGTAATACTATTACGGTAGCAGCACGGGACGAAGCGATGCATAATGCGTCCGCGGACATTCCGATGTTAAATTTAAATGCTGGTACCTCAGGTAATAGTAATACAAATGTTAATGTTAATGCACGCAATAGTCCACATTTGCAATGGCCCAACCATGTTTTGAATGAAATTTCACCACCAACCTTTGAAAACGAAGAATTTGATGACCGCAAGGCTTTTATAAATAGCATGCAAGAGTATTTTCTTGTAAAAGGTATTCCCGAGGAATATAAGATGACGGTTGTCAGAAAATGTTTTAAAGGCAACGCTTCAAACTGGTTAGAGTTATCAGTAGGATTAAGTAATGATTATCGGACATTTAAGGAAATTTTCTTAAATAGATATTGGGGAGCTAGCAGGCAGGCAAATATAAGACTGGAACTGAGTAATGGGAAATATAACCCGCATAAGGATCAATGCATGGTTAATTATTTTATGGCTATAGCTAGAAAATGTAAGATGCTTGACCCTCCGATGGGAGAAATAGAATTAATTAATTTAATAACCACACATTTTCCGGAAACAATTCAACACTATCTGATTATTGCGAAGCCGATAACAATAGCGGCAATGATTGACTTGTTAATCGCACTAGAAAGAAATAAGAGCCAAAACGAGGCAAGTAATGAGAGACCTTTTGGAAATAACCGATCTCCAACAAAAATTTTCGGGCAGGGGGCAGGTTCAGGTGATGTCAGGAATTTTGATGCTCGGCAACGGTATCATGGCCCCGTCCCTAAAAACAATAATTACCACCGGAAAAATAATTTTGAGCCTCAGGATAGGAGACATAATTTTGAGCCTCAGGATAGAAGAAATAATTTTGAGCCTCAGGATAATAGAAGAAGGGTTGAGAATTATCCACGGGAAAGAAACCCTCAAATTAATTACGTACAGGCAAATAGATATTACGGAGATAGAAGGGGGTACACTAGGAATCGATTTCCTTCGGGAAATAATTATCACCATAATAATAATTGGTACAGACCGAATTCCCCTAGGCAAGAAGAAAGAAATGGGAATAGCAGAATTTCTCCAAATCCGGAAGAAAGGGTAGACGCAATAAACGCGGTAAAAAGATTGGAAGAAACAAATTTTCATCAGGATTCAAACCCGGGACCTTCATATAATGGGAATGGGACAGGAGCCACTAGTAAGCTTTCGGAAAACTCCAAACCCAGTCAACTTCGCCTTCAGTGAAGATTGGGAATGATGAATGTTCTTATTATGGGAAGTACTTCGAAAATAAGGGACAGAGAAGGCAATGTTTGATCGAAAAACATAAAGAAAATACAGAGAATGAAATTTTAATTGATCCGCCAAGAATAAATATTGGTATTAACGGGAAATTATTTCAGGCTATTATTGATACAGGTGCTAATACTACTGTGTGTTCCCAAAATTTTTTTGAAAATTTAGTGAATAGTGGTGTAAAATTATTATCTTTGCCAGTTTATGGGATATATTGCTCTGTAGCGGTAGGTAAAAGGAAAGAAAGGGTAAAATTTCAAGTGATGGTCAAGGTCGAGATCGCACATAAATGCATTGAAATATTATTTTTGGTTGTACCCAGGCTTGTTTTTGACGTAATAATCGGTTGCGATAGTCTTTATGCTTGGAATTCCATCAGAGATTTTGAAAATAGAAGTTTTAAGTTTGAAACAGGACCTGACACCATAATTGTACCATTTTTAGACCATACTTCGAGGATAATTGTACGGGATCAGGTAGAGGAAGAAATGGTGGGGGAAACATTCTTTGTCGAGGTAATAAATATTGGAGCGATGGAATTAGCAGAATTAAAAGTTGGGAACTACGATGAAATAGAGGAACAAAATATTGTGAGTAGAGGTAATTATTTCTGTGATTTTGACGAAGAAAAGAAACCCCGAGAAAACCCAAAATTTAACTTGAAGAATAGTAGTATAAATGAGTACGACGAAAGAAAGGACTGTGTCAAGATAGAAAATTTAATAGAGTCTAAGGTGAACCAAGCTGAGAGACTAAATGAGGAACAAAAAGGAAAATTACGCAAACGTTTAATAGAAAACAGGGGGGTATTCTCGGAAAAGCCTGGAAGATGTAACTGTTACACACATTCGTTTGAAGTAGCGAACAAAATTTTCAAAGAAACTCTAAGTAGCCACCAGATAAATCTATATCATTGTTCTTATTATTTTCCTTCAGGGAATCCGACAGAGCGGATATTAAGAGAAATAGGGACTTATTTTCGAGTGCTTACTCATAATAATCATCGAAACTGGGTAAAGTATTGTCCCATCATAGAGAAAATTAGTAATAATACTGTAAATACTACAACTGGTTTTGCACCGATACAGATAATGCAGGGAATTGACCCTGAACCCATTTTTAAAAATACTCCAAGAACGATTGAGAGAAGTCAGCCATTATCGGAGGAACAAAGGGCTAAGATCGTTTTTGACAGATTGCAAGAAAAAGCGGAAAAGAGGAAATCAAAAATCAAGAAACGTAAAAATAAATGGAATCCTCAGGTAGGAGATCTAGTCCTCGCCAGGGATTATAAGTTATCCAATGCGTTAAGGGGGAGAAGTCATAGATTAGAGCTATTATATAAAGGTCCGGTAATGATTACTGAGAAATTCGGAGAGCATACTTATGAATTAGTGGACTTAAAAACAAACAAATCGATTGGGAGATGGCATAAGCAGCTAATAAGACCGTATAGAAATTCCTCAAATAGTATCGAAAAGTAAGAAAAGAAATGGTGAGAAGTAGTTGAAAGAATGGTTGGATCATGAAAATGAGGGCCTAATTGCTTCTATGTAAACTTGTAAATAACTGTAAGAATAACGTAATTAATATTAAGCAAAGTGAATATATCGAAAAAAAAAAAAAAACAGTGAAGTGGATAATGTGCGTGTGAAAAAGAAGAAGAAGAAAAAAAAAACAAATTAAAAGTGAAACCAGCAGAACAATCCATAACCATAAAAGACTTTTGATAAAAATAATTATATAGAATCAGAAGATCAATGTAAGAAGAAACATGTAAAATAATATTAAATCACTATGTAGTATTAAAAATATAACCCTATGTGTGTTGAGTGCTGATTTGTGTAATGTAAATATGTGAAGGGTATTCTATGTACAAGCTATGTCTTTAAGAATTTGAGTGTAAACCCTTTTAAGTATTTGTATGTAATTGACGAAAGATTTGCTGAACAATCGCGAAATTTTAACAAGAAAATGATTTTCGGGCAAGACATATACCTTATCATATTCTTACATAATATGATAATGTATATGGGGGGCATTTGTAGCAGTTTTTCTGTATAGCGCTTATGATATACAGAATATATCAAAGCTACAAAATCCATTAGTAGCAAAGGGTTAAGAATATGTACCACAGGTGAAGGGATGCCAAAAAGGCACTAGCGAGGGTCATTAGCGAACGTCCCAAACATTAACGTAAACGAGATACAATTAGTTTGGCAAGGTCTTCAACATAAAAAAAAAAAAAAAAAAGAGCCTGCTATTGTATTTTTACAAAGTATCGGAAACCCGAGGGGTTTCGCCAGAGGGCAAAGTCTTGACTTAATAAAGGAGGGCCATTATGGATGTTTGGGAAGCTAAAAGCATATAATGACTGAGGACAGTAGGAGACAGGCATCGTTACGAGGGAGAGATACATGTAAGCAACACGGTGAAAGTTCGTTCCAGCGTTACGTTAAACTGCATATTTTATTCTATTTAAAATTGTTCAGCAAAGCTTAAATGTGTAAAAATAAAACAAACAAAGAGTTCTAACAAAACTACAATATCGCTCTCTGTAAACACCACGGATACCCGAGATTAAGACTCATGTGTGAGCAGCCGTAGGCACCCATAATAAGAAGCAGTCAATCGAGTGATATAATAAATGCTTCAGAGTTCGCTGCCCACTCGACTACTTTTTCAAGTCTTTTTTTATCATTCCATGAGCATGGAGGTGGATATTTTTTCAGGAAAGCATTTGTTTCCAAACTTAAAATGACAATAACAATATTTTAAATTGTGCTTATATCTTCTGCTACGTCAATTTCGACTGGAGCTTCGACTTCTAGGCCTAACAGGCTGTAATGAGGCTATACGCTGTTCTAAAGCAGATATACATATGTGCAGAAAGTTTGGTTATGGCGTCGCAGTTGCTTTCGGATACTTCATTATCCATACTAGCTGCTTTATTTATACTGTAAAGCTTATTATGGGGGTTAATTTCAATAATTTTATCTACCATAATAGCAATCTTCTCCAAACCCTCGTTAGACACTATCAAAACATTCTTAATGGAGTTCGGTAACTTTTCTAACCAAAGAGTGCGAAGTACCTTCTCGGATATGTTAATACCAGCTAAAGATTGCATTTTCCTTAAAAGTTGGCTTGGTTTCATGTCTCCGAGCTCCAAACCCATTAATAAGGGTTTTATTTGCTTTTCTTCGCTTTCTTTGAACGTATTCAAAAGACAATTCCTTGGCAGCAGAATATTTGTTTGATTCGGAACCTTTAATTATGTCCCAGATATTTTCTAGATATTTAGGTTCAAGGTGAGCAACCAGGTAATTAAATTTGGTGTCTTCCTGGGTTATTTTTGAAATTTTAAATGGTGCTTCGACTTGAAAAAACCAAATTTCTGGTTTTTCTACCCAGAATGGCGGGATCTTCACGCTTACCTGATTAGCTTCCTCAAGCGGATTTACGCTTTTATTCATGTTGTCTTGCGATGCACTCGTAAATTATCATGTCGGGGTTCACCAATTATATGGGGTGAGTATACTATGTAAATATATAAAATGCTATCGCTTACTTAAAACTTTATTTACTGCCATTCATTCTACAACAACAGAACCTTGTGGCCATGATACAACTCTTCTTTTTTTTTTTACTGTCGTGTATACATCCCACAGTAGCAATTTTCTGTCAAATAGTTAGATTTCTTGCATATTTCACATTGCTTCTTTTGTTTTTCTGGGCAATCTGCAATTTTATGACCATTGTGTTTGCATCCATAGCCTCTTACTGTTTGTTTACCTTTGAACTTGAGTACTTCAAATGCTACAACTGTTTCCTCAGTAAATGACTTTCTACAGCTTTCCTCCTTGCTTAATCTGACTTTTAGGTTATCCAAGGTTCTGCTTCCTTCTTGTGTTGAATGCCAAGCAGTAGCAAAGTGTTTATAATATTCAGGGAGAGTGGTTAAAATCTTGGTCATGACAATTCCTTCACTTAGATTTTTGTTTAAGTGGTTAGGCTTAAAAACTATGTTTTGTATAGGACTGATATTAGCCATCATATCCTTGCTTTTATCATATTTATAGTTGAAGAATTCTGTTTGTAGTTGGACTTCCTGCTGAGTAGTTTCCTTCTTGTATACTGATTTTGAAGTGTCCCACATTTCCTTAGATGTCTTACATCTAGAATATGGGCCTTTACATTGTGATCTAGTGTTCTTAGAATCATGTACTGTGCCTTTGCATCCTTTGTCTTCCATTCTTCTACGGCAGTTCAGTATTCTTGACTCGATAACAAATCGTCACTGTTCACTATTTTATGTAACCTTCTTGCGCGAAATAACACTGATATTTCCAGTTCCCACAGTGGATAAATATCTGCATTTTTTAATTTTGTAATTGATGCAACTTTGTCTGTAGTTGTTTCCATGTTTTTACTTTTTAAGTTGTTACTTCACTTCTCTCAGACATGCCACTTTTACTTACGATTTTTATGCCGATGTACCTAATCACACATAACTTTCATGTTCTGGGCCCATAACCTTTTGTTTTTATTACTTTTGATATTTTTTAATTTTGTTTTAAATTTAAAGTGATAAAGTATTGGGTCTATTATTACAATACATAGCAACTTTTTTTGTCCCCATTACATGCAATGCATTTTATTTTATTGCCAACATACGAAATTTGATGTGTTACCAACATGATTTTTGTATGTTACTATCACATCTCTCCCTTCCCTCATTTCCTGGTCTGCTTCTCTTCCCATTGATCAGTCGTAAGACATCATCTGTTGCCAGTACTTCAAACTTCATTACTTGAATTGTAATCTTAATGATGCCAATATCCTCCCACACTTTGGTCCCAATGATTTTTTGCCAGTTTTAAAAGCTTGATTTTTTGTAACACTTGATTTTTTGCCAGTTTTAAAAGCTTGATTTCTTGGCTAATACTGTGGTTTCGTGACCAAAAGTTTTGACCTGTGGTTTGACGTGCTTGCACACTCTAGCTGTCAACGGGCCCATAAACCTTACTCACTCACTCCTCACTCGTTTATCTTTTGGTATTTTATGTTTTTGAGATCCCTTCTGTCTGGTTGCTAAGTTCCTCTTGGTTTTACCAATATATATTTTATGAGAATCTTCACAATTGACATGATAGATTTCTCATAATTTATTTCTTGAAGCAGTATATTTTAAAATATGGTTAAGCTAATTTCTCACACTATGTTTGTTTTGAGGAGCAATTTTTATATTAGAATCTTTAAAAATCTTGTTGGATGGTGCATTGATACATGAATTTGCAGTATCTTTCGTGTATATTTCCTTTTTTTAATTTACGAACATCCCTGATAGTTTTCCATCTCCTATGTTTTTTGATCGATTTGGTTACAAAGTTGGATTTATAGCCATCCAAATTCAATCACATATTTAATGTGATCCAGTTCTTTATTATATTCTCAATTTTTTAATGAGGCGTCGTTTAGTCTGTAAATTAATCTATGAAAGTTAGCCCATTTGCTCTTGGGTCAAAGCAATTGTTTTTCATTTGATTAAGAAGATGGAAAACGCTGTTCTGAAATCACCACAAATTGAAAAATATGTGCAACTAGATATAACACAAAACAGTTTCATGTTGAAAAATAAGCTTTATCATGAAACATCACAAGAGCATTCCTGTAGATACTGTATTGGCCCAAAAATAAGCCACCACTGCATATAAGCTGCATCTCTAAATTTTGGGGAAGAAATAAAAAAATGCACAAAAATAGGCCGTATAGTGATTGGAGGAGAAAAATTACTAGAAATTTACTGTACTTACATATAAGATGTATGTACCGGAAACTCATTTTGTTCTAACATATGATAACATTGGCATCCAACATAACAGCACCATATTTTGATGTAACGTACAACTAATTTTGAAGCTTGCATTATAACTGCACTGAATTCCTTGGCTTGATGATGCTTTTTACTCTTAATGGTCATTCATATCGGCACAGATAAGGTTTTCTTACCAGTATCCATGAAGAAAATCATTGAGTGATACTGGTTCTCGTACTGATGAGTATTCAGCTGAACTAGAATTGTAAGCTAAAGGAACAATACTGTTAAACCTACATAATACTAACCCCCCAAAAATAGGGAAAAGGTTGGCATTGTTGCACAATAAAGGGCCTAGCTACCAGCTTCTGTTACAGATGCTGGTTGTATTGTTGCCAATGAGCATAATTTTCTTGCAGTAAGGTATGTTAAAAGGGAAGATAGCAGATATAAGCTGCATCCAAACTTTTTGAGGGTGAAATTTGGGTACAAATGCTGCTTATTTTCGGATCAATACATAACTCAGAAGACAGACAGGCTGGAGGCATTTGCTCTAGTGAGCTTCGTCACCAATAGACCCATTCCTGATGTCACCATGTGTGTATCTAGAATGTTCTTTTACGCCTTTGTTTTCCATAAAAGCCTTATGTGCAACGGATCGAATCTTGCAGTTCAAGTAGCTAAATGAAAACGTTCTTTACATTTTTCATTTCTGTTGCTAGATTGCACATTTGCTTTGCAACGATTACAGATCCTTTCCAAAATATGTTGGTGCATATTTAATGTACACACAGATTCTCAATACACAGTGACACCAACATTTGTATGAAAATGACACAAAATATCCTTAGCAAGTGTCCATCTGCCCCCAAGTCTGTCTGTCCCATTCTTGCCATATGGCGAGAACAGATATGGAAACACATGGAATCATTTAGGCTGGAATATATTACTGAGAAAGACTTATGTCTGGAGAATTGTAGATACTGTAAATTCTATAGTGGTAGTTACTTTTCCATACTTCAATTTTAACTATTTCTGACTTATCTTGTTCTTCCATTGCTTTTTTGATTTCGATAGTAGCTTTCATATTTCTTTTAATTCCTGTAAGAATACCACTTGCTATTTGACGAGCCTTTGGAAGTATATGAGTAGTGTACTGATCCATTTCAAAGTATATTTCCTGTTCTTCTGATAATATATTAGCTTCTTGTACTGTGAAGACATCTATATTTTGGTCTTTTAATATTTTCATTAGCTCTTGTTTTTTAGGCTGGGAATTGTAGAATTCTTAAAGTATTGGAATTGTTATGATGAAATTTGTCTAAAGATTTCCGAACCCGGAGATCCGATTGGGGGACAGTTTTAACTCTTGAATGTTTATCTTTAGGACTCATACTCATGTATATGGCTTTCATGTAACAGTTTTCTTAACGGGCACCAGTTTTACAATGTGGCAATTACATCACCTGACTTAAACCCCCATTTTGCAAGGGGGATCACACCTATCATTGGTCAACGGGTCCATGGGATGATTTTCCTTTTGGGGTCTTACAATATATTCTGTCTCAGGACCTAGCCGGGAGGACTAAATAGGTGGCATTTAGATCCACCGACCTTCCCCTCATGTGCCTCTGAGGGATGCTGTTGTGTTGTGATAGGCCAGCATATATGTAAATGGCATTTCCTCCATTTTAGATGAAACAGTTATACTGCTGTAAAATCATCCCACGTGCATCCTATGACCTTGCCTGCAGATGGAACTGTTTGCCTTCTTTGGAGCCTATTGTTCCCCTTCAATCTGTTTCACCTCTTCCTTTGTTTTAGGTATAAAGTAATGGACCAATGTTTCATGCATGGTTATGAATTAACACAAAAACTCAGCTTTATTGTGGCAAACATCGCCAAACACGCGACTGAAACATTTTCATGATGCTGTTTTAGTTCCATTGTGAGCAGATGTGGCACACATCTTGTGCACAACTTTCTCATCTCCAAATTTTCAGTCAGTAAGCGATGAACAGCACATTTCAAAATGCCTGCTATGTCCGCTACCTCACGCACTTTGTCGACTGTCAGCCAATACCATTTTGTGGATTTTCTTTACAATTTCTGACATGGTAACCTCATTTGGTTGACCACTGCTATGTTCATCTTAGCAGCTCATATGACCTTGCTTAAACGCTGCTACCCAATATTTTACTGTTGTAAACGTAGAAGCAGACTCCCTCAGAGTGATGACCAGTTTTGTCCACATTCACAAATTTGCTAAGTGCATTCCCTATTGATGGCGGCCAAACAAATATTAAATAACATAGCACCATCAAACTTCAAACTTAAGCTTCATAAGGTTGGTACTTTCTATGAGTCATTTGGGTAAAACAACTGCTATCTATACATCAGGTCGGGTACTTCTGGGATAACCCTGATACAAGTGAGGCAAGGGGATAGCAGGCACCAGATGAGAGCCACATCAATGCATCAGCTGATGAAGAAGAGAAAGTCCCCTTGAAAATCTTCTGCCACAATTTTGAAAATAAATAGAGTAAAAGTGTATTAAAGGGTTGACCAAGTTTTTAACAAATTTTTATGGCTCTGAGTTTGGGAAAACATATAAATCACAAAATACAAGGACTGAATTATGAACTTCTATTTTCTGGCAACAGATTAGCTTAGCAAGTTCATATCACCACCTCCAATAGTATGCCAGACAACAAGCTGAGGATGAGAACATGTGCAAGATATAGTGTAAACATAAGTGAAACAGAGACATGCAACTAACTTGATCATACGGAGAACATTCAGGAACAGTGACATTTCCACTGATGACAGCTAATGCAACACTGTCACCACGCTCGTATACCGTGTCAAACCGTGATTTCAAGTAATACATTGCATACAGGACACATCCCAATGACTGTAACACACACATAATTGATCTTATTTATTTATTTATTCACTTATTTTATTGCTAGCAGTGGCAGCCGCTGATCGGATTGCAGCATAGCACAACAACCAGCTTTTCCTTTGTTTTTCTGCATCAAATCACTAAGTAATTTTAATAAAATTATTCCATCTTTGCATTTTACAAATTATTATATAAGACTGATTTTTCTAAAATAAATACTCCATTAAATGTGCATGAATTAGCAGTTGTTGCAGAGCTCGCTCATGCACCAAGCAGGTTATTGAAGAGTGGAGAAAAGTGACCGGGTTTCAACTTCCCTATACCAGCAACATAGGCAGCAGCAATGGTACTGTCTGTCTCTTTCTAAAAGAGAAAGCTGAGTGAACATTGATCCAAGAACCAAGGGGACAATATTTACCTTAGGACACATGACTTATTATTGAGCACTTCTCAGATTATCAGCCGTGTACTATCTATAAAATTGTTTGAGGTTTCGGCCACACCACTGGCAGTTCCTGAATGATTACATACTTGCAACTGTATACCCACTCATTTTTTCCTGTATGTGAATGTGTATTTAGCTCTATAGGTACGCATATGAGAAAGTAGAATGTCAAACTTTCTTCTATATGAACTTGCTCGTTCAATCTTCTCGTTCCCTCTTTACCAAAGACCAGTGCATTCAGTCTACAAGGTGTAGAGCCACATAAACTGGACTTTGCGACTGGTGAAGGAAGCTTTATGGTGAAGCGTTGCAGGGAGCAGGGAAAAGTTTGCATTCAGGAGTATGGCAAGTTAAAGCAGCATAGTTGACAAGACCAACAGATGCGACTGTTACCATGCAAGTGCACTATGTCCTCATACAAAATCCTCCATTTTCCTTGCTACGAGCATTTCCCTACTAGTCATTCAGCAGAAATTGCAATTAACCTGCTAGGCAGATAGCCAAATTGATGTTTCTAAATATAATGTAGCCATTTTCTATATTAAAAGGAGTGATGTTAACATTGTAAACACAATCACATCTAAGAGAGGTAGAATTGGAACTGAAAAATTCAATGCCACAGCTGGGATTTGAACCACAGACCCTTCACTTACCAGGTGGGTGCTCTAACCATTAAGCTACTGTGACAACCTGCCAGAATGACACCAAATTCTCCAACTGATTCGTATTTCTCATGGTAAACCACAAAGGCAGTCTCCCATCAGAGACAACTACCCCGATGGTGACTCACTATTGTAAGTACTTCATGTCCCAGGATTAAATAACCTTTAGTTAGTAATTATTATTTACTTCTGCCAACAAACTTACTGTTGGTATTTTCTAAACTCACAAGACATGTGTGGGCAATGTTTGAGGAAGAATTAGCATTGAATTTTTTGTTGGCATAAATAAATAATAATTATAATTACATCTATTTTTGTTAAACCATTATAAGTACATACAATTACTCTTCATGACATTATTTACTAAGGCTAATACTTCAGTTTAGAATAGTTATTTTGTTACAGTTGAGGCAATATTTCTGCCTCTGGAATGCTTTAATACAAAATTATAGAGGCGGCAGAAAGGCCTCCTAAATTTACGAATAATGATTATATTTGGTAAATAGATTCAATTGTCTTCTTTCCATGGCTTAGGCAGGCGTCACACAGAAAAGACACAGTCTGCGTAAAATTTATTGAGTTATTTGTGTAAAGCGTTACTTTAGACTAACATTTCTGTTGTGAAAGATCGCAGAATAACAACGCATGGAACAAGTGTATAATCAGTGAAGTGGCATAAAAATAGAAAGAAAAATATGAACTTACGAAAATATATAGTCTATGTTTGTGGAAGGGTGAACCCTGTAGTGTGTTGTAAGAAAAGGGTGCCAAGCCATGAAACTGTGTAATTTGTGTGCTTATATATATTGAAATAATAAACAAGCATTTAACGTGGATCTAGAGAATAATCATTTTAATCGATTGTTGTCCCGTACTGCACCCTGGATACAAATAGCATATGAAAAAAGTTATTCAGTCTTGCCGCTGATCTAGCTCAGCTAAAAAAAATTATGCCACCCCATACCACACAGTAGATGGTGCCCCGCAATTGTAATAAATGTTACACAGTACTTATTATTGTTTGTTATGTTTGTATTTTTGGCAGCAAATTCCATGCAGCTGTGTCTGCTCATAGTGGGAAATTTGCATCTATGAAAGTGTGGAACTGAATAGCATGGCAAACCTGAAAGAGATAAATCTGTTGGATTTATTCTTAGAAGAGAAGCTGTTTTCCATGCTTATTGTTTGCGAATGAGAGCAACAGCACCTGGACAAATAATGGTTGTTGTGATATTGGTCATTTAAAACAAAACAAAATAGCAAAACATGAGAGTTCAATTGCCCATATGAATTGCAAATTAGAATTGTGTTGTGTGTGACAGAGAGAGAAAGAGATTAAAGGTGGAGAGGATATAATATAGTGCGCACCCACTGCAACAAGTCATGAGTCACCACTGGGTCATACTAAACCCCATGGCCATCATCAGAAAATGAATAATTATTAAATAAATGGCCATCTCAAACTGAGACATAATATGAGACTAGTTAACGACAATCTTTGTTTTAAAACACCTTGTGTTTACAACAGGCATATTGGAGAGAGACGTGATGAACACTAACACAATCTACAACTACTATAACCAGAAAAGTCACCAATAGCACAGTATAGTCTCAACAATGATCACAGAACTTTATCTGATGAGGTCATGGTTTTATACCGCAGTAACCAACATGAAGACAGGCTCATTTAAGTGGCAATTGAAATTAAATTAGATCCAAATAATTTTAAAAGGGACAGCAGTGTGCGACTGAGCACAGCTTGGACAGGAATACTTAAAAGAAGGCCATGGTTTTGAGATGGCTGTTTATTTATTAATTATTCATTTCCTAATGATGGCCATGGAGTTAAGTATGGCTGAAAGCTAGAAAAATTTTATAGATATTACACAGCTGGTAACCCGAGAAACTTAATTAATTTTTTAACATATTTGTCCCACATTAATAGAATACTTGCCGGAATCATGAATGATGTAGCTTGCACAACTAAAACTTAAGTGGACTTTCTGACAAAGAAAAACAAAGTTAAAGATCATGGTAGTCCATTGCCTGATATTAAAATTATTCAAACCGTTTCAATAGGGAAAAGAACATTTAAAAGGAGAGAAATGTATGACAACCATGAATGGCTTTGTGATTGTGAAGTGAAAAATGTTCTGCTTTCAATGGCAGCAGATCTTGTCATGGAAATTCAACCAGCATGTCGTAGATATGTTTGCTGTAATGAAACGTGTGCATACTATTATTACTACTGTTTTATTATTGTTATTATTATTATTATTATTATTATTATTATTATTATTATTATTATTATTATTATTATTATTATTATTATTATTATTATTATTATTATTATTATCATTATCATTATCATTATCATTATCATTATCGTTATCGTTATCGTTATCGTTATCGTTATCGTTATCGTTATCGTTATCGTTATCGTTATCGTTATCGTTATCGTTATCATTATCATTATCATTATCATTATCATTATCATTATCATTATCATTATCATTATCATTATCATTATCATTATCATTATCATTATCATTATCATTATCATTATCATTATCATTATCATTATCATTATCATTATCATTATCATTATCATTATCATTATCATTATCATTATCATTATCATTATCATTATCATTATCATTATCATTATCATTATCATTATCATTATCATTATCATTATCATTATCATTATCATTATCATTATCATTATCATTATCATTATCATTATCATTATTATTATTATTATTATTATTATTATTATTATTATTATTATTATTATTGTTGTTGTTGTTGTTGTTCTTGTTATTGATTTTTTACTTTGTCTTTGCTACTTATATATACTTGTTTACCATTGACTAGATTCAAACGTGTATTATACCATACTGAATTGCAATAAAACTGAATTGAAAAAAATTGAAAATACCAATGGATGGCTTTTCTTTCCAAGAAATGTGAGATCCTGTTTAATAATTTATATTTGTACATTTTAAATTGCATATTGATGAAATTTGCCTGAAGATGTCCCCGCCCGGAGATCCGATTGGGGGACAGTGTTAACTCCGGAATGTTTATCTTTAGGACTCATACTCATGTATGTGGCTTTCATGTAACAGTTTTCTTAACAGGCACCAGTTTTACAATGTGGCAGTTACATCACCCGACTTAAACTCCCATTTTGCAAGGGGGACCACACCTATCGTTGGTCAACGGGTCCATCGGACCTAGCCGGGAGGACTAAATAGGTGGTATTTAGATCCACCGAGCTTCCCCTCATGTGCCTCTGAGGGACGCTGTTGTGCTGTGATAGGCCAACACACATGTAAATGGCATTTCCTCCACTTTAGATGAAACAGTTATACCCCTGCTATTCGGTCCCCAGAGCCTCATCTGTTAAAAGCAGGGTGCACTGCAGGCAGGATGAGATGGGAATTGGGTAGGAGAGGCTATAGGAGGCACATCACTACCCCCTACACCCCTGTGTAACGATCCAGCAGAAATGAATGAAGACCACTTGAAGACCTGTGAAGCATTAATATCAGAAGGAACTACAGTTCAAAAGTATGCAGCTAAAAGATTAGTTAACTCTGAATTCAAAAACATTATTGCAAAATATTACTATGAAAAAACAAAAAATAAAAGATGCGAACTACCAAACATTCACACAGTAATTCCTGAATATCCTCAAAAAACAGCACTTGCAACCTTCAGGTTAATTACAGGACATTATTGTCTGGCAAAACATTTAAACAGAATTGGGATATATTCTTCACCACTCTGTCCTCTATGTGATCTGCAAGAGGAAATGGACTGAGACCACCTTCAAATATGCCCGGCCACTTCTAGTGCCCCATCCATCAGTGAAAAATATTGGAGAGCAAGAGGATTAATGACTTCATTGTCAGAAATCCAGCATTAGCTAACAACAACAACAACAGTTCAAAAGTATTGGAGAACATGAATGCTAATGGCTTCATTGCCAGATGCAAGGCACTAGAAAACAACAACAACAAATTGCATATTGACGTACTGCTTAAGCTATCTACCTCCCACTACCTTCTCATTAAAGAAATTCCAACTCCCAAAACCAAACCTCATCAGCCACCACTGATTGCTATAAATATTTATAGCAGAAAACTATAACAGAAATTCTAGCATCATCCCTAAACAAGAAAACCTCGTGTACAGGAGGAGATTCCTTGAATAAACCCAGTAGAAACATGCAGGTTTCAATGACAACTCAATTTATAAACTAAGCATTCAACTACGAGGGTTGTCCGTAAATTAAGGTTCCCAAGGATTTGCAGTCATGAGGAGTGCTGTTATAAGAGATCCTGCAACACTGGCATGTAGCTTGGTTCTCCCTCCCCTAGTATCCTGCCCTGTGAGCTGTCTGCAACACTCGGCGTTGGCTTGGCAGCTGTTAGAAGTGGAGCTTCCACTCACTTCTCCCGCCAGGTGTGAGTTGCGCTTTGTGGTGAGTTTTTTGTGTGCAAAAAAGACTGCACTGGTAAACATTCATTCCCAATTGTGTGAAGTGCACGGAGAGCAGTGTATGAGCATATAACACGTGCGCAAATGGTGCAGAGAATTCAAATATGGACGTACAGAAGTCCATGATGACCAGCGTTCTGGACGGCCATCGGTTTCGGACAAAACGATTGTGAAAGTGGAAGAAGCAATGCTGAAAGATCAAAGAGTGACGGTTGGGGTGGCCTGCAAGATCATCCTTGATGTCAGCAAAGCTTATATTCACAAAATATTTACTGATCATTCAGGATATACCAAGGTGAGTGGAGGCACGCTCATGAAGGGAGTGCATTTCCATCAGGACAACGCTTGTCCACACATTGCCCATATGACAACCAATCTCATCAACAAATTTGGATGGGATACTGTCACACACCCTCCTTACAGCGGAGACCTAGCTCCAAGTTACTACCATCTCTTCCCTGACTTGAAGAAACACCTGCATGGCACGCATTTCAGAACCGGAGAGGAACTGAGAGAAACTCTTTTAGGCTATCTTCGCCGCACGGTGCGAGAGTTCTACGATGCAGGCATACAAAAGATGGCACACCACATGTAAAAATGCATTGATCAAAACGGCAATTATGTCGAAAAATAGGAAAAAGTCTAAGCTTTCCAAAGTGTATGATTCAATGTCAATAAATGTTTTTCATTGTGAAAAAAATTGGGAACTTTATTTTACGAACAACCCTCTTATAAACTAACACACAATTCTACAATATAGCTATGTGGAATTGGTTAATCAGCAACAATCATACAAAATGAGGTGCCTACTATCAAACTGGCCTAGTCACTATAATTGGTGCCAATCAAGAAAGGGACTGACAGTTCACAGCGAGAGAGAGGTGACCTTGCTACTTAAAGTGACCACGTGGAGACCGCGCTAGGATTATGTCTACGAAAATGGTTGGATTGAGCTTGAAATGTAGAGCCGGTGTTATTTATATTCATATTCCAAGGCAATATTAAAATAGTAAGTCTACATGCAAAGGATAGAACATGTAACGAATAGCGCAAATCAACTCAATCAGATTAAAAAAGCCAAAGGGGAAGCCAAACTGTTTTATGACCATTTTCTGCAGCTATATCATTGACCGCATAATCCTTTAACTGGGATGTGTACCTTTCCCAAATACAATTTTATTCAATTCCCGAGTACACTCAAGCTTCATTTGCTTGCATTATGTTTGTCAATATTTTTGTACACAATTCAAAATTCATTAAAAGTGTAAGACAAATTGCAAATGCTAATAACATATACACAAATACACAGATTCAAGACACACATAAACACATACGAGTCATTCCACGTCAAATCACACCAAAATGACCTTAATATCTCAGATTTTTTTGGTGCTTTGGAACAAAATACATTTGACCCGTGTTTCTTTGTTTTATAAAAAAATTTCTTTTGGCAGATATTAATTATTGAAATGTCCCAAAAATCGCCCGCTCCTCGCCCTTCGATCAATCATACCTCTGACTGTAATCAAGCAAATTACTTGATCTTTGGCTCAAATTAAAGATAAATTGCAGCATTTCGTGAGGTATTTATTAGAAAATTTTATTTATTAATAATATTATATTTTATATGATTAAAGTTTTAAAGTTAGATAATAAAACAAACTCGACCATTTACAAATCTGAAAAAAAAACCTAAAAATACACTGAAGTTTATTCAATATTCCCAGACAAAATCAGAATGGAGTCTCTAATGGTTCAGTTGTAATTAGCTTTAGAAATTAGTGCAGCAGACTCGCGTGGCAGCGGTGACGGCTACCGTAACCTCGCACTTATTGCCACCTTCTATTACGGCAACTGTTCATTGCTTGAGGTTCCATGAACGTTACAACAGTACAGTAAGGAGAACACTGCTAGCTGACACTATTATATGTACACTATTAGCGTCTTCAAAATGTTTTTTAAAATATGCATTTTAAACTAACGTTTCCATACAACGCAAAACTTCAAATTTCTACTCGTCTACCTCCTTCTTCGAAAGAAAATTGTTTCACTAAAGCTTTAGTTTTTGACAAAGGAATGAAGGAGTGTAAATTTAAAGCATAGCTGGACCCATCGTTCTTGGCCCTTGACCTTGACGAACCCATAGCTTGTGTCTGTTTCAGCAACTCATATTATATAATTCTGCGAATGAAACCATGCACTACATGGGGTGGGAGGGGGAAGGTAGTGATGTCTGCATGATCTGAGACAGTTCCTGCTAATTCACAGGTGCTTTTTAGTGCAGCGTGCAGTTGAAGACATAGATCTTTGCGATAAGGAGTGAGTGTAGTAGATTTGTGAGACATCGATTATAGCGTAAATCAATTATGCCACCTGTACGTTCTAAGTTAGGGACCAAAACATTACACAGTCAGAGCAAAGAAATTGTTTCAAATGTATGGGCGTACATGAAGAAAGAAGCTAATTGCAAAGAACTGCTTAAATCAGAGGATTTTTTCAAAAAAATTTTAAAAACTTCAAAAGCGCGCATCAGATGCCACAGGAGTATCAGAAAGAAGGTGCATTGTGGAGACATTTTTCTGCATGGACTGTACTGCCTTAGTAAGAAGAAGTTATGTGAGTAGCATATGAAGCTGACGCACCAATTCGCATGCCGTCTGCAGTCACCTAGCAGTCGCCTACAAGATTTACATTTACTTACTCCAGGAGCCAAGAACGGTGAATCAGCTGTACTTCGTGTCAAAAAAAAAAAAAAAAAAAAAAAAAAAACAGTCCAAAATTTGTGTCTAATAATGATTGATTGAAAGTTGTTAAAAGTGTTGTATTTAGCCTTTCCAGTGCGCCAAACCTGACTCTCAACTCTATATGACCTTAGAGTAACAAGTGATTTTATATGAAGGTGTGCGCAGAAATTGCTTAATTTCTAATAGCCATAACTAAGCAAATAATTTAAAAATACGGAAATAAAAAATACGGGTCTCCTTATTTGATGCCTATTATTCATAAATAAAATTTGAACCTCCTACGAAAAAGTCGTGTTTTACGGGTGTGCAATTTGACGTAGATTGACCCATATATGGAATAATGCAAATAAACTTGCAGCACACTGATGGAAGCATTGCAAGCTGGTGCTGCAAGACGGCACTGTGTATATTGCAGCAAAAACAGAATGTAAGACGCACGTCAGACTAATACTAATCACATGTTAAATACCAGTAACACGGGTTTCACGTCTACCGTTGCTATGGAAATGCCTTAGGTCTACTTGGTTTTTCTGTTTGTTGCTATGATGATGGCAATGGTGTATCTATCCCCTCCCATTTATTTAGACATTTCTGCTATATGGTTAGGAACTGCCAATCCCCTTTTTGATTAGGGGAGAGTATAATTCAAATGTTTTCACTGTAGATGAGCTGATAAAAGCCGTAATTCTCTCTTTTCACTTTTACTGGGTTGTCTTCGCTTAGTGAGAGACCAGACTTCTCCCCAGATTTTGGTAACTTACCCAGATGTCAATTCGCTCATCTATCATATAGTAACTCTCAACATTAAACAGTTCTGGAGCCCTGTAAGGCATCAAACACCTCTCACTGGCAAGATCCTGCAGCTGCTGTGCCTCTGAACTTTCACAAATCTTTATTCGTGCTGGTGCCACCGAACCCATCAACAAAACACATCTCTTAGTGCATATGGACAGTAAGTGGAGGAAGTACCATCCAAAAATTCCAGGATGATGCTATTCGTTGCTTATTCCCACAGAGCATGAAAAATGAACACCATCTAAAAACTTACTGGCATACTTTACACCAAATCTTTGAAGCGGAGAGATTCTTACATATACCTACACATATGTATGCCACATCAAATGTACTTCATTGATCAAAGTAGAGCTTTAATCTGTTTATGCCAGAAAAGCAAACAACCTGAGAATGGCTGCACGGTGTTTGGCCTTTCGCCATCCTCAGCACTCATTGCCATCGGATTCTATCATAAAAAGGCGCAGATAGAACCATGCAACATTTTTAAAACTACTTTTAAAGACTTTACTTACCAACTTTGTGTGGTTCATGTTAAAAAATGCTGGTAATTTCCTAGCAAATGTTTAGTTTTAATTCTTCCAGGGTCTGTGGGTTTGTCTTGTACACTTTATGTTTTAAGTTACCCCAAGGATGGAGGTTACTTATTGGAGATCTACAAAACCTTTCTCCGCTAATGGCGCAACATACACCAACCTTTTTTGTCATGAAGCGGTACTTCATGAACAATATTAGGTTCTGGGCTATAGGACCAATTTTCTTTGAGTCAACATTGATGCCCTTACATACATGAATACAAATTTATCCCTTCCTTTTAGAGAATTAACAGATAAGGGGCATTATTTTGCTTTTTTTCAACAAGACTCTGCAACAGCTCATACAGCCAATTTTTCAGTGAGAGCAATTGAAAGTGTCTTCTTTCTTGAAAGTTTGAAAATAGTGTAGTAATAATCAATTTAAACTAGAAAAGTGAATAGATTAATAACACTACACAACACTTACTTATATTTTACTGGAACATGTTTCAGAGGCTGACTTTCCTCCATTATCAACCGGACATTGACTGTTCTCCCTGGTGCGGATGGTGATGTCTCCTCTGTTGGTGGTTCAAAGACCTTGCTGAAAATATCTTTCTCGGGGATGTCGAAATTGAATGCTCTGTTTCTATTTTTCAAAATGAAGATTTATTCCCACGTGGACAGCCCTTGTTTTCCTGTTACATGTTTGAGGAGCTTCGGTTCCGGCTTTATGTTGTGGTTTTCTGTCCAAAGGTGGTTGGCAATTGTTGATTTTTCCAACTGTTTCTATTTTATATTTCTAAAGTGTTTGGTACATGCCAGATTTTTTATTGTGTGGGATGGCATCTTTGATGTTAGAGTTCAGTAGATTTCTTATGGAATAGTAGTTCACTGGTGCTAGCTGAATGTTCTGTTCTTTGAAAACTTTTTTGAATTTTTCGAAGGCCCTTTGATATCTTCAGCAAGTTCCTTGAACCACCACCAGAGGAGATCTCAGAGAAAACATTGCCATCCACACCAGGGAGAACAGTAGATGTCTGGTTGATAATGGAGGAAAGTCAGCCTTTGAAGCATGTTCCGGTAAATTATAAGTAAGTGTTCTGTAGTGTTATTAATCAACTCACCTTTTTGGTTGAAATTTAAAGTGTGTTTCAGGACAGAATAGTAGAGATTTGTCGCCCCCTCAGTCCCCCGACCTAACCCCTGTGATTTCTATCTCCGGGCTAACTTAATAAAGTATACAAGACAAATCCACACACTCTGGAAGAATTAAAACAAAATATCTGCTAGGAAAGTGCCGAAATTTCTCAATGTGAACTATGGCAAGTGATGGATAGTTTCCTAAAGAGGTGACAACAGAGGCCAGTTTCAGCATATCCTTTCATAAAGTTGGTGAGTAAAGCCTCTAAAAATGTTGTATGGTTTCATCTGTGCCTTTGTATGATAGCGACAAACAGCAATGAGTGCTGAGGCTGCTGAGGATGCTGAGAGGTAAAGCACCACACAGTCCATTCAGAGGCTTTACTTTCCTGGTAGTTATTTTGTAAGTTGAAGTGGAAAACTTGTATCTGTGTCTATGTCTCCTGTTGTGCTCGGCTGGACAACAGACCAACCAATGGATCGCCAACAATGCATGTTTCGCATGTAGTGCAGCGGGAATGCACACGTTAGAAAAGCAACTGTCAGAATTTGCAAATTATGTTAATTCAACTCCAGCAAAGCTCAGTGTGTGCAGTTGAGCGAGTCAGTAATTCCTCTTTCATTCACTATTGTGTATAAATCCTAACTGCTTGTATCCCCCTTCTTAAGAGCCTTCAGTGAAACTCTTATGGTTAAAATTGGAAATTAATATTGTATCATTTACCCAAATCCATAATGATTGTCATTCGATCATCCGCTATAAGAACATTTGCCGTCTTGAGATCCCTGTGAGCGAGAGGTTCTGGTTTAGCTTCATGAAATGCTCACATATCTGAACAAACATGCTGAGGATATCTGGGGCCCTCATGTGTTCCCTGCTACGACTTCACCACTCCAGTTCTCCTGCTAACGTTCCTCACTGAAACATTGTACAGTTTCATTTAGAGCAAAACAACCTTGCTAGGACACAGTGATCAATTTGTTTCAAACCTACTTAAATATGTTTTGGAAAACATTTAGTAATTATAACCATACAGAACCATAAATCCAGAGAACAGTAATGTCCTAGTTCAATGTTTAAGTATCAGCAGACAAGTAAACAGTCTTTGAAATAACTTGTAAAGTAATTGGCTAGGAATGAAATGGAGAAGGAAAAACAACACAAAGTGCTTTTGGAAGGCTGCAAGCAAAAGGCTTAAGACAAACAAATACAAATGCTAATTATTATTTATTTATGCCAACAAACATAATACTGCTGGTGTTTTTATACACAAACGACTTGTGTGTTTAAAAACACCAACAGTAAGTTTCTTGGCATAAATAAAAAATAATTACCACCTGAAGGTTATTCAACCCTGGGACATAAAGTACTTGCAATAGTAAGTCACCATTGTGGTAATTGTCTCTGATGTGAGACTGCCTTTGTGGTTTACCGGGGAAAATACTAATTGGTTTGAGAATTCAATGTCATTCTGGCACGTTGTCACAGTAGCTTAATGGTTAGAGGACCCACCTGGTACACGGAGGGTCTGTGGTTCAAACCCCAGCTATAGCATTGAATGTTTAAGTTCCAGTTCTACCTCTCAAATACAAATGCTCTTTAGCACTATAGCAGCTAAGAGCTGCTCGACTTTGTGTGCTCATGTAATAGGTTCTTGGGAAAGGGAAACATATCCAGAGGGTTAAAAGCTGGTGTTTGGAAATACAAAGGATTTAGAAATGGTACACCCCAGGACAAATGTTCCTTATGTGGTGATAAGCATGATAGTGAACACATTGTAACAAAAGACACGTTCAGTTAGTTTTTATGTCACTTTATTTCTTCTAAAATTGTTCTGTTCTATTGCAACCTTTACACTAGAACGTACACAACTCACTCTGAAAGTTTTACTCATTCCATAAAACTCACTCTGACGGTCAACTCACTAAAATTCACCCAACATTACCTCCTCTGTCTGTGACAGCTCACTTATATAGCCAAGAATCAGGTACTGACAGTTTTTCTGGAAATCAACATTTTGTGAACCTTCTCGTAACAAGTCCAGCGCAGATTGTCAGTAGCATGCAGGCATGTATCCACATGCCCAGGAACACAGCAGGACCAAACCATCAGAGGAAGGACAGTCAACTGAGTACTGCAGATTGTCAGTAGCATGCAAGCATGTATCCACATGCCCACCAACACAGCAGAACCAAACCATCAGAGGAAGGACAGTCAACTGAGTACTGCAGATTGTCAGTAGCATGCAGGCATGTATCCACATGCCCAGCAACACAGCAGGACCAAACCATCAGAGGAAGGACAGTCAACTGAGTACTGCAGATTGTCAGTAGCATGCAAGCATGTATCCACATGCCCAGCAGCACAGCAGGACCAAACCATCAGAGGAAGGACAGTCAACTGAGTACTGCAGATTGTCAGTAGCATGCAGGCATGTATCCACATGCCCAGCAACACAGCAGGACCAAACCATCAGAGGAAGGACAGTCAACTGAGTACTGCAGATTGTCAGTAGCATGCAGGCATGTATCCACATGCCCACCAACACAGCAGGACCAAACCATCAGAGGAAGGACAGTCAACTGAGTACTGCAGATTGTCAGTAGCATGCAGGCATGTATCCACATGCCCAGCAACACAGCAGGACCAAACCATCAGAGGAAGGACAGTCAACTGAGTACTGCAGATTGTCAGTAGCATGCAAGCATGTATCCACATGCCCAGCAGCACAGCAGGACCAAACCATCAGAGGAAGGACAGTCAACTGAGTACTGCAGATTGTCAGTAGCATGCAGGCATGTATCCACATGCCCAGCAACACAGCAGGACCAAACCATCAGAGGAAGGACAGTCAACTGAGTACTGCAGATTGTCAGTAGCATGCAGGCATGTATCCACATGCCCACCAACACAGCAGGACCAAACCATCAGAGGAAGGACAGTCAACTGAGTACTGCAGATTGTCAGTAGCATGCAGGCATGTATCCACATGCCCAGCAACACAGCAGGACCAAACCATCAGAGGAAGGACAGTCAACTGAGTACTGCAGATTGTCAGTAGCATGCAGGCATGTATCCACATGCCCACCAACACAGCAGGACCAAACCATCAGAGGAAGGACAGTCAACTGAGTACTGCAGATTGTCAGTAGCATGCAGGCATGTATCCACATGCCCAGCAACACAGCAGGACCAAACCATCAGAGGAAGGACAGTCAACTGAGTACTGCAGATTGTCAGTAGCATGCAGGCATGTATCCACATGCCCAGCAACACAGCAGGACCAAACCATCAGAGGAAGGACAGTCAACTGAGTACTGCAGATTGTCAGTAGCATGCAGGCATGTATCCACATGCCCAGCAACACAGCAGGACCAAACCATCAGAGGAAGGACAGTCAACTGAGTACTGCAGATTGTCAGTAGCATGCAAGCATGTATCCACATGCCCACCAACACAGCAGAACCAAACCATCAGAGGAAGGACAGTCAGCTGAGTACTGCAGATTGTCAGTAGCATGCAGGCATGTATCCACATGCCCAGCAGCACAGCAGGACCAAACCATCAGAGGAAGGACAGTCAACGACACTGTCAGGATCACATCGGCGTCGCCAGTGTGCCAGAATTTTGTCCTACAGGAGTTCTTTTACATGCCAGTAGGTCAGTCTGACAATTCAATCAACTATAATGGAGAAAAAAGCATTTAAATTACACTGCTACTGTAACGGGCTTGGCACACAACAATGGATGGACAGTGGCCAAGCTACTTCACAGCACATGCTGAGCCAGTGAGTGGGCAAGTCCTTTGATGTAAGGTTACCTTGTCCAACTATTTGTGTGTATGCCACTGTAACAATGGAGGCAGCAGGAACAAAAGGCACCTTTCTGTAGGTGCGTGTCGTCATATAATCAGCAAGCATCGACTGATTCTAACACTGTCGTTCAGTGTATGAAAAACAGACTTGGAGGTGCAAGAATAGAGCTGGTGCAAAGCATACAAGAACAGTTGTGAGTTATAATGTCATGAAAAACGATAGACTGTGATAATATCAGTAAAAAGGAACTGTGTATTTGTGTAATTAGCGTACGAGAGACAGAAAGTGAATAAAGACAGTGAAAGGAGTGAGTCAAGATTATGAGAACTGAACAGTTGTGAGTTGTTCATGAAAGACTTTAGACTGACCGCTACTGTAGACTGACTTGAAACTTCTTGATCTGTCTGAAAATTGTCTTTGTTCTTAGCCAACATTGTCTAGCAACGTAGTGGTGTGCGGTGGATGACCTTGAGCCTCGACCTGCAGACAATGCCACAATATTGTGTCCAGTTACTTTTGTATCACCTCATTCTCTTCTAATACAAAGTTTTCTTCTCATTGTTCACACAGTCTAGTCTTTAGAGCTATCACAACTCACAACAGTTTACTTCTTGTAACCTTGACTCACTCCTTTCACTGTCTCTCTACACTTTCTCTGTCTCTCATACACTAACTACGACGATACGATAACTCAACGGTCATTAAATCTTTACGGCACATGCACAGCTGTCTCACACTCACTGACCGACTCATGTCTGTAACTGTAACTATATAGCTCAGCTCCTGTTCATTATTCATCTGCTTATATAGAGGGGATGATGTCACACGGAACTTTCTTGACTCACACACGCCAGTGATAACATAGCCAGGTCTTTTTCAAAAGCTCTGGATAAAGCCCCTTTTGGTTCTGCTGCTCTGATTGTTGCTCATCACATACACACAAACAGTTGCACATGGTAACCTGACCTTGAGCATCTTTGTTTCCTCACCAGCCTGGTATTTGTCGTCACATACACACAAACAGTTGCATATGACAACCTGACCTTGAGCATCTTTGCTCACCAGCCTGGTATGTGGTGTGAAGTAGCCGAGCCCCGACAGTTCTTTGTTTTGCGCTGCGGCCCATGTCACAATATTATATTTCAATGTAAAAGAGAGAAGTAGTTCTATCAAAAAATGATTTAATGTAAACAGAAAAGTGCCATAAATGGTTTATTCTTTAAAGACAATGAATAGGTAATTAGCTACAGCAGAATAGATATTTAAAAAAAATGTATGCATTCTTCAAAATAATAAAGTAGAAATGTGCACACGCTGTGCAGAGGGTATTTTGACACTTAGCTGTCCTTGCTATAAGTGACGATGGATTTTCGTCTATTCTTGCACTTTAGAATATGATAGCCATTAATTTTTCGGAACACATGCAGGTATCACTTGGGTCATGGAAAGTCTTACTGGAACACATCTTGTTGTGGAAGCCATCAATTGCCATTCTTGTAGTCACATGGCACATTTTATAGTTTGTTTGCATCCAGGATCTGTCTGCATTACACAGGTTACATTGAATTCCGTATGTGTGTTTCTTTTTTTCTCTTGTAGGTCTTGTAATCTTCCACAGCTGGCAGCAGTAGTGTGCACCGCAGATCTTCTCCCTGGTAAGTTCACCAGAACTCTCTTGAGGTATCTGGCTTTTACTCCAACTGCTTGTACGCGAGATGTTCTATCACGTACACAAGGATGGCTGATATCTTAAGACTGAACATGTCCACTGCCATGCTGAGTGATGCTCCTGATTGCAACCACTGTTCTTGCCCTAACATGAACGCTCAAGTTCTTCCCTCTGTCTGTATTGTACTTAGTCCTAACATAAATACTGATGTCAACATTTCCCCTTATCCCTGTGGACTAATGCAACTTGCTGGGCAATCTTATCCTGCATCAACATTCTAAATGTTACCTGTGCCGCTATTGATGATTGGCCAAGGCATTTAAAGGCTAAAGCTAGACATTTTGAGTGAAATAATAGTGTAAAGTGTTCACCACAATCTGTTCCATTAAATGGTACATAACTTTAAAGACAATGCACTTCACTCATATGACTTTCTAAAAATTGTTTTTCTTTGGATTAAGGGGGCCTCAAAATATACATTTCTGGTAAAATCTCTACATTAAATTTTTGGGTGGAATATAATACTTCCTCTACTTACTATACGTAGTAGAGAAAGTAAAAATGTTCTCATTTAATCCTGAAATTATTCTCTTAAGTTGTGACAGAACTTATGACAGAGTCGGTAATACATAAGCAGTTCTAATTTCTGGTAGTGATGCAACCTTGAATGGAATAAGGTAAGTTCAGAAAATGTGACTGAAGAGTTATCAAATACATGTCCTTTAACTCGTTGGTGACGTATGTGTTGCCAATGCTGGAAGATTGAAATCCGCGGAAGCATCCGAATGTTGCCAACCAACTTATTAACGTTATTTCTTGTTCTTATTTAGAGTTATTATTGTTTTGTAATTAAGTGATGTGACATTAGTTGTTGTGCGGTGTGGTTGTGGTTTTAATCTGTATTTTACATAGTTTGAAAATGAAAAATTGTACTGAGGAAGAGATACTGTGGCTCATCGAAGCATATGAGTTTTAGTACAATTCAAAAAGTGAAAATTACCACAACAGGCACCACGGTGACCTAAAGCTGGTCACCGTATGGATTTTTGCCAATCCCGTAAATGTATATATGTATGTCAACTATAATATAATGTAAATTATAGCCTCTAAGCCGGGCCCTATGTACCGGCACCAGGACAATACTCGAATAAATATACTTGTACTTGTTGCGCATTGTCACAGATGACTACACTGATCAAAGGTACGAAAATCCTTATTTGAGGTTGTATAATACGGTAATTTTATTGCAGATTACGCAGTGTTACAACATTAATAATGATAATAATAAATAATAATTAACTAATTAATGCTAATATTGAGGTTGTATAATATAGTAATTTTATTACAGATTACGCAGTAATACGCAATAGTACAACAATAATAATGGTAATCATAATAATCAATAATAATGAAGTAATTAACAATATTGAGGTTGTATAATACAGTAATGCTATTACAGATTACGCAGTATTAACAACAACAATAATAATAAATAATAGTTCATTGTATTGGCTATTTTGTAATGCGTGGTTGGTAGTTTTAGCGAGTTGTACAATGTTAAGTTGGCGAAAGATATTTCTGCCTTGCACCGCCATCTTCTTCCGTTGTAGGTCCGTGACATAGAACTGTCAGTGAACCACGTGACACTGCACTCCTACAGTTTTACCCGAAGAAAATTGTCATTCCCTAATGTATAGAATTACTTGACAAAGTATAAAACAATAACCTCATACTGCCGTACTTTTTAGAACATTATCAGGTAAAATCTGCTACTTCGCCACATACAAAATATTTTATTTTAAAATCTGTCATGATTATTTCTAGTAATTGAATACGTGGTTGACACCCCTGTATGGGTGTGACAGTCACGGGTTTTCTACATGGGTTTTTCCCAGTTCAAAAGCATTCACAGATGTCAGCATATGCCTAAACTTAAATATGACACTCATTTTACAATCATTATTTAAAAAAAAAAAAAAAAAAAAAAAAAAAAAAAAAAAATTGACTGCAATGCCACCTTGTTTATGAGGATTGCCTTTTGTTTGCTAATGATTATTTATTTACATTACAGAATCAGAAAATATGCGATTTTATGTGCGATAAAACAATGTTTACTCCAGTGTGAATATCCAGAGCATTAAACTCAGTTTCAAGTTTGCATTAGGACGCAAACAAAATATGTATTTAAGGAAGAAATCTCGAACCTTAATTCTAACTCCGGCCATGAAAGCTTCCGACTACAAAATATGCATTTGCCTAAAAATCCGAGCCCTCCTCATAATATATAGTTATCAGTGTAAAATAGTACAATTTAAACACTTCATCCATATCTTCTTTCGTGGAAGTGTTGAAAACATTACTGATGTAATCAATTAAATTGAAATGTACAACAATTAATGACGCTAAACAATACTTCTTTCTTGCTTTCCGGTATGGACCGCGTATTGTTGGCTTTCTTAAGGAAGCTACAAATTAAAAAAGCCAACAAGGTGGTGCCGTGGCCGAGAGGTTGGACTGTTCGCCTACCACCCAGGTGGCCTGGGTTCGATCCCAGGAACCTGCATGTGGTATTGTGGTGGACGAAGCGCCGTCTGGGCGGGTTTCCCCCGCCACTCATTCCATCAACTGCTCCATTGCATGAGCGTCGGCAGACATTTTTCCAGGGGGGGGGGGGGAGGCACATTTTCGAAATTTGCAATCAGATAATATTAATTCATTATTTTACTGTCAAAATTTATAATACGAAATTAGTGTGACAGTACATACTTACGATATAGCCTAAGGCAAAGGGTTGACATGCATGCAAGAGCAACATGTACAATGTACCGTGACAGGCAGGAAAGCTGATAGAATTACTTTTACCATGTAATGTCATAGAGCATCAACAAGGAGGAATGTATGAAACTTGACTGGCTAGCAAAATCTAACAAAACCCCTAGTGCAACAGCCTTTTGCGGACCAAGGCTTACAACCTGGCCATTGTGTACCACACCTCTGCCCACTACAGGCATCATAAATAGGGCGCAGACCTGGAGGGTAGGACGTGGTAAGTGCCCCTAGCACTTCCAGTCGGCTATGTGACTTTCTTGACATGGGGTCGCTACTTCATTATCAAATAGTTCCTCAACTGGCCCCTCAGGGACCTAATGAGTCTGCGTGCACCCCATGCCACACTTCCCAGTGGGACAAAAATCCCCAGGTTGGTACTGGAGATCGAACCTGGGTCCTCCGTACCAGAGGCAGGTGCACTTTGGAGGCAATTGACACCTAAGGTACACTGAGTAACTTTACTCTATCATAATTCGTGCTGCCTGAAGACAGGTGAAGCTCGGTGTCAGGAACTTAATTACACTTTTTCTGCATTAATTGGTTAGGTTTGATGTTCCTATGAAATAGAACAGCTGTCAGTGTGTACACAGCTGGTGAGGAAGAATCATCTCATACCTTCTGAGTGGTTACAGCACTCTCAACTCCTTCATTTAGGAACTCCATCAAGTGTGGTTTTCTTTTCTGAGTTACTGGCACAAAGAAGGCACAATTAACAAAGATCTGCAGGAAAGGCAGAAAGGATTTTAGCTACTAGCATCTTTCCATGTGTGTACATCTTCCCCAAGTGCTGTGAGTGCTTTTATGTGACAATGGCACTCAATGTATCTAGCATGCAGAGTTCCTGGGCTGTCATCCAGTGAAGATTGCAGATGATCTGGGAGTCTAAATGGTATTGAATTATCCTGTTCTTGTCAGTGTAACATGACTTGACAATATCTTTTGTCTGCTTGTAAGTATCCACTGTTACACGTATGTTGCCAGCCAAATGTTTTGTGTCATTGTCGAGACATCCACATGAAACTACATGATTATTTACAGTAGACACAGATAAACCTGTCTACAGATGGCTGAAACTCTTTAAAGAATTGCGGCTATATATCTGTATCAAAATATGAAGGGACATGAGTACCTCCAAACCATAATCAGCTGTGGTGCATTGTTGCCAGAACACAGTATCCAAAAGAAAGAAAGAGGAGATATGCCTGTGCGTGATGCCCATAGATAGCAGTGAAGACTGTAAGATACAAGATGCAAATTAAAATCAGTAATAATCTTCTTTTAAGGAGAAGTGATAAGTTGTAATTTGCTTCAAATATCATTTCTTTATTTGCACAAGCAATATTCATTTTCAGTCTAATATATCAAAGAATGAGAGATAGAACTGGAACTTAAAAATTCAATGCCACAACTGGGATTTGAACCACAGACCTTCCGTTTACCAGTTTACACCTTTAAGGGGAACCATTAATGAAAATTGGGACAAAATCAAAAATTAAAATTTAGACTTAAATTTTTTATTATATTTGATTCTCTAGGAACCTTTATGTGTAAATTATTTTGCTATCAGAGTTAAAATGAAAGTTATGTGATGATTTAAATAGACCTAAACCGAGAGTGTGGTAGTGCATTTAAGGCCTTTTCTGATATTTCTGACATTTTTTCCAACATTTTTAAGTGTTTTATGTAAAATTTGCTGCACAACTGTTAATGAGTTACTAAATTGTGTTTATTTGCTCCATTTGATAACAAATACATAAGCATAATTATTATTTATTTATGCCAACAAACTTAGCGAAAGGTCTGTGGTTCAAATCCCAGTTGTGGCATTGAATTTTTAAGTTCCAGTTGTACCTCTCAAACATAAGTATAATTTCAAACCAGCTTGTACAAGTAAAATTTGCAATGCTGTTTTCTTGCTTGTAATATTTTAGACATTTTTCAACATTTAAAATGCTCCTTACAATTGTTTTTAAGTTATTAGAATGAAACTTTGAGAATAGCTTTCCCAATATATGCTAACCAAAACTTGCAACACAGTCATTAATGTAAGGCAAATGTGTTACGTTAATAAATCCAGATGAATTTGGCAAGTATACATTTTTTTGGCAAGAGACAAAACTCACAGTTGAACAAAAATTATATGTTTAAACTGATTATGACAAAATTGTATTTCTTATGAAACTTATTTTATAGGCCAATAAGAAGCACACATTTGCTTATTTAAAAAATGTGAACATTGCATATTAGGTAACTTTTTTAATAAAATAAATTTGTGGTTTGAAACGCATCAACCAGGAACATATTAAATATATGCACCAAACTTTGCAACAACTCTTCTTTATACAGATTCAAATGTGGTAAAAAGTTAAAAACAACCAGCAAAACACCTTGGGTTTATAGGTGTTCTGAGCTTTGAAATATTGAAAAATGTCAAAATAGCAAATGCGCAACTGCTTGATTTGCTGTAGCCATTTTCCAAATGCGTTAACACAGAGGTAAGGAGATGTTAACAGGAATTTGAACACTATATGAAAGCCAACATTGTTCGATGAGACAGACTTTGCATTACTTTGGTATTTAGTCACTTTAAAATTGTGTTAAAATATAATATTGCTTGATGAAACTGGTCCTTGTAAGATTAAACTACACTCTTTTTCTACTCCTCAAGAAGAAGATAATTTTGAAATAGAATAAGCAACCATGAAGCTATGTAGCATATGCTATTACTGACACCAGCCTTTTATTCAGTTGCTTATTTGCAGGGCTACCTATAATATTGCTTTGACAGTCACTTCAAATTTTGGAATAATTTATATAAATGTGACACTGCTGGATTTGTTGAGTGCAAAGAGAAAATGAAAAGCAACTGTTGCGTTAGACAGCACATTACAAAAGTGGGTAACATCACCTCTCTAGGATAGGCTGCTAGCAGTTTCCCAGCTTCATCTAGCTCTGTTGTGTGCCTTCTTATTTCATATGCACCTTAGTGAAATATTGACGTAGTAGGGACATAATTTTGTGGTGAATAAAAATTGTGAATGTAGGTATAAAAAGAAGGCTCAAAATGGGATAAAAGCGATAAAATAAAATATCAAATATTACTGTTATAATTTACATTTCAAATGTTATATGTAGCATGTTCATTGAAATAACAAGAAAGCATGGTTTCTAAGTTCCCTGCTGCAACATTAGTTCTTTTATCTGTCAAAATATTGTAAACTGAAAGAGTTCCTTCACAATCAGCATTAAAAATTGAAATATAGGTACATGGGCTGTGCTTCTCAGTATCTCATTCTACATTGGGTATGTAAGACCACTTAATTTTGCTCAAAGAGCTCTCTTTCCAGATTGAGGTTCTTTTATATCCTGTAAATCTGTGACACAGCACCACTGGCTTTGCTTCCCTTCCAAAGGAAGCTATGCTAAGGATTTTTACGTCCGAAAAAATTCATTGCCCTGTGCTGGGTGTGAACATGCAACCTAGGGAACCAGAGGCTAGCATGTTGCCCCTTTACCATGGAGGACGACATCTGTTGCCATGGAAACTCTTTCAAGTGCACGTTTGCACCTGTCAGAATGGACTTGTTTTAATATAACTGTACAATCATATCCCTTGGCTCTATAATGCCTCAATACATGAAACAAACTCAGCATTAAACTAGTGCCATTTTTTGCATTAAACTTGTGCTCCTTGTTGTCTATCGCAGCCTTCTGTAAAATACGTGTGAACTTATCATTTGAGTCTTAAGTTATGTGTGTTTGCAGAGTGCAGGAAAACCATTAGGGGGGGGGGGGGCGGTGTTGTCTATGGCACTTTGCTCCAGTAGTGATGTAGCATGAAAGGTATATTATTCTATGCTCAGTTACACCACTGGTTATCGATCACCCTACTTTCCCTGCCACTCTCGCATAGCTTTTCAGCTTATTGTAAATTTAGTTGCATTCCTTCCAGCCACACAGAGCTTGAACTGTTGATCTTGACCTTGCATCTGGCCTTCTATGTTGCAAAAAGTGAAACAGATCTTGTTTTATTCCTGAAATAAATCTTTTAACATCAGTTTTGCAGAAACGTTGCAATGGAATATTACTTTCATGTTAAATCCTAAATAAACATTCATTTTGCAAGTAAATATCACAATAAATTATTAATTTTGTGGTAAATTGTAAATACTCATTTTGTGAGTTGCCTTAAAATTTTGTTTAATCATGAGGATAAACATTGCTGACAGTGTGGACAATCACAATAGAATTGATTCTGAAACATTTTTATTGCAAATTAACTTATTTCGTGTCATCAGGATCTACCAAAACATTGTGTCCCTACCATATAGGATCTTTTGGTGGAATTCAACAATTCCTATGGTACAGGTAAGGAAAATACAAATACAGTGTGTCTCAAAGAATGTACTTTATGAACATGGAGACAAGTTTGAAGGCTTGAGTTATTTAGGAGAAATGTAATTAAAGAATGACTACCCATAAACTTACCGGGGTAACAGTGTGGTGTGGGATATCAGCATTTGGCACCGTAGGACCATTTTTTTTTTAACGGAACTGTCAGTGGTGACAAGTGCCAATCTTGATGCAGGAGTCTCTTGGTCCACAGATTGAAGAGATGTTTGGTGATGGCAATGAGATTTATCTTCAGCAAGATGGAGTGCCTCCCCACTACTATCATAATGTAAGAGCTCATCTCAGTGGAGCTTATCCAGTCACATGGATTGGACAAAGGCGTAGCATTGAATACCCTGTGTGTTCCCCAAACCTCACGCCAATGGACTTCTCTTATGGGGATACTTTTAGGTCAGAGGTTATCGCACAAAACTAAGAACAGTTGATGCATTGAAATTGGAAATTGAAAGACAATGTCACAAAATTCTGAATGAACTATTTCATTACATTTGCGAATCCACTGGTTTACATTATCAGCTTTGTCTGACAATGAGTGTCATTAATTTGAACATTTGCAAACATGATCCCTTAATTATATTTTTCTTCTGTAGTTCAGGCCTTTGAGCTTGTCTCTGTGTTTGTAAATAATGATTTTACAGTCATTCAAAGTGTTAGTGCATTTCTTTGAGACATCTCTGTGAGATGCAGGGTTTAGGGCATAATATCCCACATTTTCCGAATACTAGGCCAAAGTGTCCTAATGTTAACTCAATTTCATTTTTTTTCCTGGAACTACTTGAAAGGCAATGCAACAGTAAAATGCTTGTCTGGATCTGTCAAGCTTGTTTCTTTATTGTCAGTTGTTTTACCTGAACACATATTTTTTGTCTCTTCCCATCCACTTATAAAACATAGGGTTGTGTAAATTCTTTTGAATCTTTTGGTAATTTATGAAATGAAAAAAAAGGTGTTTTATGGTCCCAGTCTCATCAAAATGAATTGGACTTTTTGATAGCGAAAGAACTGTGAAAATCGATTGAGTGGTTTATGAGGTTATACTATCCGCAGGGGTTTTATATGCACACACACAATCTCTCTTTATAATATTAATTCAGATTTCCATAAAAATGATGTGCCTTATGTTATATAGCCATAATCAATGGAGGAAAGCATAGTTCTATTGGCACTGTCCATAAAATATTAATTTTTGTTTTATTTTGTTTGTTTATAGCTGCCAATTGAAAGTGAACGTGTATTCCAAGAGGCTCTCAAAGGGTCTTTCAATGTTATACATCTTTAGTTCATTATTTAGTGCAATGTAAAAAGTGGCATACAATGAATCCAATTTGTGTGCCCTCCCAAGCTCTAAAGCCAGCATAACATTCAACAGTGTGAATTAAGTAGAGCAAAGTGATTTTGCTACCACATTTCTCAATTCCATATAAATAATACTAATGAAACTTCAAGAATATATCCCATTCTTTTCAGGAAGTCACATGAGTGAACTTACATTCAGTATGAATGAAGCAAAATGTACCATCTCAGGAATATATTATTATAATTT
This sequence comes from Tenodera sinensis, assembly GCA_030765045.1. Taxonomy (NCBI): domain Eukaryota; kingdom Metazoa; phylum Arthropoda; class Insecta; order Mantodea; family Mantidae; genus Tenodera; species Tenodera sinensis. The sequence continues at coordinate 183,757,758 of CM060962.1, read as the reverse complement.
GTGTGCAACACAGATGTTGGAATAAGCATTCACTTTTGAGATGCACAATGAACAAACTCCAGTGTTTACAGCATGACCAGATAGTAGCAACTGGCAGTTGACATTCACAGCTGATAAAGCCTTGAGAGGGTCATTCACTGGTAGTGAGCTCATGAAAGAATACTAGATCACTGCAGTGTAAGCAAATCACGTTTACATGCAATCATGGCCAGGTGACTGAACAAATGCTCGATACTTTGTGACCTTTGAACCTGGTAAGTGGAAGGTCTGTGGTTCAAACCCCACCCGTGGCATTGAATTTCCAAGTTCCAGTTCCACCTCTCATACTGTTTGAATGTTTGGTAGTTCCCATCTTTTATTTTTTGATTTTTCATTGACCCGATAGAACGTGTTCTTTTTAATTAATTAATTTATGTGTTGATCTTTGGATGGTTTAGGTTCACAGGATCCATCAAGGAGCGCTGTGATCGTGTTTTACACTTTCTGGTATTTTCTTTATTGATAGAATTCTAGGAGGCTTTAGTCACAGCTTAGCATTAATGTTATATTAAAAGTGCATCCTGATTGCGAAAAAGTAATTAAAAGTGTACTTCAACATTATACATTATGCAAATTAGAAAGGAGCAATATTGAAGTGAGCATTTTACATGATTTTGTCATGAACTCCAACAATGTATGCACATGCCTTCTATAACAGTCATCTTAACTTAAAAATGTAATATATATTTCTCTGCAATCATGTTTTAGAATTTCTGGCAATTAATGCGACAACCAGATTTCAGGACGTTTTTGTCGCACCCTAGTGTTAATAGTACATTAAAAGTGCACGCTTATAGAGAAAACTTATTTAAAGGTGTAATTCGTTCAGGTGTATTTAGCCAGGATAAGTCCTATTGATTCTGTGTTTCGGTAATGAAGAATAATTCACATCATCTACTATGATACAATTTCTTTATCTTAAATCTTGAGCTGTGCAGAATAAATTTTAAACCTCCAGTTATAATGGCTTGGATTTTTCAGTGCATCTCTTCCATGGACGGTCTTGACATCTCCTACACTCATCTTTGGTCAACTCATGTCCCTCTGCCATCTTCTTGCTTCTGGCAGTATTTCTACACTAAAATTAAGATTGTACCTCATTTGTTTCAGGTTAGGTAGTTTTGACCCATCATGGAATTTCTTTTGTTCCCTAATAATTACCTTTAGTTTTGTGTTTCACCTCATCACTCAATCTTTCATTACCATTTTACCTTTTAAATGTATTATTTTCCTTCTGAAATACAACTATGTTTCCCTGTCATGTTTACTTATAAATGTACAATAATATATAATTTGTTTTTTTACTTGAAGCATTTCGTGTAAGTTTGTGTTGGGGATTTTTAATATGACTTTGTATACAACAATGACCTTGTTTACAATAGAATATTTCATATGTGGCATGTCCTAAAGTAAGTTTCCCACTTGTCTCACAGCTAGGAAACCAAATATTGCATTAAGTGACTGCTTACATCATAGTCATAACATAGCAGAACTTCTCGAGTTCTAACAGTAGCATAATTGCAGTGATTGAAAATGGAGTGTCTTATTCCAGTTCCTGCAGAGTGTAAAGTGCAGTCTATGATAAACCTTTGGAATGCACAGAGTTTGGTGCCAATTGAAATTCATCATGAAATTGCAATGAAGCACTGTTTTTCAGAAACTATGCCAGCTGGATGCCAGAGCAACTGATACCAAAAAACAAAGCAAAGCACATGGAGTCAGTACTGATATTTCAGCAGCAATACCATGATGTTGATGACTTTTTGGACCAAATTATTACAAGTGATGACGAAATGTGGGTTGCACATAGTCAATGCTTTGGCATCACAGTGGATCTCCCTGAAGGACAAAATTCAAGCAGTCTGAGTTGACACATAAATTGGTGTCCACAGTGTAATACGACAGATCTAGCATACTCCTCATCAAATTCCTGAATAAAGGCAAAACTGTAAATGCTAAGTGTTACTGCAAAACACTCCATAAATTGTGACATACCATTCAGAACAGGTAGCACAGGATGCTCAGTGCCAGTATTGTCTTTCTGCACAATAAAGCTTGGCCACATGCATCTCAATAAGCAAGACCTGCTGCAGAAGTTTGGCTTGGAGGTGTAGAAGCATCCACCCTATAGCCACCCGGTGTTTTCCAACTTTTCTTGCACCACAAGAAATTCCTGTGCGGTCAGCATCGGCATTTTCAAAATGTCAGAAAGGCGGTGATGGTTGTCACACAGTGGTTCTTATCCCAGCTGGCAGACTTCCATAATACAGAGATAGAAAAGGTGGTTGCTCAGTATGACGGATGTCTGAAACATGATGGTGATTATGTTGAAAACAGCTCAACACTTCCAGTATCTATTCCATTAATCTTTCCATTAAATTGTTTCTGTAAACAGCCTGAGAGAAACTTACTTTATGGGTGCACCTCATATTTTCTTAAGAATTTGAATTTCAGAAATCCATTACAATATCTTGTGTATTCTTCATTTAAAATAATGTTCTTGGAATTTTGTGCTTGATATTTTAAGGACAAACTAATGGCTACAAATCGTCCTGATAAACTGGACCCAGCATTGCTGCGACCTGGTCGCCTAGACCAAAAGATTGAAATTCCTTTAGAAAATGAGCAGGCTCGATTGGAAATTCTTAAGATCCATGCTGGAGCAGTAATAATGCATGACAATATTGGTATGTGAAACAATTTTTAAAACAAAACTTAAGCTCTTCTGAGCCATTTAAAGTCACCCCTTAACTAATTACATTATTTTTCACCAGTTTCAGCTGAGGATACTATGTTCACAAACTACATTGCTTACACATTTCCTTTGTTTGACTTCTATAAGCATAAGCTAGAATCAGTTCAGTAATAAACCATTTATGGCAGACACAAAATTTAATGGCAGTAGATATCTAACCATTACTACTCTTTCCTATAGTCCAAATAAATTTTGTGGGTTCAAATGATATATCACCAGCTTTACTACATGATTTCACAATGTGTTTGTACAACACCGCAAGGCACGGTAAGCCTGTGATTGGATGTTGTGTTGAGCCACCTGCCATTAAATTCTGTGTCAGCCATAATATTGTACTCATGTTCAGGGCTTGCCGTATTCTGAAAGATAATTTGCAATTTTGCCATTTTGTAAGGAGCTATCCTTAATGTGGCAAACATTTTGGATAGCTTATAACAAAATTCTGCGATTTTCACAGGGGATCTTATGTGTTGACTGAATTTATCTGGTTACTATGTTTTGCATTATTTTAAGTTAATTAAAACAAGAAATGTGTATCAGCTTTTTTTTTCTTTTTTTTCAATTTTAGTCAGCTCAAATACAAATTTTTCAATGTAAAAATAATAAAAAATTATATATGTGAAGATTTAACTGGTTATTATAGTTTGGAGTTTTATAGTTACTCTGGTTCTAAATGATTTGACTGTTGTATTTTATTTTATTGCACATTTGTTTCAGAACTATAGTGGGCTTTGTCACAATACAGAATATTGTGCTGGATCTATATGTAATACAAACACACTTTGGCCTATGGCATTTTAGAAGTATAAAAACGTGATTTATTTTAAGAATGTAAATTAAATTTGCAGTAATATTTCGTGCATTATTCTGCCTGTAGACTGCAGTGCCTTTACTTATGATGGAAATTGTGACATGGGACACCAATAGTTCTAACACAATTGAATTGACACTTATTTCTTCTTGTTTCTGTGCCACCTGTAAGCTTGTTCTCCCTTTTTATAAAGTCAAATTATTAACATCACTTATAAATTACTATTCCCTACATAGAATCATTCTGTTTATATAGCATGTCCAATAACCGAACTTGTTATGCAATATAATAATTCAATTCTAACAATGAAAATTTATAGGACTAAAATTTTTTGTCGATATAGGCACCGAATTAATTAAATTATATGGTAATATATATACATAAATAGCTCTTGCGGGATGACTATTTTATCACCCTGACCAGATGTGGCACTCCGCTGAAGTCTCCACTCATTGGTCTTTATCCATAATTCATTAATTCCTTTGCGTCCTATGTTTTCCCCACTGTCTCTTTCCAGCAGCTCATCAGAAGCTAAATGAATATACAATAGCAGCACTTTCTTGAAAACTTCTTTTGAAAGGACTGTCTTCATATGTGTGTTGTCTTGCTTTGTAGGCTGTTCTCCTTTGGCAGTTGCACAATTAGTATACATGTCCCAGTGTCAAAGTTTTTTCATTTGGCTTAGTGAAACTTGCAGGTGGGTCAATAATATGCACATATGAACTTCACATCCTCCTTTTCTTATAAATGCTCATGTTTCCAAATGATAAAATGTAAAAAAAAAGTTATTTTCAAAATTTTTGAGGACACCTATGGAGAAAAATAAATAATAAGAATACTCTCAAAAATAGGAATTTGGGTCTTTTTATAATGCGGTGCGCTGGTCAAAAACAGAAATTCACCTTGAAAAATTTAAACCCTTTGTTTGTCATATGGAATATTTTATGTAGTGTACTCAGGGGTCTCCGTCTAGGGGATATGTGAAAAGCGACCACAAGGTACCCAAGCTGAGCAGAACATTACTTCCACTTACTGGTGTTTTGCGCCTCACTGTAACTTTTCTATCTGACCTTACCTTGGTCATCTCTTGTTCTCTTCTGACCCCGATGCTATTAGGGTTCCCGAGGGCTAGGGAGTCTTTATTTTTCCAACCTCTCCATTTCTCTATAAAATCTTAACCCCTAACATGCTGACCTGTCATGGCATGTAATACGTCCTCTGATTGGTGATCAGAGGATATGGTCGGTGAATTTATTTTGATAATTCTCCCGGTCAGGTTGGTGAGACCCGTAAACCAACGACAGGTGTGGTCCTCCAGACATTCTGGGGGTTGTGAGAGAGCGATGTGACCGCCAAAACATAAAAATATGGTGCTCTCTAAAAAGCGGTTAATATTACTGCTATTGCTCTCTTCAATATCATCAGTGAAAAATATTGGAGAGCAAGAGGATTAATGACTTCATTGTCAGAAATCCAGCATTAGCTAACAACAACATATTTTAAATGAATAAAAACTTAAAAAGTTGGTGAAATAACACAGTGACATCTGATACAGTTTATTACAGTATGTCATGTGGAAATACAAATTTTCCTTTCTCTTCCTTCGGCACCAACAGCAATTTTATTATTTGATCTTTAGAGGTGGTGTCCTCATCAGGAACTTTGGGAAACACAATACACTTTTGCTGTTGTGTGGGCACAAAAACTTCACATCAACATCTTTGGCACTGACATTTGTTGCTACACCAACATACTACCTTACACGAGTTTTCTTTCCAACACTGTACTCCAAAGCTAGCCACCAAAAATGAGTCCTCCTGTAATGTCAGAGTATTATCACTTTCATCTTCACTGCTGTTACTGCTGCTAGTTGAAACATTGCTCTGGTTTTCTTCTTCCAAATGGCAGGTCGGTCTGGATGGCTCAGTTGATTATACGCTGGTCTACTGATCCCAAGGTCGCGGGTTCAAATCCAGCCCAGGCTGATGGTTTTTAAGTGTGCTTAAAAACAACAGCTTCATGTCAGTAGAATTACTGGCATGTAAAAGAACTCCTGCGGGACAAAATTCCAACACACTGGTGACGCTCATGTGATCCTGGCAATTGACAGTGTTGTTAAACAACAAACAAAAAAAATCCAAGTGGCATCCCAGAACTGTCTTGGTGCAATTTTGAGCTTCTTCTGCCTAACAACATTGGGCTTCTTGTAGGGAGTTTCCTTCAGGATGTCTTCAAAACTACTCTGCCATGAAGTCAAATCATTTGTTTCTTCTCCATCTGTAAGTTTGTCCAACACATCCAATGGATCAAATGGAATGATTCCAGTTGCTTGTAAACCACTCTTAAAACTATCAACTTTTCTGGCTTTGATTTTTTTCCAGCGTCTGCGTTAACAGGGATAGAAATGCATCCTTGTATATTGGACCACGAGTGCTCTTCTTCCAGTCACTCAGTATCTCATGCCAAGCTGCCTTCACTGATCTGAAGAAACTGACATCCAAGGGCTGGAGATATGGGTGCTGTTTGGAGGCAACAAGATAAAATGGATGTGAAATTTTTCACATTCTTTTGTCACTTTCACAGAAACATGGCTACTTAGGTTGTCTCCAATTAGAATCCTTTGACCAGGCCTCTTCTTTAAATATGGTAATGGTATGGTCAAAAACCAATCCTCGAAAATAGCAACATCAAACCATCCACTTTCATTATGATTAAACCTTGTCTCGGGTGGTCCGCCCTCTTTGTATCTAGAAGTTATTTCTGGGCTGTTATGCCATGGTCTGTTGGACTTTAAGGACCCAGACGTTTTGTCCACAACTGCAGCAGACATCTTCAGTGGCACGATCATAGTCTCCTCGGAGAAGTTAATGAGGCGTCTGAGGTGTGGACTGTCTGAGCTACTGTATATATCCCTTGAGTGGCCTCCGCTGAATGGTCCAGATGGCAGACAGCAGGAAGGAGGGGGCGGGCTTCACCCAAGGTGTTGTTTCCTTCTGATTGGTTCACTTCCTTAAACTCCAGCAGACATTGGCATAACAGCCCAGAAATAACTTCTAGATATATTGACTCCGGCCATTAAAGTTTACACTCTCTCAGAAGATTACTTTGCTAATCTGGTGCAAACATTTTCCACAAACTTTTTCATGTTAACTTTGAGTAATGTTAGTTCTTGACAAAATGTTGCTATCTTTGGGCCCTCTAGACCACAACCTTCAAGCTTGGGAAATTTATTAATGTTGACGCTGACTATGAAAGTCAAAGTTTATATATTATGTTTATTTAACATTTAAATGCTCATCACATATGTAGTACTGTCTACAGTTTAGAACGTGGTTACTCTAGATGTTCAAAATGTTCTACAAATAACAGAATGATTAGTGTCTGCAGCTATGTTTGTTAACTTGCACACTTTTGGGGAGATTCTGTATATTCTATTTAAGATTATAAAAAAGTTAAAATTGCAGAACTGAGTTTTTGTGTTGTTTTTAATATATTTACAACTTCCTTTTATTAAAAGCCATGGACAAAGACGGAAAGCTCAGCAAAAGGAATCTAAAATATAACCCAGGTATTCGCCCAAGGCCAATAAGATCCAAGGTTCAGCAACAGCCTCATGTAAGTATAATTCTGTTCTGTTTACTAATTAAATTATCATAACTCTCCAAACATGGCAAACCTATGAAGCAATGCGTAACAATGCAATATCAATGAGTTAAAGCTTGAATTGATTCCTTATGCACCCTATTCAGCAGACTTAGTGCCCTCTGATAATTTTTTTTCCAAATTTGAAGAAGTACTTGATGGTAAAAGATTTGTCGACAATGAAGAGGTGGAGTCTGCAGTTGATGTCTATTTTGCAGAGCTCAATGATTCTCACTGTAAACAGGATATCAAAGCTACTGAGCATCACTGGGAAAAGTGTATTCAGTTCAAAAGAGACTATGTAGAAAAATTTGGTCATGTCAATAATGGATATATGACTGGTGCATTGGCTTGATGAAACAAGAGAGAAATATATAATTCCATGTGCATCCCAAAAAAATGATGCCATGACCTTGCCTGCAGATGGAGCTGCAATGTTTAAAATGTTTTAAAGAACAAACAAACTCACAGCTGCATGACCAACCAGATCATATGAACAAAAATTTCTGTAAAGTCATCCTAGAAACCGCAAAAAAAAAACATTCCTCGTGGAGGAATTAAAAATTTCAAACCCTTTTGGAACCCCAGTTAGAAGAACTGAAAAAGCAAAGGGATATAGCTAGAAATACAGCTGAACAAACAAAAAACATATTGCATACACAAATATGACGGAAGAGATGTGCCTCACTAAAAAAAGAAATTAATACAGCTAAAAAGAATCACTTTAATAATTTCTTAGAAACAATGAATTATAGGACAGATGGTAACAAAGCCCGTAGGTTCATAAACAATGCCAAGGACAGGAAAGAAAACAGCACACCTATCACACACAGCAACAAAATATTAGTAAATGATGAAGTCATAGCCGAAACATTCAATAAATATTATGCTAATTCACATAAAGTAACAAGAAATAATAAAAAGGAACCTAAACTATTTAAGAAAGACTTGAAACAAGAAAGAGAATGAGATCATAACACTCAATGCAATATCTTTTTTCAAAATTTTAATATGCAAGAACTGAACATTGCAATAGATAATCTAAAAAAAAAAGTCTCCTGGACCAGATGACATACATCCAGAGTTCATAAAAAACCTTGGAAAAACAGAAAAACAACTACTAAAACTCTACAATCTATCCTGGAACACCACTGTACCTGGCAAATGGCGAAAATTGTCCCACTCTTGAAGAAAGATAATACAGCATCAGAAATAAAAAATTATAGACCAATAGCTCTTACTAGCATAATAGCAAAAGTGATGGAGAGAATGGTGTCAAGCAGGTTAAATTGGTTTCTAGAATCACGAAATTTAATATCCCCATGTGAAGCTGTATTCGTCGCTGTAACGAAGCTGAAGGGCAAACACCATTGGCAGATGAAACGCGAAGCGGCAGGCTGGTGACTGCAGTGACTCCATGGAACATTCAGCGAGTCGATGAGATCATTTGTGGTGATCGCCGCATAACAGCAGGTGAATTGTGTTGCATTACCTCCCTCAGTAGAGGCAGTGTGATGACAATTATTCAACAACGGGGTTACTCAAAAGTTTGTTCACGTTGGGTTCCAAGAATGTTAACCGCCCAAAACAAATAAACAAGGAAAACTTGCAGCGCTTCAATTTGGAGGGAGAGGAGTTTCTGGAAAAAATTATTACTGGAGAGAAACGTGGGTTCATTTTGAACCTGAATCAAAGTGGCAGTCAATGGAATGGCATCACACGTCACCGAAGAAAACAAAATTCAAAACTCAGCGGTCGGCAGGGAAAGTTATGGCGACAGTGTTTTGGGATGCAGAGGGTGTGCTTATGATTGATTTTTTGGAGCAGGGATGCACAAGAAATTCTGTCCAATATGTCAGAACTCTCAAAAAGCTGAAATCATGTCTTCGCCGAGTTTGCCCAACAAAAACAATGGCGGATGTTGTTCTTTTGCATGACAATGCAAAACCACACACCAGCCGTTACACCACTGCAGAAATTGAGAAATTGGGATAGCAAGTCTTACCTCACCCGCCATATAAGCCCTTACCTGGCACCATCAGATTTCCATCTGTTCAGGCCACTAAAGGAAGCTCATCTTGGGATTCATTTTGAAGATGAGGAGGCTGTGAAAACGTACGTGCATCAATGGCTTAGGAAGCAAGACCCTGTGTTTTACCACACCGGAATACATGCCCTAGTTAAAAGGTGGACCAAAACTGTGGAAAAGGACAGAGATTATATTGAAAAGTGACAAATTAATCGTCAATGTTGTAGTTTTCAAGCTATGTAAATTGGGTTCAATTTTCGTGGCAATTAAAAGAGAAAACAAATAGGAGGCATTACTTATTGACCCACCCTCGTAGAATGCTGTATGCAGAACACATTGTTTCAGATCCACATTATCGCCAATAAGGTCAGTGATAAAGATGGTCCTAACTATGTAACATCCAACTGTAAAGGTTCCAAAGAGATCTACGAAATTAGTGTGACAGTACATACTTACGATATAGCCTAAGGCAAAGAAAGGGTTGACATGCATGCAAGAGAAACATGTACAATGTACCGTGACAGGCAGGAAAGCTGATAGAATTACTTTTACCATGTAATGTCATAGAGCATCAACAAGGAGGAATGTATGAAACTTGACTGGCTAGCAAAATCTAACAAAACCCCTAGTGCAACAGCCTTTTGCGGACCAAGGCTTACAACCTGGCCATTGTGTACCACACCTCTGCCCACTACAGGCATCATAAATAGGGCGCAGACCTGGAGGGTAGGACGTGGTAAGTGCCCCTAGCACTTCCAGTCGGCTATGTGACTTTCTTGACATGGGGTCGCTACTTCATTATCAAATAGTTCCTCAACTGGCCCCTCAGGGACCTAATGAGTCTGCGTGCACCCCATGCCACACTTCCCAGTGGGACAAAAATCCCCAGGTTGGTACTGGAGATCGAACCTGGGTCCTCCGTACCAGAGGCAGGTGCACTTTGGAGGCAATTGACACCTAAGGTACACTGAGTAACTTTACTCTATCATAATTCGTGCTGCCTGAAGACAGGTGAAGCTCGGTGTCAGGAACTTAATTACACTTTTTCTGCATTAATTGGTTAGGTTTGATGTTCCTATGAAATAGAACAGCTGTCAGTGTGTACACAGCTGGTGAGGAAGAATCATCTCATACCTTCTGAGTGGTTACAGCACTCTCAACTCCTTCATTTAGGAACTCCATCAAGTGTGGTTTTCTTTTCTGAGTTACTGGCACAAAGAAGGCACAATTAACAAAGATCTGCAGGAAAGGCAGAAAGGATTTTAGCTACTAGCATCTTTCCATGTGTGTACATCTTCCCCAAGTGCTGTGAGTGCTTTTATGTGACAATGGCACTCAATGTATCTAGCATGCAGAGTTCCTGGGCTGTCATCCAGTGAAGATTGCAGATGATCTGGGAGTCTAAATGGTATTGAATTATCCTGTTCTTGTCAGTGTAACATGACTTGACAATATCTTTTGTCTGCTTGTAAGTATCCACTGTTACACGTATGTTGCCAGCCAAATGTTTTGTGTCATTGTCGAGACATCCACATGAAACTACATGATTATTTACAGTAGACACAGATAAACCTGTCTACAGATGGCTGAAACTCTTTAAAGAATTGCGGCTATATATCTGTATCAAAATATGAAGGGACATGAGTACCTCCAAACCATAATCAGCTGTGGTGCATTGTTGCCAGAACACAGTATCCAAAAGAAAGAAAGAGGAGATATGCCTGTGCGTGATGCCCATAGATAGCAGTGAAGACTGTAAGATACAAGATGCAAATTAAAATCAGTAATAATCTTCTTTTAAGGAGAAGTGATAAGTTGTAATTTGCTTCAAATATCATTTCTTTATTTGCACAAGCAATATTCATTTTCAGTCTAATATATCAAAGAATGAGAGATAGAACTGGAACTTAAAAATTCAATGCCACAACTGGGATTTGAACCACAGACCTTCCGTTTACCAGTTTACACCTTTAAGGGGAACCATTAATGAAAATTGGGACAAAATCAAAAATTAAAATTTAGACTTAAATTTTTTATTATATTTGATTCTCTAGGAACCTTTATGTGTAAATTATTTTGCTATCAGAGTTAAAATGAAAGTTATGTGATGATTTAAATAGACCTAAACCGAGAGTGTGGTAGTGCATTTAAGGCCTTTTCTGATATTTCTGACATTTTTTCCAACATTTTTAAGTGTTTTATGTAAAATTTGCTGCACAACTGTTAATGAGTTACTAAATTGTGTTTATTTGCTCCATTTGATAACAAATACATAAGCATAATTATTATTTATTTATGCCAACAAACTTAGTGAAAGGTCTGTGGTTCAAATCCCAGTTGTGGCATTGAATTTTTAAGTTCCAGTTGTACCTCTCAAACATAAGTATAATTTCAAACCAGCTTGTACAAGTAAAATTTGCAATGCTGTTTTCTTGCTTGTAATATTTTAGACATTTTTCAACATTTAAAATGCTCCTTACAATTGTTTTTAAGTTATTAGAATGAAACTTTGAGAATAGCTTTCCCAATATATGCTAACCAAAACTTGCAACACAGTCATTAATGTAAGGCAAATGTGTTACGTTAATAAATCCAGCTGAATTTGGCAAGTATACATTTTTTTGGCAAGAGCCAAAACTCACAGTTGAACAAAAATTATATTTTTAAACTGATTATGACAAAATTGTATTTCTTATGAAACTTATTTTATAGGCCAATAAGAAGCACACATTTGCTTATTTAAAAAATGTGAACATTGCATATTAGGTAACTTTTTTAATAAAATAAATTTGTGGTTTGAAACGCATCAACCAGGAACATATTAAATATATGCACCAAACTTTGCAACAACTCTTCTTTATACAGATTCAAATGTGGTAAAAAGTTAAAAACAACCAGCAAAACACCTTGGGTTTATAGGTGTTCTGAGCTTTGAAATATTGAAAAATGTCAAAATAGCAAATGCGCAACTGCTTGATTTGCTGTAGCCATTTTCCAAATGCGTTAACACAGAGGTAAGGAGATGTTAACAGGAATTTGAACACTATATGAAAGCCAACATTGTTCGATGAGACAGACTTTGCATTACTTTGGTATTTAGTCACTTTAAAATTGTGTTAAAATATAATATTGCTTGATGAAACTGGTCCTTGTAAGATTAAACTACACTCTTTTTCTACTCCTTAAGAAGAAGATAATTTTGAAATAGAATAAGCAACCATGAAGCTATGTAGCATATGCTATTACTGACACCAGCCTTTTATTCAGTTGCTTATTTGCAGGGCTACCTATAATATTGCTTTGACAGTCACTTCAAATTTTGGAATAATTTATATAAATGTGACACTGCTGGATTTGTTGAGTGCAAAGAGAAAATGAAAAGCAACTGTTGCGTTAGACAGCACATTACAAAAGTGGGTAACATCACCTCTCTAGGATAGGCTGCTAGCAGTTTCCCAGCTTCATCTAGCTCTGTTGTGTGCCTTCTTATTTCATATGCACCTTAGTGAAATATTGACGTAGTAGGGACATAATTTTGTGGTGAATAAAAATTGTGAATGTAGGTATAAAAAGAAGGCTCAAAATGGGATAAAAGCGATAAAATAAAATATCAAATATTACTGTTATAATTTACATTTCAAATGTTATATGTAGCATGTTCATTGAAATAACAAGAAAGCATGGTTTCTAAGTTCCCTGCTGCAACATTAGTTCTTTTATCTGTCAAAATATTGTAAACTGAAAGAGTTCCTTCACAATCAGCATTAAAAATTGAAATATAGGTACATGGGCTGTGCTTCTCAGTATCTCATTCTACATTGGGTATGTAAGACCACTTAATTTTGCTCAAAGAGCTCTCTTTCCAGATTGAGGTTCTTTTATATCCTGTAAATCTGTGACACAGCACCACTGGCTTTGCTTCCCTTCCAAAGGAAGCTATGCTAAGGATTTTTACGTCCGTAAAAATTCATTGCCCTGTGCTGGGTGTGAACATGCAACCTAGGGAACCAGAGGCTAGCATGTTGCCCCTTTACCATGGAGGACGACATCTGTTGCCATGGAAACTCTTTCAAGTGCACGTTTGCACCTGTCAGAATGGACTTGTTTTAATATAACTGTACAATCATATCCCTTGGCTCAATAATACCTCAATACATGAAACAAACTCAGCATTAAACTAGTGCCATTTTTTGCATTAAACTTGTGCTCCTTGTTGTCTATCGCAGCCTTCTGTAAAATACGTGTGAACTTATCATTTGAGTCTTAAGTTATGTGTGTTTGCAGAGTGCAGGAAAACCATTAGGGCTGGGGGGGGGGGCGGTGTTGTCTATGGCACTTTGCTCCAGTAGTGATGTAGCATGAAAGGTATATTATTCTATGCTCAGTTACACCACTGGTTATCGATCACCCTACATTCCCTGCCACTCTCGCATAGCTTTTCAGCTTATTGTAAATTTAGTTGCATTCCTTCCAGCCACACAGAGCTTGAACTGTTGATCTTGACCTTGCATCTGGCCTTCTATGTTGCAAAAAGTGAAACAGATCTTGTTTTATTCCTGAAATAAATCTTTTAACATCAGTTTTGCAGAAACGTTGCAATGGAATATTACTTTCATGTTAAATCCTAAATAAACATTCATTTTGAAAGTAAATATCACAATAAATTATTAATTTTGTGGTAAATTGTAAATACTCATTTTGTGAGTTGCCTTAAAATTTTGTTTAATCATGAGGATAAACATTGCTGACTGTGTGGACAATCACAATAGAATTGATTCTGAAACATTTTTATTGCAAATTAACTTATTTCGTGTCATCAGGATCTACCAAAACATTGTGTCCCTACCATATAGGATCTTTTGGTGGAATTCAACAATTCCTATGGTACAGGTAAGGAAAATACAAATACAGTGTGTCTCAAAGAATGTACTTTATGAACATGGAGACAAGTTTGAAGGCTTGAGTTATTTAGGAGAAATGTAATTAAAGAATGACCACCCATAAACTTACCGGGGTAACAGTGTGGTGTGGGATATCAGCATTGGGCACCGTAGGACCATTTTTTTTTTAACGGAACTGTCAATGGTGACAAGTGCCAATCTTGATGCAGGAGTCTCTTGGTCCACAGATTGAAGAGATGTTTGGTGATGGCAATGAGATTTATCTTCAGCAAGATGGAGTGCCTCCCCACTACTATCATAATGTAAGAGCTCATCTCAGTGGAGCTTATCCAGTCACATGGATTGGACAAAGGCGTAGCATTGAATACCCTGTGTGTTCCCCAAACCTCACGCCAATGGACTTCTCTTATGGGGATACTTTTAGGTCAGAGGTTATCGCACAAAACTAAGAACAGTTGATGCATTGAAATTGGAAATTGAAAGACAATGTCACAAAATTCTGAATGAACTATTTCATTACATTTGCGAATCCACTGGTTTACATTATCAGCTTTGTCTGACAATGAGTGTCATTAATTTGAACATTTGCAAACATGATCCCTTAATTATATTTTTCTTCTGTAGTTCAGGCCTTTGAGCTTGTCTCTGTGTTTGTAAATAATGATTTTACAGTCATTCAAAGTGTTAGTGCATTTCTTTGAGACATCTCTGTGAGATGCAGGGTTTAGGGCATAATATCCCACATTTTCCGAATACTAGGCCAAAGTGTCCTAATGTTAACTCAATTTCATTTTTTTTCCTGGAACTACTTGAAAGGCAATGCAACAGTAAAATGCTTGTCTGGATCTGTCAAGCTTGTTTCTTTATTGTCAGTTGTTTTACCTGAACACATATTTTTTGTCTCTTCCCATCCACTTATAAAACATAGGGTTGTGTAAATTCTTTTGAATCTTTTGGTAATTTATGAAATGAAAAAAAAGGTGTTTTATGGTCCCAGTCTCATCAAAATGAATTGGACTTTTTGATAGCGAAAGAACTGTGAAAATCGATTGAGTGGTTTATGAGGTTATACTATCCGCAGGGGTTTTATATGCACACACACAATCTCTCTTTATAATATTAATTCAGATTTCCATAAAAATGATGTGCCTTATGTTATATAGCCATAATCAATGGAGGAAAGCATAGTTCTATTGGCACTGTCCATAAAATATTAATTTTTGTTTTATTTTGTTTGTTTATAGCTGCCAATTGAAAGTGAATGTGAATTCCAAGAGGCTCTCAAAGGGTCTTTCAATGTTATACATCTTTAGTTCATTATTTAGTGCAATGTAAAAAGTGGCATACAATGAATCCAATTTGTGTGCCCTCCCAAGCTCTAAAGCCAGCATAACATTCAACAGTGTGAATTAAGTAGAGCAAAGTGATTTTGCTACCACATTTCTCAATTCCATATAAATAATACTAATGAAACTTCAAGAATATATCCCATTCTTTTCAGGAAGTCACATGAGTAAACTTACATTCAGTATGAATGAAGCAAAATGTACCATCTCAGGAATATATTATTAAAATTTGTGTGCAACACAGATGTTGGAATAAGCATTCACTTTTGAGATGCACAATGAACAAACTCCAGTGTTTACAGCATGACCAGATAGTAGCAACTGGCAGTTGACGTTCACAGCTGATAAAGCCTTGAGAGGGTCATTCACTGGTAGTGAGCTCATGAAAGAATACTAGATCACTGCAGTGTAAGCAAATCACGTTTACATGCAATCATGGCCAGGTGACTGAACAAATGCTCGATACTTTGTGACCTTTGAACCTGGTAAGTGGAAGGTCTGTGGTTCAAACCCCACCCGTGGCATTGAATTTCCAAGTTCCAGTTCCACCTCTCATACTGTTTGAATGTTTGGTAGTTCCCATCTTTTATTTTTTGATTTTTCATTGACCCGATAGAACGTGTTCTTTTTAATTAATTAATTTATGTGTTGATCTTTGGATGGTTTAGGTTCACAGGATCCATCAAGGAGCGCTGTGATCGTGTTTTACACTTTCTGGTATTTTCTTTATTGATAGAATTCTAGGAGGCTTTAGTCACAGCTTAGCATTAATGTTATATTAAAAGTGCATCCTGATTGCGAAAAAGTAATTAAAAGTGTACTTCAACATTATACATTATGCAAATTAGAAAGGAGCAATATTGAAGTGAGCATTTTACATGATTTTGTCATGAACTCCAACAATGTATGCACATGCCTTCTATAACAGTCATCTTAACTTAAAAATGTAATATATATTTCTCTGCAATCATGTTTTAGAATTTCTGGCAATTAATGCGACAACCAGATTTCAGGACGTTTTTGTCGCACCCTAGTGTTAATAGTACATTAAAAGTGCACGCTTATAGAGAAAACTTATTTAAAGGTGTAATTCGTTCAGGTGTATTTAGCCAGGATAAGTCCTATTGATTCTGTGTTTCGGTAATGAAGAATAATTCACATCATCTACTATGATACAATTTCTTTATCTTAAATCTTGAGCTGTGCAGAATAAATTTTAAACCTCCAGTTATAATGGCTTGGATTTTTCAGTGCATCTCTTCCATGGACGGTCTTGACATCTCCTACACTCATCTTTGGTCAACTCATGTCCCTCTGCCATCTTCTTGCTTCTGGCAGTATTTCTACACTAAAATTAAGATTGTACCTCATTTGTTTCAGGTTAGGTAGTTTTGACCCATCATGGAATTTCTTTTGTTCCCTAATAATTACCTTTAGTTTTGTGTTTCACCTCATCACTCAATCTTTCATTACCATTTTACCTTTTAAATGTATTATTTTCCTTCTGAAATACAACTATGTTTCCCTGTCATGTTTACTTATAAATGTACAATAATATATAATTTGTTTTTTTACTTGAAGCATTTCGTGTAAGTTTGTGTTGGGGATTTTTAATATGACTTTGTATACAACAATGACCTTGTTTACAATAGAATATTTCATATGTGGCATGTCCTAAAGTAAGTTTCCCACTTGTTTCACAGCTAGGAAACCAAATATTGCATTAAGTGACTGCTTACATCATAGTCATAACATAGCAGAACTTCTTGAGTTCTAACAGTAGCATAATTGCAGTGATTGAAAATGGAGTGTCTTATTCCAGTTCCTGCAGAGTGTAAAGTGCAGTCTATGATAAACCTTTGGAATGCACAGAGTTTGGTGCCAATTGAAATTCATCATGAAATTGCAATGAAGCACTGTTTTTCAGAAACTATGCCAGCTGGATGCCAAAGCAACTGATACCAAAAAACAAAGCAAAGCACATGGAGTCAGTACTGATATTTCAGCAGCAATACCATGATGTTGATGACTTTTTGGACCAAATTATTACAAGTGATGACGAAATGTGGGTTGCACATAGTCAATGCTTTGGCATCACAGTGGATCTCCCTGAAGGACAAAATTCAAGCAGTCTGAGTTGACACATAAATTGGTGTCCACAGTGTAATACGACAGATCTAGCATACTCCTCATCAAATTCCTGAATAAAGGCAAAACTGTAAATGCTAAGTGTTACTGCAAAACACTCCATAAATTGTGACATACCATTCAGAACAGGTAGCACAGGATGCTCAGTGCCAGTATTGTCTTTCTGCACAATAAAGCTTGGCCACATGCATCTCAATAAGCAAGACCTGCTGCAGAAGTTTGGCTTGGAGGTGTAGAAGCATCCACCCTATAGCCACCCGGTGTTTTCCAACTTTTCTTGCACCACAAGAAATTCCTGTGCGGTCAGCATCGGCATTTTCAAAATGTCAGAAAGGCGGTGATGGTTGTCACACAGTGGTTCTTATCCCAGCTGGCAGACTTCCATAATACAGAGATAGAAAAGGTGGTTGCTCAGTATGACGGATGTCTGAAACATGATGGTGATTATGTTGAAAACAGCTCAACACTTCCAGTATCTATTCCATTAATCTTTCCATTAAATTGTTTCTGTAAACAGCCTGAGAGAAACTTACTTTATGGGTGCACCTCATATTTTCTTAAGAATTTGAATTTCAGAAATCCATTACAATATCTTGTGTATTCTTCATTTAAAATAATGTTCTTGGAATTTTGTGCTTGATATTTTAAGGACAAACTAATGGCTACAAATCGTCCTGATAAACTGGACCCAGCATTGCTGCGACCTGGTCGCCTAGACCAAAAGATTGAAATTCCTTTAGAAAATGAGCAGGCTCGATTGGAAATTCTTAAGATCCATGCTGGAGCAGTAATAATGCATGACAATATTGGTATGTGAAACAATTTTTAAAACAAAACTTAAGCTCTTCTGAGCCATTTAAAGTCACCCCTTAACTAATTACATTATTTTTCACCAGTTTCAGCTGAGGATACTATGTTCACAAACTACATTGCTTACACATTTCTTTTGTTTGACTTCTATAAGCATAAGCTAGAATCAGTTCAGTAATAAACCATTTATGGCAGACACAAAATTTAATGGCAGTAGATATCTAACCATTACTACTCTTTCCTATAGTCCAAATAAATTTTGTGGGTTCAAATGATATATCACCAGCTTTACTACATGATTTCACAATGTGTTTGTACAACACCGCAAGGCACGGTAAGCCTGTGATTGGATGTTGTGTTGAGCCACCTGCCATTAAATTCTGTGTCAGCCATAATATTGTACTCATGTTCAGGGCTTGCCGTATTCTGAAAGATAATTTGCAATTTTGCCATTTTGTAAGGAGCTATCCTTAATGTGGCAAACATTTTGGATAGCTTATAACAAAATTCTGCGATTTTCACAGGGGATCTTATGTGTTGACTGAATTTATCTGGTTACTATGTTTTGCATTATTTTAAGTTAATTAAAACAAGAAATGTGTATCAGCTTTTTTTTTCTTTTTTTTCAATTTTAGTCAGCTCAAATACAAATTTTTGAATGTAAAAATAATAAAAAATTATATATATGAAGATTTAACTGGTTATTATAGTTTGGAGTTTTATAGTTAATCTTGTTCTAAATGATTTGACTGTTGTATTTTATTTTATTGCACATTTGTTTCAGAACTATAGTGGGCTTTGTCACAATACAGAATATTGTGCTGGATCTATATGTAATACAAACACACTTTGGCCTATGGCATTTTAGAAGTATAAAAACGTGATTTATTTTAAGAATGTAAATTAAATTTGCAGTAATATTTGGTGCATTATTCTGCCTGTAGACTGCAGTGCCTTTACTTATGATGGAAATTGTGACATGGGACACCAATAGTTCTAACACAATTGAATTGACACTTATTTCATCTTGTTTCTGTGCCACCTGTAAGCTTGTTCTCCCTTTTTATAAAGTCAAATTATTAACATCACTTATAAACTACTATTCCCTACATAGAATCATTCTGTTTATATAGCATGTCCAATAACCGAACTTGTTATGCAATATAATAATTCAATTCTAACAATGAAAATTTATAGGACTAAAATTTTTTGTCGATATAGGCACCGAATTAATTAAATTATATGGTAATATATATACATAAATAGCTCTTGCGGGATGACTATTTTATCACCCTGACCAGATGTGGCACTCCGCTGAAGTCTCCACTCATTGGTCTTTATCCATAATTCATTAATTCCTTTGCGTCCTATGTTTTCCCCACTGTCTCTTTCCAGCAGCTCATCAGAAGCTAAATGAATATACAATAGCAGCACTTTCTTGAAAACTTCTTTTGAAAGGACTGTCTTCATATGTGTGTTGTCTTGCTTTGTAGGCTGTTCTCCTTTGGCAGTTGCACAATTAGTATACATGTCCCAGTGTCAAAGTTTTTTCATTTGGCTTAGTGAAACTTGCAGGTGGGTCAATAATATGCACATATGAACTTCACATCCTCCTTTTCTTATAAATGCTCATGTTTCCAAATGATAAAATGTAAAAAAAAAGTTATTTTCAAAATTTTTGAGGACACCTATGGAGAAAAATAAATAATAAGAATACTCTCAAAAATAGGAATTTGGGTCTTTTTATAATGCGGTGCGCTGGTCAAAAACAGAAATTCACCTTGAAAAATTTAAACCCTTTGTTTGTCATATGGAATATTTTATGTAGTGTACTCAGGGGTCTCCGTCTAGGGGATATGTGAAAAGCGACCACAAGGTACCCAAGCTGAGCAGAACATTACTTCCACTTACTGGTGTTTTGCGCCTCACTGTAACTTTTCTATCTGACCTTACCTTGGTCATCTCTTGTTCTCTTCTGACCCCGATGCTATTAGGGTTCCCGAGGGCTAGGGAGTCTTTATTTTTCCAACCTCTCCATTTCTCTATAAAATCTTAACCCCTAACATGCTGACCTGTCATGGCATGTAATACGTCCTCTGATTGGTGATCAGAGGATATGGTCGGTGAATTTATTTTGATAATTCTCCCGGTCAGGTTGGTGAGACCCGTAAACCAACGACAGGTGTGGTCCTCCAGACATTCTGGGGGTTGTGAGAGAGCGATGTGACCGCCAAAACATAAAAATATGGTGCTCTCTAAAAAGCGGTTAATATTACTGCTATTGCTCTCTTCAATATCATCAGTGAAAAATATTGGAGAGCAAGAGGATTAATGACTTCATTGTCAGAAATCCAGCATTAGCTAACAACAACATATTTTAATTGAATAAAAACTTAAAAAGTTGGTGAAATAACACAGTGACATCTGATACAGTTTATTACAGTATGTCATGTGGAAATACAAATTTTCCTTTCTCTTCCTTCGGCACCAACAGCAATTTTATTATTTGATCTTTAGAGGTGGTGTCCTCATCAGGAACTTTGGGAAACACAATACACTTTTGCTGTTGTGTGGGCACAAAAACTTCACATCAACATCTTTGGCACTGACATTTGTTGCTACACCAACATACTACCTTACACGAGTTTTCTTTCCAACACTGTACTCCAAAGCTAGCCACCAAAAATGAGTCCTCCTGTAATGTCAGAGTATTATCACTTTCATCTTCATTGCTGTTACTGCTGCTAGCTGAAACATTGCTCTGGTTTTCTTCTTCCAAATGGCAGGTCGGTCTGGATGGCTCAGTTGATTATACGCTGGTCTACTGATCCCAAGGTCGCGGGTTCAAATCCAGCCCAGGCTGATGGTTTTTAAGTGTGCTTAAAAACAACAGCTTCATGTCAGTACAATTACTGGCATGTAAAAGAACTCCTGCGGGACAAAATTCCAACACACTGGTGACCCTCATGTGATCCTGGCAATTGACAGTGTTGTTAAACAACAAACAAAAAAAATCCAAGTGGCATCCCAGAACTGTCTTGGTGCAATTTTGAGCTTCTTCTGCCTAACAACATTGGGCTTCTTGTAGGGAGTTTCCTTCAGGATGTCTTCAAAACTACTCTGCCATGAAGTCAAATCATTTGTTTCTTCTCCATCTGTAAGTTTGTCCAACACATCCAATGGATCAAATGGAATGATTCCAGTTGCTTGTAAACCACTCTTAAAACTATCAACTTTTCTGGCTTTGATTTTTTTCCAGCGTCTGCGTTAACAGGGATAGAAATGCATCCTTGTATATTGGACCACGAGTGCTCTTCTTCCAGTCACTCAGTATCTCATGCCAAGCTGCCTTCACTGATCTGAAGAAACTGACATCCAAGGGCTGGAGATATGGGTGCTGTTTGGAGGCAACAAGATAAAATGGATGTGAAATTTTTCACATTCTTTTGTCACTTTCACAGAAACATGGCTACTTAGGTTGTCTCCAATTAGAATCCTTTGACCAGGCCTCTTCTTTAAATATGGTAATGGTATGGTCAAAAACCAATCCTCGAAAATAGCAACATCAAACCATCCACTTTCATTATGATTAAACCTTGTCTCGGGTGGTCCGCCCTCTTTGTATCTAGAAGTTATTTCTGGGCTGTTATGCCATGGTCTGTTGGACTTTAAGGACCCAGACGTTTTGTCCACAACTGCAGCAGACATCTTCAGTGGCACGATCATAGTCTCCTCGGAGAAGTTAATGAGGCGTCTGAGGTGTGGACTGTCTGAGCTACTGTATATATCCCTTGAGTGGCCTCCGCTGAATGGTCCAGATGGCAGACAGCAGGAAGGAGGGGGCGGGCTTCACCCAAGGTGTTGTTTCCTTCTGATTGGTTCACTTCCTTAAACTCCAGCAGACATTGGCATAACAGCCCAGAAATAACTTCTAGATATATTGACTCCGGCCATTAAAGTTTACACTCTCTCAGAAGATTACTTTGCTAATCTGGTGCAAACATTTTCCACAAACTTTTTCATGTT
Organism: Tenodera sinensis; assembly: GCA_030765045.1. Lineage (NCBI taxonomy): Eukaryota > Metazoa > Arthropoda > Insecta > Mantodea > Mantidae > Tenodera > Tenodera sinensis. The sequence goes on along the minus strand of CM060962.1, from coordinate 183,735,251 downwards.
AACTTTGAGTAATGTTAGTTCTTGACAAAATGTTGCTATCTTTGGGCCCTCTAGACCACAACCTTCAAGCTTGGGAAATTTATTAATGTTGACGCTGACTATGAAAGTCAAAGTTTATATATTATGTTTATTTAACATTTAAATGCTCATCACATATGTAGTACTGTCTACAGTTTAGAACGTGGTTACTCTAGATGTTCAAAATGTTCTACAAATAACAGAATGATTAGTGTCTGCAGCTATGTTTGTTAACTTGCACACTTTTGGGGAGATTCTGTATATTCTATTTAAGATTATAAAAAAGTTAAAATTGCAGAACTGAGTTTTTGTGTTGTTTTTAATATATTTACAACTTCCTTTTATTAAAAGCCATGGACAAAGACGGAAAGCTCAGCAAAAGGAATCTAAAATATAACCCAGGTATTCGCCCAAGGCCAATAAGATCCAAGGTTCAGCAACAGCCTCATGTAAGTATAATTCTGTTCTGTTTACTAATTAAATTATCATAACTCTCCAAACATGGCAAACCTATGAAGCAATGCGTAACAATGCAATATCAATGAGTTAAAGCTTGAATTGATTCCTTATGCACCCTATTCAGCAGACTTAGTGCCCTCTGATAATTTTTTTTCCAAATTTGAAGAAGTACTTGATGGTAAAAGATTTGTCGACAATGAAGAGGTGGAGTCTGCAGTTGATGTCTATTTTGCAGAGCTCAATGATTCTCACTGTAAACAGGATATCAAAGCTACTGAGCATCACTGGGAAAAGTGTATTCAGTTCAAAAGAGACTATGTAGAAAAATTTGGTCATGTCAATAATGGATATATGACTGGTGCATTGGCTTGATGAAACAAGAGAGAAATATATAATTCCATGTGCATCCCAAAAAAATGATGCCATGACCTTGCCTGCAGATGGAGCTGCAATGTTTAAAATGTTTTAAAGAACAAACAAACTCACAGCTGCATGACCAACCAGATCATATGAACAAAAATTTCTGTAAAGTCATCCTAGAAACCGCAAAAAAAAAACATTCCTCGTGGAGGAATTAAAAATTTCAAACCCTTTTGGAACCCCAGTTAGAAGAACTGAAAAAGCAAAGGGATATAGCTAGAAATACAGCTGAACAAACAAAAAACATATTGCATACACAAATATGGCGGAAGAGATGTGCCTCACTAAAAAAAGAAATTAATACAGCTAAAAAGAATCACTTTAATAATTTCTTAGAAACAATGAATTATAGGACAGATGGTAACAAAGCCCGTAGGTTCATAAACAATGCCAAGGACAGGAAAGAAAACAGCACACCTATCACACACAGCAACAAAATATTAGTAAATGATGAAGTCATAGCCGAAACATTCAATAAATATTATGCTAATTCACATAAAGTAACAAGAAATAATAAAAAGGAACCTAAACTATTTAAGAAAGACTTGAAACAAGAAAGAGAATGAGATCATAACACTCAATGCAATATCTTTTTTCAAAATTTTAATATGCAAGAACTGAACATTGCAATAGATAATCTAAAAAAAAAAGTCTCCTGGACCAGATGACATACATCCAGAGTTCATAAAAAACCTTGGAAAAACAGAAAAACAACTACTAAAACTCTACAATCTATCCTGGAACACCACTGTACCTGGCAAATGGCGAAAATTGTCCCACTCTTGAAGAAAGATAATACAGCATCAGAAATAAAAAATTATAGACCAATAGCTCTTACTAGCATAATAGCAAAAGTGATGGAGAGAATGGTGTCAAGCAGGTTAAATTGGTTTCTAGAATCACGAAATTTAATATCCCCATGTGAAGCTGGATTCGTCACTGTAACAAAGCTGAAGGGCAAACACCATTGGCAGATGAAACGCGAAGCGGCAGGCTGGTGACTGCAGTGACTCCATGGAACATTCAGCGAGTCGATGAGATCATTTGTGGTGATCGCCGCATAACAGCAGGTGAATTGTGTTGCATTACCTCCCTCAGTACAGGCAGTGTGATGACAATTATTCAACAACGGGGTTACTCAAAAGTTTGTTCACGTTGGGTTCCAAGAATGTTAACCGCCCAAAACAAATAAACAAGGAAAACTTGCAGCGCTTCAATTTGGAGGGAGAGGAGTTTCTGGAAAAAATTAAGACTGGAGAGAAACGTGGGTTCATTTTGAACCTGAATCAAAGTGGCAGTCAATGGAATGGCATCACACGTCACCGAAGAAAACAAAATTCAAAACTCAGCGGTCGGCAGGGAAAGTTATGGCGACAGTGTTTTGGGATGCAGAGGGTGTGCTTATGATTGATTTTTTGGAGCAGGGATGCACAAGAAATTCTGTCCAATATGTCAGAACTCTCAAAAAGCTGAAATCACGTCTTCGCCGAGTTTGCCCAACAAAAACAATGGCGGATGTTGTTCTTTTGCATGACAATGCAAAACCACACACCAGCCGTTACACCACTGCAGAAATTGAGAAATTGGGATAGCAAGTCTTACCTCACCCGCCATATAAGCCCTTACCTGGCACCATCAGATTTCCATCTGTTCAGGCCACTAAAGGAAGCTCATCTTGGGATTCATTTTGAAGATGAGGAGGCTGTGAAAACGTACGTGCATCAATGGCTTAGGAAGCAAGACCCTGTGTTTTACCACACCGGAATACATGCCCTAGTTAAAAGGTGGACCAAAACTGTGGAAAAGGACAGAGATTATATTGAAAAGTGACAAATTAATCGTCAATGTTGTAGTTTTCAAGCTATGTAAATTGGGTTCAATTTTCGTGGCAATTAAAAGAGAAAACAAATAGGAGGCATTACTTATTGACCCACCCTCGTAGAATGCTGTATGCAGAACACATTGTTTCAGATCCACATTATCGCCAATAAGGTCAGTGATAAAGATGGTCCTAACTATGTAACATCCAACTGTAAAGGTTCCAAAGAGATCTACGAAATTAGTGTGACAGTACATACTTACGATATAGCCTAAGGCAAAGGGTTGACATGCATGCAAGAGCAACATGTACAATGTACCGTGACAGGCAGGAAAGCTGATAGAATTACTTTTACCATGTAATGTCATAGAGCATCAACAAGGAGGAATGTATGAAACTTGACTGGCTAGCAAAATCTAACAAAACCCCTAGTGCAACAGCCTTTTGCGGACCAAGGCTTACAACCTGGCCATTGTGTACCACACCTCTGCCCACTACAGGCATCATAAATAGGGCGCAGACCTGGAGGGTAGGACGTGGTAAGTGCCCCTAGCACTTCCAGTCGGCTATGTGACTTTCTTGACATGGGGTCGCTACTTCATTATCAAATAGTTCCTCAACTGGCCCCTCAGGGACCTAATGAGTCTGCGTGCACCCCATGCCACACTTCCCAGTGGGACAAAAATCCCCAGGTTGGTACTGGAGATCGAACCTGGGTCCTCCGTACCAGAGGCAGGTGCACTTTGGAGGCAATTGACACCTAAGATACACTGAGTAACTTTACTCTATCATAATTCGTGCTGCGTGAAGACAGGTGAAGCTCGGTGTCAGGAACTTAATTACACTTTTTCTGCATTAATTGGTTAGGTTTGATGTTCCTATGAAATAGAACAGCTGTCAGTGTGTACACAGCTGGTGAGGAAGAATCATCTCATACCTTCTGAGTGGTTACAGCACTCTCGACTCCTTCATTTAGGAACTCCATCAAGTGTGGTTTTCTTTTCTGAGTTACTGGCACAAAGAAGGCACAATTAACAAAGATCTGCAGGAAAGGCAGAAAGGATTTTAGCTACTAGCATCCTTCCATGTGTGTACATCTTCCCCAAGTGCTGTGAGTGCTTTTATGTGACAATGGCACTCAATGTATCTAGCATGCAGAGTTCCTGGGCTGTCATCCAGTGAAGATTGCAGATGATCTGGGAGTCTAAATGGTATTGAATTATCCTGTTCTTGTCAGTGTAACATGACTTGACAATATCTTTTGTCTGCTTGTAAGTATCCACTGTTACACGTACGTTGCCAGCCAAATGTTTTGTGTCATTGTCGAGACATCCACATAAAACTACATGATTATTTACAGTAGACACAGATAAACCTGTCTACAGATGGCTGAAACTCTTTAAAGAATTGCGGCTATATATCTGTATCAAAATATGAAGGGACATGAGTACCTCCAAACCATAATCAGCTGTGGTGCATTGTTGCCAGAACACAGTATCCAAAAGAAAGAAAGAGGAGATATGCCTGTGCATGATGCCCATAGATAGCAGTGAAGACTGTAAGATACAAGATGCAAATTAAAATCAGTAATAATCTTCTTTTAAGGAGAAGTGATAAGTTGTAATTTGCTTCAAATATCATTTCTTTATTTGCACAAGCAATATTCATTTTCAGTCTAATATATCAAAGAATGAGAGATAGAACTGGAACTTAAAAATTCAATGCCACAACTGGGATTTGAACCACAGACCTTCCGTTTACCAGTTTACACCTTTAAGGGGAACCATTAATGAAAATTGGGACAAAATCAAAAATTAAAATTTAGACTTAAATTTTTTATTATATTTGATTCTCTAGGAACCTTTATGTGTAAATTATTTTGCTATCAGAGTTAAAATGAAAGTTATGTGATGATTTAAATAGACCTAAACCGAGAGTGTGGTAGTGCATTTAAGGCCTTTTCTGATATTTCTGACATTTTTTCCAACATTTTTAAGTGTTTTATGTAAAATTTGCTGCACAACTGTTAATGAGTTACTAAATTGTGTTTATTTGCTCCATTTGATAACAAATACATAAGCATAATTATTATTTATTTATGCCAACAAACTTAGCGAAAGGTCTGTGGTTCAAATCCCAGTTGTGGCATTGAATTTTTAAGTTCCAGTTGTACCTCTCAAACATAAGTATAATTTCAAACCAGCTTGTACAAGTAAAATTTGCAATGCTGTTTTCTTGCTTGTAATATTTTAGACATTTTTCAACATTTAAAATGCTCCTTACAATTGTTTTTAAGTTATTAGAATGAAACTTTGAGAATAGCTTTCCCAATATATGCTAACCAAAACTTGCAACACAGTCATTAATGTAAGGCAAATGTGTTACGTTAATAAATCCAGCTGAATTTGGCAAGTATACATTTTTTTGGCAAGAGCCAAAACTCACAGTTGAACAAAAATTATATTTTTAAACTGATTATGACAAAATTGTATTTCTTATGAAACTTATTTTATAGGCCAATAAGAAGCACACATTTGCTTATTTAAAAAATGTGAACATTGCATATTAGGTAACTTTTTTAATAAAATAAATTTGTGGTTTGAAACGCATCAACCAGGAACATATTAAATATATGCACCAAACTTTGCAACAACTCTTCTTTATACAGATTCAAATGTGGTAAAAAGTTAAAAACAACCAGCAAAACACCTTGGGTTTATAGGTGTTCTGAGCTTTGAAATATTGAAAAATGTCAAAATAGCAAATGCGCAACTGCTTGATTTGCTGTAGCCATTTTCCAAATGCGTTAACACAGAGGTAAGGAGATGTTAACAGGAATTTGAACACTATATGAAAGCCAACATTGTTCGATGAGACAGACTTTGCATTACTTTGGTATTTAGTCACTTTAAAATTGTGTTAAAATATAATATTGCTTGATGAAACTGGTCCTTGTAAGATTAAACTATACTCTTTTTCTACTCCTTAAGAAAAGATAATTTTGAAATAGAATAAGCAACCATGAAGCTATGTAGCATATGCTATTACTGACACCAGCCTTTTATTCAGCTGCTTATTTGCAGGGCTACCTATAATATTGCTTTGACAAGTCACTTCAAATTTTGGAATAATTTATATTAATGTGACACTGCTGGATTTGTTGAGTGCAAAGAGAAAATGAAAAGCAACTGTTGCGTTAGACAGCACATTACAAAAGTGGGTAACATCACCTCTCTAGGATAGGCTGCTAGCAGTTTCCCAGCTTCATCTAGCTCTGTTGTGTGCCTTCTTATTTCATATGCACCTTAGTGAAATATTGACGTAGTAGGGACATAATTTTGTGGTGAATAAAAATTGTGAATGTAGGTATAAAAAGAAGGCTCAAAGTGGGATAAAAGCGATAAAATAAAATATCAAATATTACTGTTATAATTTACATTTCAAATGTTATATGTAGCATGTTCATTGAAATAACAAGAAAGCATGGTTTCTAAGTTCCCTGCTGCAACATTAGTTCTTTTATCTGTCAAAATATTGTAAACTGAAAGAGTTCCTTCACAATCAGCATTAAAAATTGAAATATAGGTACATGGGCTGTGCTTCTCAGTATCTCATTCTACATTGGGTATGTAAGACCACTTAATTTTGCTCAAAGAGCTCTCTTTCCAGATTGAGGTTCTTTTATATCCTGTAAATCTGTGACACAGCACCACTGGCTTTGCTTCCCTTCCAAAGGAAGCTATGCTAAGGATTTTTACGTCCGTAAAAATTCATTGCCCTGTGCTGGGTGTGAACATGCAACCTAGGGAACCAGAGGCTAGCATGTTGCCCCTTTACCATGGAGGACGACATCTGTTGCCATGGAAACTCTTTCAAGTGCACGTTTGCACCTGTCAGAATGGACTTGTTTTAATATAACTGTACAATCATATCCCTTGGCTCTACAATGCCTCAATACATGAAACAAACTCAGCATTAAACTAGTGCCATTTTTTGCATTAAACTTGTGCTCCTTGTTGTCTATCGCAGCCTTCTGTAAAATACGTGTGAACTTATCATTTGAGTCTTAAGTTATGTGTGTTTGCAGAGTGCAGGAAAACCATTAGGGGGGGGGGGGGTGTTGTCTATGGCACTTTGCTCCAGTAGTGATGTAGCATGAAAGGTATATTATTCTATGCTCAGTTACACCACTGGTTATCGATCACCCTACTTTCCCTGCCACTCTCGCATAGCTTTTCAGCTTATTGTAAATTTAGTTGCATTCCTTCCAGCCACACAGAGCTTGAACTGTTGATCTTGACCTTGCATCTGGCTTTCTATGTTGCAAAAAGTGAAACAGATCTTGTTTTATTCCTGAAATAAATCTTTTAACATCAGTTTTGCAGAAACATTGCAATGGAATATTACTTTCATGTTAAATCCTAAATAAACATTCATTTTGCAAGTAAATATCACAATAAATTATTAATTTTGTGGTAAACTGTAAATACTCATTTTGTGAGTTGCCTTAAAATTTTGTTTAATCATGAGGATAAGCATTGCTGACTGTGTGGACAATCACAATAGAATTGATTCTGAAACATTTTTATTGCAAATTAACTTATTTCGTGTCATCAGGATCTACCAAAACATTGTGTCCCTACCATATAGGATCTTTTGGTGGAATTCAACAATTCCTATGGTACAGGTAAGGAAAATACAAATACAGTGTGTCTCAAAGAATGTACTTTATGAACATGGAGACAAGTTTGAAGGCTTGAGTTATTTAGGAGAAATGTAATTAAAGAATGACTACCCATAAACTTACCAGGGTAACAGTGTGGTGTGGGATATCAGCATTGGGCACCGTAGGACCATTTTTTTTTTAACGGAACTGTCAATGGTGACAAGTGCCAATCTTGATGCAGGAGTCTCTTGGTCCACAGATTGAAGAGATGTTTGGTGATGGCAATGAGATTTATCTTCAGCAAGATGGAGTGCCTCCCCACTACTATCATAATGTAAGAGCTCATCTCAGTGGAGCTTATCCAGTCACATGGATTGGACAAAGGCGTAGCATTGAATACCCTGTGTGTTCCCCAAACCTCACGCCAATGGACTTCTCTTATGGGGATACTTTTAGGTCAGAGCTTATCGCACAAAACTAAGAACAATTGATGCATTGAAATTGGAAATTGAAAGAGAATGTCACAAAATTCTGAATGAACTATTTCATTACATTTGCGAATCCACTGGTTTACATTATCAGCTTTGTCTGACAATGAGTGTCATTAATTTGAACATTTGCAAACATGATCCCTTAATTATATTTTTCTTCTGTAGTTCAGGCCTTTGAGCTTGTCTCTGTGTTTGTAAATAATGATTTTACAGTCATTCAAAGTGTTAGTGCATTTCTTTGAGACATCTCTGTGAGATGCAGAGTTTAGGGCATAATATCCCACATTTTCCGAATACTACGCCAAAGGGTCCTAATGTTAACTCAATTTCATTTTTTTTCCTGGAACTACTTGAAAGGCAATGCAACAGTAAAATGCTTGTCTGGATCTGTCAAGCTTGTTTCTTTATTGTCAGTTGTTTTACCTGAACACATATTTTTTGTCTCTTCCCATCCACTTATAAAACATGGGGTTGTGTAAATTCTTTTGAATCTTTTGGTAATTTATGAAATGAAAAAAAAGGTGTTTTATGGTCCCAGTCTCATCAAAATGAATTGGACTTTTTGATAGCGAAAGAACTGTGAAAATCGATTGAGTGGTTTATGAGGTTATACTATCCGCAGGGGTTTTATATGCACACACACAATCTCTCTTTATAATATTAATTCAGATTTCCATAAAAATGATGTGCCTTATGTTATATAGCCATAATCAATGGAGGAAAGCATAGTTCTATTGGCACTGTCCATAAAATATTAATTTTTGTTTTATTTTGTTTGTTTATAGCTGCCAATTGAAAGTGAATGTGAATTCCAAGAGGCTCTCAAAGGGTCTTTCAATGTTATACATCTTTAGTTCATTATTTAGTGCAATGTAAAAAGTGGCATACAATGAATCCAATTTGTGTGCCCTCCCAAGCTCTAAAGCCAGCATAACATTCAACAGTGTGAATTAAGTAGAGCAAAGTGATTTTGCTACCACATTTCTCAATTCCATATAAATAATACTAATGAAACTTCAAGAATATATCCCATTCTTTTCAGGAAGTCACATGAGTAAACTTACATTCAGTATGAATGAAGCAAAATGTACCATCTCAGGAATATATTATTATAATTTGTGTGCAACACAGATGTTGGAATAAGCATTCACTTTTGAGATGCACAATGAACAAACTCCAGTGTTTACAGCATGACCAGATAGTAGCAACTGGCAGTTGACGTTCACAGCTGATAAAGCCTTGAGAGGGTCATTCACTGGTAGTGAGCTCATGAAAGAATACTAGATCACTGCAGTGTAAGCAAATCACGTTTACATGCAATCATGGCCAGGTGACTGAACAAATGCTCGATACTTTGAGATAACACTTCACTTAACTTCTATTTAAATATAAGTTCAGTGGAATATGTTCCATAATCAATTGATTAAAGTGGTAGCTTCCTATTCTTTGTTTACTCATTTATTTGTATTGTTAGGTTACTGCCACTAGATAATGGATTGTTTGGTATAGCATTGCAACCTATGGGAAGTTACACAAATTTGCTGACAAATCTAGTGCTATTTTTATTACCCACTCTCCATTCATCTTTTCTCCTGTATCATTTAATCTTTAAGTCCATATAAATCCTTCAATAATAATGTAATGTGTAAATATAGCTGAAATATAGGTTCATCATTGTCCTTGGAGGTATTGGACCTTGTGGCCCATTATGATCTCAGCACAGAATTTTCTGCCCACCTCTTCCTTGGATGGCCAACAAGTCACTTTCTTATTAGGCAATAATGGAGCACTGCTTTAGGGATTCCACTCCTGGGCATGTGAATTACGTGGTCATTCCATTTATTTTGATATTGTTGTACGAAGTCTAACACATTAAACCTGAAGTTCTTTCAATATATTGTAACAAAGATGACAAAATAAGTCTGGTTACCTTTCTATTACTTTATTGTCTTCTAAAATTTTACCACAAGTACACAGTCCCAACAGTTCTTTGTTTTACGGTCACAATATCTTCATATGGATGTTGTTGTTGTTAGCTAATGCTGGATTTCTGACAATGAAGTCATTAATCCTCTTGCTCTCCAATATTTTTCACTGATGGATGGGGCACTAGGAGTGGCTGGGCACATTTGAAGGTGGTCTCGATCCATTTCCTCTTGCAGATCACATACAGGGCAGAGTGGTGAAGAATATATCCCAATTCTGTTTAAATGTTGTTTTCTAGTGCCTTGCATCTGGCAATGAAGTCATTAGCATTCGTGCTTTCCAATACTTTTGAACTGTGGTTTCTTCTGATCTTAATGCTTCACAGGTCTTCAAGTGGTCTTCGTACATTTGTGCTGGATCGTTACACAGGACACATATTGGTGAAGCTGAGATACCTATTCTGTAGAGATGACTTGCTAAGCAGTCGTGATTTGTCAATTCTGTTTAAATGTTTTGACAGACAATCATGTCCTGTAATCAACCTGAAAGTTGCAACTGCTATTTTTCGCGGATACTCAGGAATTACTGTTTGAATTATTTATTTATGCCAACAAACTTACTGTTGATGTTTTTAATCACACAAGCCGTGTGTGGGAAAAGTTTGAGAGGTAGAACTGGAACTCAAAAATTCAATGCCACAACTGGGACTTGAACCACAGACCTTTGTGGTTTACCAGGAGAAATACGAACTGGTTTGAGAATTTAATGCCATTCTGGCAGTTTATCACAATAGCTCAATGGTTAGAGCAGCCGCCTGGTAAGTGGAAGGTCTGTGGTTCAAACCCCACCCGTGGCATTGAATTTCCAAGTTCCAGTTCCACTTCTCATACTGTTTGAATGTTTGGTAGTTCCCATCTTTTATTTTTTCATTTTTCATTGACCCGATAGAACGTGTTCTTTTTAATTAATTAATTTATGTGTTGATCTTTGGATGGTTTAGGTTCACAGGATCCATCAAGGAGCGCTGTGATCGTGTTTTACACTTTCTGGTATTTTGTTTATTGATAGAATTCTAGGAGGCTTTAGTCACAGCTTAGCATTAATGTTATATTAAAAGTGCATTCTTATTGCAAAAAAGTAATTAAAAGTGTACTTCAACATTATACATTATGCAAATTTGAAAGGAGCAATATTGAAGTGAGCATTTTAAATGATTTTGTCATGAACTCCAACAATGTATGCACATGCCTTCTACAACAGTCATCTTAACTTAAAAATGTAATATATATTTCTCTGCAATCACGTTTTAGAATTTCCGGCAATTAATGCGGCAACCAGATCTTTCATTACCATTTTACCTTTTAAATGTATTATTTTCCTTCTGAAATACAACTGTTTCCCTGTCATGTTTACTTATAATGTACAATAATATATAATTTGTTTTTTTACTTGAAGCATTTCGTGTAAGTTTGTGTTGGGGATTTTTAATATGACTTTGTATACAACAATGACCTTGTTTACAATAGAATATTTCATATGTGGCATGTCCTAAAGTAAGTTTCCCACTTGTTTCACAGCTAGGAAACCAAATATTGCATTAAGTGACTGCTTACATCATAGTCATAACATAGCAGAACTTCTCGAGTTCTAACAGTAGCATAATTGCAGTGATTGAAAATGGAGTGTCTTATTCCAGTTCCTGCAGAGTGTAAAGTGCAGTCTATGATAAACCTTTGGAATGCACAGAGTTTAGTGCCAATTGAAATTCATCATGAAATTGCAATGAAGCACTGTTTTTCAGAAACTATGCCAGCTGGATGCCAAAGCAACTGATACCAGAAAACAAAGCAAACCACATGGAGTCAGTACTGATATTTCAGCAGCAATACCATGATGTTGATGACTTTTTGGACCAAATTATTACAAGTGATGACGAAATGTGGGTTGCACATAGTCAATGCTTTGGCATCACAGTGGATCTCCCTGAAGGACAAAATTCAAGCAGTCTGAGTTGACACATAAATTGGTGTCCACAGTGTAATACGACAGATCTAGCATACTCCTCGTCAAATTCCAGATAAAGGCAAAACTGTAAATGCTAAGTGTTACTGCAAAACACTCCATAAATTGTGACATACCATTCAGAACAGGTAGCACAGGATGCTCAGTGCCAGTATTGTCTTTCTGCACAATAAAGCTTGGCCACATGCATCTCAATAAGCAAGACCTGCTGCAGAAGTTTGGCTTGGAGGTGTAGAAGCATCCACCCTATAGCCACCCGGTGTTTTCCAACTTTTCTTGCACCACAAGAAATTCCTGTGCGGTCAGCATCGGCATTTTCAAAATGTCAGAAAGGCGGAGATGGTTGTCACACAGTGGTTCCAATCCCAGGTGGCAGACTTCCATAATACAGAGATAGAAAAGTTGGTTGCCTAGTATGACAGATGTCTGAAACGTGATGGTGATTATGTTGAAAACAGCTCAACACTTCCAGTATCTATTCCATTAATCTTTCCATTAAATTGTTTCTGTAAACAGCCTGAGAGAAACTTACTTTATGGGTGCACCTCATATTTTCTTAAGAATTTGAATTTCAGAAATCCATTACAATATCTTGTGTATTCTTCATTTAAAATAATATTCTTGGAATTTTGTGCTTGATATTTTAAGGACAAACTAATGGCTACAAATCGTCCTGATAAACTGGACCCAGCATTGCTGCGACCTGGTCGCCTAGACCAAAAGATTGAAATTCCTTTAGAAAATGAGCAGGCTCGATTGGAAATTCTTAAGATTCATGCTGGAGCAGTAGTAATGCATGAAAATATTGGTATGTGAAACAATTTTTAAAACAAAACTTAAGCTCTTCTGAGCCATTTAAAGTCGCCCCTTAACTAATTACATTATTTTTCACCAGTTTCAGCTGAGGATACTATGTTCACAAACTACATTGCTTACACATTTCTTTTGTTTGACCTCTATAAGCATAAGCTAGAATCAGTTCAGTAATAAACCATTTATGGCAGACACAAAATTTAATGGCAGTAGATATCTAACCATTACTACTCTTTCCTATAGTCCAAATAAATTTTGTAGGTTCAAATGATACATCACCAGCTTTACTACATGATTTCACAATGTGTTTGTACAACGCCGCAGGGCACGGTAAGCCTGTGATTGGATGTTGTGTTGAGCCACCTGCCATTAAATTTTGTGTCAGCCATAATATTGTACTCATGTTCAGTGCTTGCCGTATTCTGAAACATAATTTTTGGTATGCTTCAGATTATGAGGCAGTGGTAAAATTGGCTTGTACAGAAGCATGCTTATTTGCCATGCATGCCGACCAAGAGTATGTCATTCAAGAAGATTTGATGAAAGCTGTAAGAAAAGTAGCAGACGACAAGAAGCTTGAATCACTTAATTAGAAACCTAAAATCTTATAAGAGATGTCTCACATGATTTTTAACCCCCGTATAGATTAAAAATAAAATAAAAAACCTACAAAAATATTATATATTTGTGGTAATTGTGAGAGAATTTTTGATGATTTTTAGAAATCACACAAGTCTTTTTCAATGTGTACAAAAATACAATTGTTTTTAGATAGCTACTTCTTTTTTCATCCTTTGCATTACACAAACCCAAACTCACAAAATGATCTAAAAAGATACAATAATTAAATGTTGATCAGTTCTGAAATAACCATTTGAGAAACACAAATAGTGCATAAGAAACAGCATTGATAACTTCTTTTTTATCATTATTCTTAACTCCCACCAAAATTCACTAGCAATAAGTGTTGTTAGTTTTGTCAGTATTGAAGAAAAAGTTAAAAGTCTCTATTAATATTTATATAAAATCTTGTCATGTATCATTCCATCCATAGTGGGGCTGGAGGCAATTAAAATGCAGTCAGGGAAATGAGTTCCTAAATCTTTTTAAGGATCTTATTAAATATACATGTTAAATTTTTGGTTTTGTTTTTTTATGATTATTTGTATGCACTGAAACTATTTCCCTGACAAAGACATTTTGTCATCCATTGTATCTGGTTCCAGAGTTGTCACTTTTTACAGTGAAGAGCACAAAGGCCATGCCCCATGAGGTATTCTTTAAAGAAACATTTAAAACAGTGTTGAACCAATTTTGTTAAAAGCAATTTAACATGTCAAAGGTGCATACCTCCTGCCCTGTGTGCTTTTCTTTGTCTGACCATTTGTATATGCACATGCCAGTTGCAATGCGATGGAAGGATGATGACATTAGTATTGTGCAAGATATTCATGTATAATGCTACTAGTAATCTGTACATGAATTAGAAATAATTACTAGTCTTAATTTAGCACAGTTCTGCAATATGACTGAAAATACCAAAAGCAGGGCATGTGCATCTACAAATGGGCGTCAGTCTCTTCCCTTAGTTTAGTATGCTTAAAAGCAACACACACAAACACACAAGGTGGGATTATGCTGCCTTGAAGATTTCTGCTTTGCCAGTTGCTATTGCATTTGGTAAGTGGAAAGAAAAAAAAGAAAAAAAAATTATGAAGTGCAATGAACGCACTGAACCTACGATAACATTGAGGAGCTACAAATAAGGGTTTTAGCATTGTTGTTATGTGCAACCAGCTAATTTGTCTTCCTAGTTGCTGAAAAAATAAAGTAGCTTATTCATTTGTTATTAATCACTTAAGTAAGGCAGTGTTGAGTTTTATATCTCAGTCTAAACCTATATTTTTACTGTAGACTAGATATGTTTCCTTGAATTTATGGTTAACCAGCAAACTGAAACATTATTTTCACTTTGCAATTTTCAGTGTTTTATCTGAATTTTATTATTTATTCAACTTTTTCATATACATTATATTTAATATTTTATCTTTATTATTTCATTCAGTTGTGTTCTTTAAAAAAAATGGCTGTTCATATAAACAAAAAGGAAAAAGGAAACCAATAAATATCTTGGCACTAATTGTAAGATTATGAATTAAAAATATATTAGACATTTGAAAACTGTTATTGCCAAAATAATATTTGTGATGTATGAGTACTCATATAATGTTGTAAGATATTCTCATGTTGACTGTGTTTACTTTAAGGTGCAAGATCTTGTATTTAATGGTTTCTTTTATTCCTAATAGATTGTATTCAACTTTTGTGTATAACAGAATTCTGTTACATTGCTAAAAGATTCTGTAAAAATTGAAGGTGTATTTTATGGGAATGATCTATTATTTTTGTTGTTGTTCAATAATGATTCTTTACAACTGCTTAGGAATTACAAAAGAAAGTTGTTGTAAAAGTAGTTGACGTAATATTTAAACAAAAAAGTTGTAAGGCTTTCCCACAAATTATTAAAATCTCATTTCATTGTTAACATATGAAAAGATGCCTTCCAACTGAAATGTCCTCACTCAGGAGTAGTTTTAGCATATTTCTCATATATAAATGGCATTGCCTTGTACATGTAAAATTTACTAGTTTTCTCATGCACATAATAGTTATGTACATGCCTTTTAATGAGAGTGTATTCTTCGGCATTTATCAACAGTGTTTCTGCAAATTTGTGCTGCTTAGCATTTTGTTTGATACTGTGACAAATGAGCCATGTGCAATTTGCATCCTGAGCAGTTTTGGTGTTGGTAGCCAGAAGTGATGATGGTGGTGGTTTTAGTAGTATGTGGAACATTTCAGTTGGCAGAAGGAACAATCAGTAATAGACCATGTAAAACTTTTGAGAAAATGGTTGTGAGATTTTTTCCTTTGTCCTTTTCTTCCCCCATGAGTGGAGAACTTATTTCAGTGCAGTTGTGCAATAAATCCTTAGGTTTTGTTATTCAAATTATATAAAGTTAGAATGAAATTATTATTTTTTTCCTCATGTTAATATCTTGTAAATGTATTACCAAAAATGTTAATTTTTAAGTGTTATGCATTCCATGCCTTGCAGATCTTTATTATATGTTTGTTTTTTTCGTTTTCTTTCTTTTCTTTTTCCCTCTCTGTCTTTGGTATTGTCTTGTTAAGTTGCACTGAGGTGAGGTATTTTGCAATTTTGTAAGGAGCTATCCTTAATGTGGCAAACATTTTGGATAGCTTATAACAAAATTCTGCGATTTTCACAGGGGATCTTATGTGTTGACTGAATTTATCTGGTTACTATGTTTTGTATTATTTTAAGTTAATTAAAGCAAGAAATGTGTATCAGCTTTTTTTTCTTTTTTTTCAATTTTAGTCAGCTCAAGTACAAATTTTTTAATGTAAAAATAATAAAAAATTATATATATAGATAGATTTTACTGGTTATTATAGTTTGGAGTTTTATAGTTACTCTTGTTCTAAATGATTTGACTGTTGTATTTTATTTTATTGCACATTTGTTTCAGAACTATAGTGAGCTTTGTCACAATACAGAATATTGTGCTGGATCTATATGTAATACAAATACACTTTGGCCTATGGCATTTTAGAAGTATAAAAACGTGATTTATTTTAAGAATGTAAATTAAATTTGCAGTAATATTTGGTGCATTATTCTGCCTGTAGACTGCAGTGCCTTTACTTATGATGGAAATTGTGACATGGGACACCAATAGTTCTAACACAATTGAATTGACACTTATTTCTTCTTCTTTCTGTGCCAAATCTAAGCTTGTTCTCCTTTTTATAAAGTCAAATTATTAACATCACTTATAAACTACTATTCCCTACATAGAATCATTCTGTTTATATAGCATGTCCAAAAACTGAACTTGTTATGCAATATAATAATTCAATTCTAACAATGAAAATTTATAGGACTAAAATTTTTTGTCTATATAGGCACCGAATTAATTAAATTATTAGGTAATATATATACATAAATAGCTCTTGCGGGATGACTTTTTTATCACCCTGACCAGATGTGGCACTCCGCTGAAGTCTCCACTCACTGGTCTTTATCCATAATTCATTATTTCCTTTGCGTCCTATGTTTTCCCTGCTGTCTCTTTCCAGCAGCTCATCAGAAGCTAAATGAATATACAATAGCAGCACTTTCTTGAAAACCTCCTTTGAAAGGACTGTCTTCATATGTGTGTTGTCTTGCTTTGTAGGCTGTTTTCCTTTGGCAGTTGCACAATTAGTATACATGTCCCAGTGTCAAAGTTTTTTTCATTTGGCTTAGTGAAACTTGCAGGTGGGTCCATAATATGCACATATGAACTTCACATCCTCCTTTTCTTATAAATGCTCATGTTTCCAAATGATAAAATGTAAAAGAAAAGTTATTTTCAAAATTTTTGAGGACACCTATGGAGAAAAATAAATAATGAAACAATACTCTCAAAAATAGGAATTTGGGTCTTTTTATAATGCGGTGCGCTGGTCAAAAACAGAAATTCACCTTCAAAAATTTAAACCTTTTGTTTGTCATATGGAATATTTTATGTAGTGTACTCAGGGGTCTCCGTCTAGGGGATATGTGAATAGCGACCACAAGGTACCCAAGCTGAGCAGAACATTACTTCCACTTACTGGTGTTTTGCTCCTCACTGTAACTTTTCTATCTGACCTTACCTTGGTCAACTCTTGTTCTCTTCTGACCCCGAGGCTATTAGGGTTCCTGAGGGCTAAGAAGTCTTTATTTTTCCAACCTCTCCATTTCTCTAATTTCTCTATAAAACCTTAATCCATAACATACTGACCTGTCATGGCATGTATATGTCCTCTGATTGGTAATCAGAGGATATGGTCGGTGAATTTATTTTGATAATTCTCCCGGCCAGGTCGGTGAGACCCGTAAACCAACGACCGGTGTGGTCTTCCAGACATTCTGGGGGTTGTGAGAGAGCGATGTGACCGCCAAAACATAAAAATATGGTGCTCTCTAAAAAGCGGTTACATTTATTGCTAAGTCTCTTCTGTAACGGGGTTGGGTACCGGATTTAGGTAGGCGTGAGTGGGATATTTCTCAGGCGCGAGGTTAGATGACAAACACAACATAGACGTTTACTAATTTTATTCTTCACCACTTCATTTCCTCGAAGTGCCGACCTGAGCGAGTTTCTGGTATTGCGTTTTAATATCGCTATCTACTTCTCCTTATGCGAATCACTGGCGCCTTTCACACATCGACGTTTTTGGCGCTAAATTATCTATCATATTCGCGATACCGGTTCACCCTCCTAGCGACCTCGCAACAAACAGACAGTCAGTCCGCTTCCAACTTGTCCTATTTATATCTCACCCCCGCACTTTCTCTCTAGTCCCGTTATGGAGGAGGGGTGTATTTTCCCCAGCTGTGTCCTTGGACTTTAGGCATAACATGCCTGGGCGCGAGATGACAAAAGACGTTTTTGTCCTCTGGCCTTCAGAAATGTGCTCAGGTCAATATACTTCCAAGAGGCAGCTTCTTTACACCATACAAAAGTATACTTACACCTAAAAGTCTTATACATATGTACATTCTTAATCTAAAATTACAAATATATATACATAGAAGTTCCCGTCTCAAATGTGCCAGACTTTGTAACAAGAAAAACAGGAAGCACTTTGAGAGATTTCTCCTTTTTTTATTGATACCAAGTTCTATTTTCCTCCTAAGTCCTGACTTCAGCTTAACTTACACATGAGAATTTCCACTTCCTCGTAGCATCCCTTTACTTTCAAGTAGCTACCTGTCTTGGACTTTCACTTTCTTCCCTTACACTATCACACATATAGGTCACTGACACAGGTTCTCCTTGTCTACCTGGCCAACGTAAACGCAAGGGTTCAATGTCTTCCAGAGTCCCTCAATTCTTAACCAGTGTTTCACATAATGACATTTTGGTACTGCCAATCTAATCACACTTACGAGCTACTGATTTTACACTTATTTCTACCTATCTTCACCTATATGCTTCCAAGTTTACCATTGTTCCTTCATTTGTCTTTTTAAACCCGTATACCGCTTCGCGCGTATTTTAAAACCATTATTATTATTATTATTATTATTTTTTTCAAATGTTGCTCGTTACTGTTTCCCGCATCTTCGGTCTCCCTAGATACGTAATTAGACCTCTGACACCATTTATTCTGTATTTACCTAGCTCTCGAATTGATAGGCTGACTCAGGCGTATCTTACCTCCAATACTTATTCTTTATGTGCTTTTGCATGCTCTTTCCTTTATTTGTTCTTTTTCGGTTCTGACATCGTCCTGAAGATACGGACGTAATAGCTGCTGATGCCATTTTCCCCCTAGTTTACCGCTGTTCAAGTCCATAAGCAAGTACGTGTCAGTTCCGTATTCCCCTATTACCTTATACGGACCCTTGTATAAAAGTCCCATGCGCTGGTTATATTTATTTATCGCGCTAGAAAGTTTCTTGTTTCTCACCAATACGAGATCGCCTTTGTGTAATTCCCACTTTTTCCTCTTTTTCTCCTTATGTTTTTCTTTACGTCTATCCGCCCTCTTTCTCATCCGCTCTGCGGCCAATTTCATCATTTCTAATTGCGACGTACTCACGGCGCCTTCCACATCAAGGGTTCGCGGTATGTTCGCACCCATCGTGTTAATGAGCTTGCCGTGCATTAACTCTACCGATTTGAATCCCGTGACTTGATTTACCGATTCATTTAATATATTTTCAATTGTCGGTATCATCTCGGGCCATTTCGTCTGTTGATTACTACAGGATACCCGCAGATACACCGATAGATTTCTCATGGTTCTCTCGGTTGGGTTGCTATTCGGCCGATAACGTGAACAGTGGTAAAGTTTGATACCTTGTTCTTTCATTGTGTTAACGAACTTCTTTCCTGTAAACATGGTAGCGTTATCTGCTAGTAATGCGTCCATTTTTACGATCTGGGGAATATAATACTTTAGCAATTTATTCAAACATGTGGCACTATCGATATTTTTAACCGGGTAAATCTTAACGAACTTTGAGAACACGTCTACAAATACTATGACGTATCTATATCCAAACGCTCCTCGGGGTAACTCACCATGACAATCCACCGTAACTAAGGATCTAGGTTTGTCTCGTAGGATGGCGTTCGTCTCGTAATCATACGCGACTTGCAGTGGCTTCGCTTTCTCACATACGTCACACACCATAACCGTATGCCTTACCTTTCGTCTTAGCTTAGGGATGTACAAATTTTCCAAAATAGTAGCAGTCGTCCGGTCCGTCCCTGAATGACATAACGCTTTGTGGAACGTCGTAATAATTTCTTTTTCCAGGCTACCAGGAATGTATGTCTTCCACTTTGGGTTAATGGCTCCGTGCTTTTTATATAAGACTTCGTCTTTCATTCCCAAACTACCTTCCACCTGTCCATCTATTTCCGGCGCTTTGACCATTAAACTGACCAACTTACAGTCTTTCCTCTGCAATTCGCTGATTTTCTTTAATTTCTCCTTTAATCCCCTATCCATTGGTATCTCTAGTTTCAACACTTTAATTTTTCTTAGCGCTCAACCCATACAATCGGGTATTTCTGCATGATGGGTTAATCGCGATAACATATCACTGAACGTATTCATCTTTCCCGGTATATGTAGGATTTCCACGTCATACATCATTATTTCGTGAGCGTATCTACATATCTTTGAACTAGTATACTTACATTTCTGTAGAAAAGATAAGCTAATGTGATCAGAGAATATCTTTACCTTTTTGCGGTATATGTATGTTCTAAATCGCTGAATGGCAAAATATATCGCACAGATCTCGATTTCTGTCACTGACGCGTTTCTCTCTACATGGCTCAACCCCCTGGAAGCCGTACTTATAACATGGAACTGGTCTGGAGCTGACCTCTGCCCTAGTATAGCTCCAAATCCTTGGCATGAACCGTCCACGTAAATTTCATAAGGAAGTCCATCCCTAGGCCTCTCAAGTAGTATAGAGTTTGCAAACAACCGCTTAATCTTCTCGAACGCCTTCTGCTGGGTGGCACCCCAATGCCATTTCACCCCTTTTCTCAATAATTCCCTTATAGGTTCCATTATACTGGCATACTGTGGAATAAATTTCGCCTAATAGTTTAAGACGCCATTCAATTTTCTAACTTGTTTAACCATTTTAGGGGGCGGAATATTCATGATGGCATCTATTCTCTTTTTGTCAGGTTTTAGCCCCTTTTCATTTATTATGTACCCCAAAAATTCTACCTCCTTTACGCAGAATTTAGATTTTTCGAGGTTTACGGTCATCCCATTTTCCCGAAGTTTCGTCAACACGTAATCTACATGTTTCATGTGCTCGTCAAAATCTTTATCTATGATCAAGAAGTCATCCACATAATGGAGCAAATACGTCCTCGTGGCATCCCCTAAAATTTCATTTATGGCCAGAAGCAAACCATTTCCCGAGGTACGCATTCCGAAAGGGCAGACAGTATATTCTAGCTGTATCCCTTCAAAGATAAAACTCGTGTATTTCCTAACCTCTTCTTTTAGCTCAACTTGCCAATATGAGGCCGTTAAATCAATCGAGGAAATATATCGGCCCCTGGACATCTTAGCAATCAACTGCTCTATAGATTCGCTCCTAAAATACTCGGGAAGTGTGCATTTATTTACCCCCCGTCCATTTAATATTTTTCTTAAACTGCCATCCTTCTTCGCTATCCAAACAACGGGACTAATTATATCAGAATTTGAGATTCTAAGTATTCCTAGTTCTAACATTTGATTGATAACAGCTCTCGCCTGTGTCTGTATGGCTAATGGTAGTTCCCTCTGTCTGCAATTATAAGCTTTCACGTCCTTCACCTCGAAACTGTGTTGATATGCTTTGCATCTGCCGGGTAATTTACTGAAGGTGTTTGCATTTTTAGTTAATGTTTCTTCTAACTGGCGCGTTTGTTCCCTGGTCAATTGGTATGACTCGGTCAGCTTTTCTTTCATTCCGACTTCCCTACCTTGTTCCTCGAATAAGGGTACGGACGCCTTCCCTCTCTCTCGCTCCAAAGTGCCCTCTGCCTTTTCACTAAAAGAAGGCCTTTTACCCACGGGTTTGTTATCCCTAATAGCAATCTTTACAACCGGTTCCGTTTCTACACGCACGTGCTGGATAAATAAGTGTTCGTCTCCTATATCGGACTCATTTAACATGCCAACAATCTCACTTTTTTATGTTACGAACAAACGGTACTGCTATTCTCTTTTCACCTTTATTTAAACTCAAACTTCCATTTGCAAAATCTACGACCGCCTTCAGGTCGTACAACATGTCACATCCAATAATGGCATCACAAATCAAATTATCGATCCCTAAGAATATGTACTCAAACACCTCCCCGCCGATTTCTAAGCATAACATGGTCTGCAGTTTAATTCTTTGCACCGTTTTGCCTACGGCTACCTTGCAAACCAAATTAGAAGTAGGTAATGTCATCATCTTGACATTTCGGTTTAGCAACCCTAGGAAAAATTTCGCGCTACCTACATTCATGGTAGCACCTGTATCTACTGTAAATAACTCCGTTTTACCTCCTACTTTAACCTCTATTACCGGGGATTCCACTTCGTTTTCGTCCGAGTAATTCTTCAATAATGCCAATCGTTCACTTTCGTCATCATTTAATTCGGACCGTAGCCCAGTGCAGTAAATCACCCCAGGGTTCGGTGCAATCTTTTTCCGGTCCACAACAAGATCGCAATTTAGTTTTCCGGATTATTTCCTTCTACTATTGCAAACCCATCTCTCACAGGTGCCACTAAGATCTCTTGACCTCCGGGCATATTTGAATTTCCCCCTCCTTGGCCCCGTGGGTTATTTCCTCGAGAGCTATATCCGCTACCGTAATTCCTCCTCTCTTCTCTACGGTAATGCTCATCGTCGGAATCGTGGATTCTCCACTGGGTTCTCGGGTTATGCCCGTTTCGACGTCCCCTATGTTGGTACGGCCCATCATGGAAATTCGCCTCCGTTCTAATCAAATTTCCCTGATGCTCACGTCTGTCGTTTCTTGGCCCACCCTCGAATCTTGGCGGGTCATCTCGGTATCGTTCCCTGATACCAACGTCTCGGTTATGGTTCCCATTGAAATTTCTGTTGGCGCGCGGTGAACCCGGCTGACCACGCAAACTTCCCCTTTCATTTCTCCGCGAACCATAATCAAACTCCCGTTCCCAGTTGCTACTTTCAAAAGCTGACACAAGATCTATTAATTCTGTAATATCTTTAGGTCTCACTACAATCAGGTAATTTGTAATCTGCTGTGGGAAATGTTTAATAATTTGCGAAATAAAATCCGCTTCGCTTACAGGAGGATCGACTAATCTACAATTTTGCGCGCACGTTAACACGTAGTCCGTCATCGACTGTCTGCCGTGTTCATTGTATCGGCCGTTGCTCAACATTGATCTGGCTTTGCTCTGCGTAGTCGCGTTCCAGTACCTGTTGAGGAACATTTGCTTGAAATACTCGTAAGAGCTATTTTCCCCCAAAACAAGTCTTAACCACGTCAGAGATCTATTTTTCAGAGCCTTACGCACTACAAACATTTTGAGCTGTTCCGGTATACCCTTTATCTCGAAATAGCGGTCTAAGTCTATAAGGAATTGCTTTAGATTTATGGCATTAGACTCGTCAAAAATGGGAACAGACAACTCATTCAACAATTGCCCATATTGACTAAGACTATTTCCTGTATTAGGCGGGTTCACGTGGAAGGAGCTAGGCGTTACATTCTCCATAGTGGCAGCCTCATGCTGTGCACCATTTACAATTGAGTTATCATTCCCATTACTATCAACTGCGCTAGTCACATTACCATCATTAATACTTCTTAATTGTATCTCCATCCTCTCTACAGATCCCTGAAGCTCCACTATCTTTCTCTCATTCTGTTTTGAACGGTTATCGACCTCTAGATGAGCTGATAGCTGTCTCACATTCTTTTCCTTAAGTTCACTAATTTCTAGTCCCTCAGCTTCTAATTCAACGTGTACTGCTTGTAAAGTTTCATTTACCTCCCCATGCACTACGTTTTTAATAGCTATTAGCTCATCCGTCAGCATTTTCATAGTTTCTACATTTTTTTCTTTCACACGTCTCTTTCATACGTTCTAAATTTTCGTCCACGTTAACTCTAAAGGAATTTAACCTTTCCTGGATTTCGGAAATGCTCACCTGCTGTGTATTTAATTGTTCCCTCATTCTCTCCTCAAATTCCTGGTGCTTGTGATCTAAATGTTCTTTCAGCTTTGACTCTTAGGTCCTAAATCCTTCATCTAAGAGTTCTTTAACTTGACCACTAATTTTACTCTCCAAACTATCACCCATTTCGTTTAGTTCTTTAACCTGACCACTAATTTTACTCTCCAACCTATCACCCATTTCGTTTAGTTCTTTAACCTGACCACTAATTTTACTCTCCAACCTGCCACCCATTTCGTTTAGTTGTTTAACCTGACCACCCATTTCGTTTATTTTTTCCAAGATTATCTTAAAGCAATCTCCCGAAATATTCCCTACCGCGTCGCTGCTCCCAGCACTGCTTTCTTTATTCTGTTCTAACGACTCCATTTTGGTATTTCTACTTAACTTCCCGCTACGAAGGAGCATCTATTTAAAATTACCCTATCCTATCTTCCCCACTCAGTCATACAGTACATAATATCCTCTCATTCTTGCACACATTTATTTTCATGCATCTACTATTATAACTATGATATATATTGTCTTTACATAGGATTGTTTTTAAAATTCTGACCTTTCGGCGACCTGCGTTGCTGGGTTGATGTGGTCGTCCTCTGATGTTGATTGTCTCGCTTGTTGAAACAGCACCTTGTGCGTCTTTCCTGCGAGATCTTAAGGCTGTTTCTTGGTGCTCGTGATGCTCCTTGCGGTCGTCGTCTCCTTTTCGTGTCCACGGCGAAATCCTTGCGTTGAATTCACTCTCTTCCTACGCGTCGATTATATTCTCGCCGAGTCACCTGCTTCCATCGGCGATCCGCTGGTTGTCATCCTTTGTCGAGCCGCCACGTTGGGATGCCATTTGTAACGGGGTTGGGTACCGGATTTAGGTAGGCGTGAGTGGGATATTTCTTAGGCGCGAGGTTAGATGACAAACACAACACAGACGTTTACTAATTTTATTCTTCACCACTTCATGTCCTCGAAGTGCCGACCTGGGCGAGTTTCTGGTATTGCGTTTTAATATCGCTATCTACTTCTCCTTACGTGAATCACTGGCGCCTTTCACTAATCGACGTTTTTGGCGCTAAATTATCTATCATATTCGCGATACCGGTTCACCCTCCTAGCGACCTCGCAACAAACAGACAGCCAGTCAGTCCGCTTCTAACTTTTCCTATTTATATCTCACCCCCGCACTTTCTCTGTAGTCCCGTTAGGAGGAGGGGTGTATTTACCCCAGCTGTGTCCTTGGACTTTAGGTAAAACATGCTTGGGCGCGAGATGACAAAAGACGTTTTTGTCCTCTGGCCTTCAGAAATGTGCTCAGGTCAACATACTTCCAAGAGGCAGCTTCTTTACACCATACAAAAGTATACTTACACCTAAAAGTCTTATACATATGTACATTCTTAATCTAAAATTACAAATATATATACATAGAAGTTCCCGTCTCACTTCAATATTTATGCAATATGACTCGAGGGGTAAAATGTTCCGGAATTAAAATAGTCCTCCATTGGGATCTCCGGGCGGGGACTACTTCTCGAGAACCAAAACAGTAATTCCTGAGTATCCTCGAAAAACAGCAGTTGCAACCTTCAGGTTGATTACAGGACATGATTGTCTGGCAAAACATTTAAACAGAATTGGGATATATTCTTCACCACTCTGTCCTCTATGTGATCTGCAAGAGGAAATGGATCCAGACCACCTTCAAATATGCCCGGCCACTTCTAATGCCCCATCCATCAGTGAAAAATATTGGAGAGCAAGAGGATTAATGACTTCATTGTCAGAAATCCAGCATTAGCTAACAACAACATATTTTATTGAAAATTAAGCTTATGTTTTTTTACCATAAAGCTGTTTTCTTGCTAAGAAATAAACATTTTATTCATTTATATAAATGCAAATAGTCCATTTACATTAACAATTTTGTCCTGATATATAAATTGTTTTACTGTATTCTTGTTTTACAATAATGCCCCAGATTTACTTTTGAATGATTGAATGAAAAGCCTTGCTGATAGTGTCTTTGTAAGAAATACTTCAGGTTTCCTTTGGATGTTCAAGTCATGGTTCTATTATGTCTTAGCATTTTTGCTATTATACCTAAGAAACACATAGATAATGCTTTACATCTTCTGAATCTCCAAGACCAATCAGTAAAATTCACAGTAGAAATAGAAAAAGATGAACAACTTCCATTCTTAATATAAAGATTATATCTTAAAAGTTGCAGAACACAATAGCTTCAAAAAATAACAAACGCCAAATGAAAATTGGCATGAAAAATTCAAAAAAATTTTTGGAGAGCAAATAATAGCCCTGGCCCCAAAGAATTATTTTTTCATCCAAAATCTTCTGAAGTCCACTTAAAAGACCCATTATCAATAGATCAAAAATTAGGCATATACAAATTAACTGTGAGCAATGCAACAAATTTTAGACAAGCAAAAGACTAGAACTAAGGAGCACTTCAGAAACATCTTCCAGAAGTACCCGGCCTGACATATAGATAGCATTTGAATCAACAAACTTGTGCTTATTGAGAAAGATGGAAAAGACGAGTTTCATGTGGCGATTAAATACTTCTATTTAAAAGGCTTAACATTGAAAGAGATGAGAGCCAAGTTGAAGTTCATGGCACATCCGCTCCTGCATTTGCAACAATTTACAATTGGATAAATGAATTTGAACATGGCCTTACATCTGCAAATGTGGAACATCATTCTGGACGTCCAGTAGAAGTGACTTCCTCTGAGATGATTAACAAAATCCAGGATACGGTTTTGTGTGATTGAAGAATCAAAGTTCACGAAATAGTAGAGGCCACAGGCATATCACAAGGTACAGTGTTCTCAATCTTGCACGAAAAATTAGGTCTGACAAAGATCTTTGTAAGATGAATGCCACGTTTGCTCTCAGTGGAGAATAAATGCAATCATGCGATCAATTCGGAGGCTGGTTCAACACTTTCCTGTTGTTATCCTGACGATCTGCGACGATACATAACTGTGGATGAAACATAGATACAGTACTACACTCCAGAGACAAAAGTGCAATTAAAACAGTGGGTTTTTAAAGGTGAACCTGCTCCAAAGAAGACAAAGGTGGTGAAATCTGCAGACAAGGTAATAGCCTCTTTTTTGGGGGGGTGCACGCAGAATCACATTGATTACTTGCAGAAAGGAAGAACAATAAATGGAGAGTATTATGCATCATTATTGCACTGCTTGAATGGAGAAATGAAGAAAAAATGCTCTCATCTGGCAAAGAAAAAGATTCTCATCCATCAAGACAATGCAAGAGTGCACACCTGCACAGTTTCGATGGCAAGAATTGTTGAATTAAGGTTTGAATTACTACAACATCCACAGTATTCACCAGATTTGGCACCCACCTCTCAAATTATTGCCTATTTTGAGGATCTTTTGGAAGGCTTAAAACAGTTGAAGAAAGGCCCGGAAAAAGTGTATTGAGCGAAAAGGAGATAGTTGAAACATTTTAAAAAATCTACCAAAAATAATATCTAAAATCACCAACTACCAGCTTTTAGGTAAGCCAGAATAAAGGGAACATTAATTAAATCAGATAGCTACTTACAAATGTCACAAAACTTTCAACATAATGGAAATGTTATTTATTTATGCCAACAAGCTTACTGCTGGTGTTTTTAAACACACAAGCTGTGTGTGGGCAATGTTTAAGAGGTGGAATCAGGACTGAAAAATTCAATGCCATAGCCAGGATTTGAACCATAGATCTACCGCTTATCAAGTGGCTGCTGTCAAATGTCTTTCAAGGTAGTGAAACGATTTTGAAGAAAATTGCTTTACCCTTTACATGGAAAATTTTTCAAAAAGTTTGATTTCCGTGAAAATGGTTCAAACGGTTATGATTAAAATGCCATATGTTTGAGATATTTTTATGACAAATGAAATGTATATCTTAAATTTTCTGGCTATAGCCTATGAAGTCCTATTTACTCTGGATGACTTTTGAATAACTGGTAAAAGCATAAGAGATAGCCCACATCTTACTATACAAAAAATGTAGATCTTGCTAAAGAGTCCACAACAAAATATGGTAAAAATTGACCTTAGTATCTCAGATTTTCTTGAACACTTTCTTGGGTGTTTTAGAACAAAATACATTTGACCCGTGTTTCTTTGTTTTATAAAAAAAATTATTTTGGCAAATATTAATTTTTGAAATGTTCCAAAAATCGCTTGCTCCTCACCCTTCGATCAATCATACCTCCGACTGTAATCAAGCAAATTACTTTATCTTTCTAGATAAATCGCAGTATTTCGTGAGGTATTTATTAGAAAATGTTGTAATTGTTATTAATATTATATTTTATAGGATTAAATTTTTAAAGTTAGATAATAAAACAAACTCGATCATTTAAAAATATGAAAAATGAACTAAAAATACACTGAAGTTTATTCAGTATTCTCAGAAAAATCATAATGGAGTCTCTAATAGTTCAGTTGTAATTAACTTACTTACAAATCAGTGCAGTGTACTTGTGTGGCAGCAGTGATGGCTACCGTAACCTCGCACAATTGGCACCTCCCATTACAGCAACTAGGCGGCGCCGTGGCTGAGCGGTTAGCGCGCTCGCCTACCACCTAGGCGGCCCGGGTTCGATCCCAGGGACCCGCATGTGGTATTCGTGGTGGACGAAGCAGTGTCAGGGGGGGTTTTCTCCGGGTTCTCCGGTTTCCCCCGCCATCTCATTCCACCGGTGCTCCATCTTCATTCCATGTATCATCAGTGTCACCGCCTGCGGTGCTGTAGTAGTAAAAGTGGACGTTAAACACTACAACAATTACAGTAACTGTTCACTGCTTGAGGTTCCATGAATGTTACAACAGTACAGTAAGGAGAATACTGCTAGCTGACACTATTATATGCACACTATTAGCATCTTCAAAATGTTTTTAAAATGTGCATTTTAAACTTTTTCCATGCAACACAAAACTTTAAATTTCTAATCGTCTATCTCCTTCAAAACAAAATTGTTTTACTAACACTTCAGTTTTTAACAAAGGAATGAAGGGGTGTAATTTTAAAGTATAGCTGGACCCATCGTTCTTGGTCCCTGACCTTGACTGGAAGTTCTATAGGCGAACCCATAGCTTTTGTCTGTTTCATGAGCTCATATTGTATAATTCGGCAAATGAAACCATGCCTAACATGTCTGCATGATCTGAGATAGTCTTTAGTAATTTGCAGGTGCTTTTTAGTGCAGCTTGCAGTTGAAGACGTAGATCTTTGCAATAAAGAGTGAATATAGTGAATTTGTGAGACATTGACCATAGCGTAAATCAACTGTTCCACTTGTATGTTCTAAATTAGGGACCAAAACATTTCACAGTCAGTGTAGAGAAATTGTTTCAAATGTATGGGCATACTTGAAGAAAGAAGCTAAATGCAAATAATTGCTTACATCAGAAGATTTTTTCAAAAAAATTCAAAAAGTTCAAAAGCGTGTATCAGATGCCACAGGAGTATCAGAAAGAAGGTGCATTTTGGAGACATTTTTCTGCATGGACTGTACTGTCCTAGTAAGAAGCTATGTGAGTAGCATATGAAGCTGACGCACCAATTTGCATGCTGTCTGCAGTCACCTGGCTTGGTACTCACTTTCAAGCTTTACATTTACTTCCTCCAGGGACCAAGAACGGCGAATCCAGCTGTACTTCATGTCGTCCGTGAGCGCTTGCAGGCCTCCAGAAAAAAAATTGTAGCAAATGTACTTGCACTCACTTCACAGTTTTTAAGGTCTTATTTCATAGATAAAATGTCAGGGAATATATATGTATCTTTTTTAGCACATCGATTTAAATTCTATTTTTGGTTTTGCAAAATATAACATAAAAAAAAGTCCAAAATTTGTGTGTAATAATGATTGATCGAAAGTTATTAAAAGTGTTGTATTTAGCCTTTCCAGTGCGCCAAACCCCAACTCTCAACTCTATATGACCTTAGAGTAACAAGTGATTTTATATTACGGTGCGTGCAGAAATTGTTTAATTTCTAATAGCCATAACTAAGTAATTTAAAAATACAGAAATAAAAAAAAATACAGGTCTTGTTATTTCATGCCTATTATTCATAAAAAAATTTAAACCTCCTACGAAAAAGTCGTGTTTTATTGGTGGGCAATTTGACGTGGATTGGCCCTAAAGCAATTTATGTCTAAATTTTTTTTGTGGAGTGAACCGTTTCGAAGGTATTGCTTGTTATTTGTGTGAGCATTGGAGAACTTATACTTCTGTCAAATGGAACATCGTTATTCAGTTTTATATTAACCATGAAAAGAGAACGGAATTTGAAAGCTTGAAAAGATTTGACTAACACTCAAAGGCTGCTGTATTACCATATTCCCCTTGCACCTACAAGGAAATAATCAATAAGGTAATTTCTGTGAATGTTTATCTGTATTAACACGAAGATATAGGAATAAAAGTTTGTAAGAATGGTTAGTACAAGAGTAGAGAAAGTTTGATGTGTTGCCCTTGCATGATTTTTTATGTTAACCATGCAAAGAGAATTGAAAGTCTACTGTATTCCCATATTCTACTTGTACCTGCAAGAAGATAAACAATAAGATAATTTCTGCAAATGTCATCTCAACTAGGACAAACAAGATAGGAATGAGTTTGTAAGAATGGTTAGCACACGAGTAGAGAAATTCATGTGAGTGCAACACATCAGATTTTTCATATTGGACCAGGGATTATAGTATTATTTGATTATTCTTCTTGGGAACTTGGTAAGGTTAAGTTTTGAAATGCTTCTTGTCCTGCACAACATAAAGATTTATTAGGAGAACATTAAAGTAATGTGCCAATCACTTCCTATGTTGGAACTCCACATTTTAGCCTATGAATTTTAGAGTTCAGCAAACCTGTTTCTTTAAAACTATTCACGAGATTTCTAACTGTACCTCCATTGGAGACAGTGTTACCAGGTCTGTCGAAGTAAAAGCTGGAGAACTGATTTGAAAAAAAGTGTATAACTGAACTTGCAGAAAAGCAGATCTGCAAAATCAGTAGATTTGGCCACCCTGATTGGAGATCATATACCAGAAATTTGTCTATAAATTGGCTGCACACCTGTTGGCATGAATCTGTTCTGATATAAATATTGTTATAGAATATATTTTTCAGTGGACTTCACTTATCTAAATAATTTAATCCACACATTCAAAAGAAGTACACAAGAAAATATAACTTCTGACATTTCAAACTCTACAAATGAGCAGTAAAATAGAGCCCTTGCAAACATGTGTCCTATTGCTAGCACCTTAACTTCTATTAAGCATTTACCAGAAACATATGGACCGACACAAACCTCTTCAACCACCAGTAGAGAAACCGTTGAGAATGAAGATGCTGGTCTTTGAAATGTGTCCGGACAAAAATAAATGTAAGTGAAACTATAAGTGTCTATAAGTCAACTTATACTTCTAAAACATTAAAGGTAAATTTGGGAAACAGAATGCTGCTGTGCACCTCATGCCCTTGCCAGCTGGAACGAAGATTTCTTGTAGTAACTGCGGCTGGAGGTTCCACAACATTCACGACGACTGTTTACATGTTGGTCCATCTGCCCCGCGTAATTACCATTTTGTAGCTATGAGACTCTTGGTGCTTTTCATCGAAGTTCTCGATGAACCTCAGGGCGTGGTACGGGCCTGCGTCTTACGAAGAAGATTAAATTTCCTTTTATCTTTTAGATATACTCATTTATTGTTCCTTCAAGTCACCAACAACAATACAACTTTTCAGGATTGGCGTCCTTTTTCACAAGCCCTGCGGGGTTCACACAACCCGAACACGGACTACGTAATTTTGCTTGGAACGTTTATTCGTAATCTTCTTCTATTTGTCGATGGAGCCTTACTAATTGTATATCAGTTCTCTGTATTTTTACTTCTATTGACTTTCAAAACGCAATGTTCTTACAATAAACACTATGTCGATCACTTTTACAATTGTTCGCGGACTATGCGATTTTCGCATGACGCCAATCCCAACAATACATGAACAAGAACAAGCTAAGACAATTGAAAATCTCTATCATTGCCCACTAGGACAATGATTCACAATTCTAGGGGGCTTTTTCTGCCACCACTATAAACACAAATTTTAACTATTTTAGGAGGCTTCTTCTAAAAATATCGCCTCAAATGCCTCTCATCAGAATGTATGTAATTTTTAACAAATACAAAAGAAATGTAACAAGCACAAAACAAAACAGTACCTATATTACATACATTCTGATGAATGCCTCTCGACAATTTAAATTACAAACAAGTTAACAATCATAACATTAATACAAACATGAACATATACATAACAAACATCTATATACATTGTCACAATATCTGTTTTTTTTTTAACTTTGTGGTTCCCATACCGTAACCTCTTGATGGAATTACTGTCTGTCTGGTCATCCTCAACATTATGTCTGTATGCCTCGCCTCTCGTATTTTTCCTTTGCGAGTGCCGTACATTTTTGTTATTTTGAGTTCCTAACCTTATTCTCTCATGTTGGTATTGCTCGTTGTCACTATATTCCTCATCAAAAGATGATTGGGTTAAGCCACGTAACAGGTAATTCATATTGTAAGGGTGACCTTGATTTGCTATGTGATAGATTTTAGTCAAAACATTTCCATGGAGGTTAACAATGTTACTACCATTGTCAGGTAAGTCAATCTCAGACACATTCCTATCTACATTTACATTTTGACTTTGGTTAACATTATTGGCCTGCAATGCAATTACAACCTGGGTTAACTTCCCAGTATTTTCTTTTTCTTTTTCTAAATTATCTTGCAATTCCTGCATGTTAATCTTTGATTCCCCACTGAACTTATTGAACTCCTCACGTTGTAATTGCATTTCAGTACCCATAGTTTTCACAACACTGCTTAAGTTACTAATTTCTACAGCAAGATTACCCTGAGCTAATTTATTTTCATTATGAACTGTCTTAGAATTTTCTGCTATTGCATCTATCTCATGCTTCATTTTGTCATCTAGCATTTCCAAATCTACTCTTTGTTGCCCTAACTTGATTTCATTTACTAGTTCTTCTAACTTAATTATATCATTTTTACTAGATCCAATTTCTGCCCTTAATTCTAAAGACAATATTTTCAATTCTTCTTTACATTCTTTCCTACCCAGTTCAATTCTCTCAGTCACTGTAACTAAGCTACTATCCATCTTGTTATTTAATTCCACTATCTTATTTTCTAAACTGCTCTCATTACTATCCAATTTGTTATTTAATTCCTTTAATTCCACATTTAATTCCACTATCTTATTTTCTAATCTAATCTCATTACTGTCCATCTTCTGAGATAACTCCATCATCTGTTTAGAGAATAATTGCATGTATTCTTTCAATCCTAATTCTGTCTCACAAACCTTTACCACTGATTCTTCACTATTCTCTCCCTTTTTACTACCACTTAACTCTTTAACATTCTCCATTTTTTTTACTAATTTCCTATTCCTCAGTATCATTTAAACTATTGTCCAAAATTAATTAAGTTTTTTTTTTTTAATTTTACATATAATTAGAACGGTCTTACTTGTCAAATATTTCACTTCACTAATTTCTCCTCTCTTCTAGCGACCTTCGCTGTCCTTGGGTTTCGTCGTTTCTTCTTCTTTTACCTCGCGTTGACCCAATTCAAGCCTAGCGTTGAGGCGCCATTTGGAACGATAATTTGCACTATTTATGCTTGGTAGCCCCACGTTGGGCGCCATTTGGAACGAAGATTTCTTGTAGTAACTGCGGCTGGAGGTTCCACAACATTCACGACGACTGTTTACATGTTGGTCCATCTGCCCCGCGTAATTACCATTTTGTAGCTATGAGACTCTTGGTGCTTTTCATCGAAGTTCTCGATGAACCTCAGGGCGTGGTACGGGCCTGCGTCTTACGAAGAAGATTAAATTTCCTTTTATCTTTTAGATATACTCATTTATTGTTCCTTCAAGTCACCAACAACAATACAACTTTTCAGGATTGGCGTCCTTTTTCACAAGCCCTGCGGGGTTCACACAACCCGAACACGGACTACGTAATTTTGCTTGGAACGTTTATTCGTAATCTTTTTCTATTTGTCGATGGAGCCTTACTAATTGTATATCAGTTCTCTGTATTTTTACTTCTATTGACTTTCAAAAAGCAATGTTCTTACAATAAGCACTATGTCGATCACTTTTACAATTGTTCGCGGACTATGCGATTTTCGCATGACGCCAATCCCAACAATACATGAACAAGAACAAGCTAAGACAATTGAAAATCTCTATCATTGCCCACTAGGACAATGATTCACAATTCTAGGGGGCTTTTTCTGCCACCACTATAAACACAAATTTTAACTATTTTAGGAGGCTTCTTCTAAAAATATCGCCTCACAGCTCTCTCCCAACCACTTTTGTGGTTCAAGCATGACTCGCACCCTCTGTACTTCTGCTTACTGTAAATGCACAGTAGAGAAGTTAGAAAGCACAACTTGATAAAAAAGAAAGACACTGATGTGTTACATTCACAACTTTCATTAGCCTTCTTCAACAACTATTCTTTAAAAGGTTTACTCTTAGTTACTGAAATGCCCAGAATTGAGGAAAGCTGCACCAGATGGGAAGATACATAATTTATATTGGCTGGCTACGGAAAATTTAATGGACCAAAATCCTGCACATTAGATCAATAACAAAAACAGGTTTACTCTTTTATCTACTTCATATTAATGGAGAAAAAACATTTGCAGAAATGTTTATATTACACATTTCCTTGTAGATACAATGGGAATAGAGCAATACAGTATGTTTAAGCTATAGTCAAAGCTTTTAGGAGCTGGTAGCTATGTGATGGCTTTGAAATACTGGTGGTTTTTTTTGGCTTAACCAGGAGAGGAAATAAAAACAAATGACTTCCCATTTGAGGTCATTTTGAGTCACTTTTCCACACTCGCTCTCACCCAAGCTGTTTCAAAAACTGGAAACGCTTTCAGGACCATTCGATCCCATCATCAGCCAAAATGAAGTGTTAAAGCTCTGCACCTCTAACACCAGATGGCTGCAGGATGATGGTAGCAGAGAGAGGGAACAGGAGGATAGCGTCAGTCACCCAACAGCTGATGATGGGATCGAACAGTCCTGGAAACGTTTCCAATCTCCAAAACAATTCAAGTGAAGGCGAGTGTAAAAAAGTGACTCAAAACAAGAAGAATACTTCACTATTATTAGTGCTTCTATTTTTAATATTCAAAATGACTTCCCATTTGAGAAAAGTATAAGTAGTGTGACATTGGGTCGTTCAACAATATATGGATGAGAGGGGTGGCTTTGAATACGGCAAGTGGCTGTGTGTGTACATAATGGCGGTAAGACACAAAGGAAAATGTCTGAGACTACAAAGCAATTAGTCACTGTGTGTATGTGATCAAACAGCATTATAACACCATAGGGTCCAGAAACTTCCAGGTAATTCCACTGAGTCATTGTTGCACATGTGTATGGAGAGTTCTTGAAGGAGGCCACATGACACCGGCCCCAGTGTAAATGGGACCATGCAGACAGCACAGTTTTCAAGAATATTCCCCCAAGACAGACTACCCTTTACATGAAACATCTTTCAAACATTTTGATTTTCTCAAAAATTGCTCTTCATTTTGATTAAAATACCATGTGTTTAAGACATTTTCATGACAAAATGCATATCTTGAATTTTCTGGGAATGTCCTAAGAAGTGCTCTTCATTCTGGATGACTTGCATTAATGGTAATCCATAAAAGATAGACAAGAGCTTATTGCACAAAAAATGTAGATCTCCTTAAAACACAAATTTATGTCAAATTGTTTTTGTGGAGTGAACCATTTCCAACTTGTTTGCACTTTCCAATACTCACACTCTTCCCAAATGGGAAGTCCTCTTTTTTTTTTTTTTTTTGCCCTAGACATGCAAAGAGAATGGAATGTCAAAACCATCACAGAGCCATCATCTCTTAAAAGATTTGCTTATCACTTATGCCCATTGTACTTATATGTTAAATAAAACCATTTCTACAAATGTCCAGGCCCTAATGACCTAGTTGTCGACGGGCCCGTAAACCCCACTACTCACTACTCTACAAATGTCCATCTCAATTGATATGAAGTAGATAGAAAAAAAAGCATTTTAAAGAATAGTTTGTACAGGAGTCATGTGAGTGCACACGCCAGATTTTTCTCAATTTATCAACAACTCTAAATCTCTATAAATAGCTGTTGCAAAATTTGATGCTGGGTACTCAATACTAAATTCAATCATAGGCTTGGCATGCCCTACAGTATTGTAAAGCCAGTCATGTATCATTTGCACAATAGGAAAAAGGATAGTAATAGTCAGCCATCAGCCGCCATCAAATTTGCAACTACCATAAATATTTCCTTACAACCTCTCACATTTGTGCTTTACTGTATTCTCATGTATTACAATAATGAATGCTGCACAAGTATTTCCTTCAAAATACTACCTGCTATAACCTCATCAACAGCTTACTTTGGTGTATTCAAAATGTTTTAACTTGGTTAAAAAATGTTCTGGTTAACATTTTTTATCAATGTTCTTGTACAAATTACAAAAATCGGTGCCCATTTGGCCCAGGAATTCGGAGTTTTACTGCAAATGCCACCTGGTCCTTCAAGCTATTTTGCAAATGCATAGCTGCCAAAATGTGACATGCAATACTCCATTTCAAAACGCATAATTCATTTAGAATAGCCGGGATTGAAGATTCTAAGCTGCAAAGCATACCCAAGTGATGATTTTACAAGAAAAGTAGTGAAGTAGCTGCTACAAAGTAGCATAGGTAAACCTCAATGATATAATTTGGATAATAAAATTATTTTTACAGCCACCACAAGCTTTTTTGTGTATCTTCAACAATTCATTGCATCAGCATTTTCATTTATCTATAAAACGAAATATCCCATAAAGGAAGTGTAGGATGGTGGGTTGGTTCTAGGCTCTACAAGCGACAATATAAACTCTAAACAACACTACTAAGATAATGTCTTTTTCACTTTTATCGCATTTCAATTTGGAATTGCTTTTTATAATTTGGCCACTTCCTTTATTAACATTGTTTGATGTTGACTCACTTTAAAAATATTATGTTGGTACAACTAATTAATTTATGTAAACAATGATTACACCATCTACTCGTCATTAGCAATAAGGGTTAATGTAGCATATTTACCAAACTCTAATTTTCATCACAAATGCTTATGTTAGGGAATGTTGGATACCTTGATAAATAACATCAGTACTTTACTGTTTTATGATCATGATAATGCTTGCTGAAACTCTTAAAAACACAAATATAATTTTTTTTCAAACTTCGTTAGGAAGCACACACAGTATACAGAAGGCATGCAGAAGGAGCATAAGTGGGGTAAGGAAAGGTGGGGAAAGTGGTATTGCCAACATATGAAATGCAGGAAGTAGGTCAGCAACATTTGCAGGAAATGGCATGTGCAACGAGACATGCTTAGGTTTCACGTGCCAATGTTGGCAACATCTCCACAGGAGAGGGAAGTGATGAGCTGGAGGGCAATGCTCCTGTGATGCCTTGAGTGAAGTGCATGGAGATAATTTCATTCTATGGTTTCACTTTGTGTACTTTCATCAATTAAGTGCAGTTTACAGACATTTACAGAAATGAATAATATATTATGTGTGTAAATTATTGTTCCTAAACATACAAGATTTTGTTGACTTTTATTTTATACAGTTATGTATATATAAAACAAAAAACAGAATTTCACAGCATAACACTAATTCCTGTGAGGTACATTGTTCTCGAATTTGTCTAAGATGTTTTGCATATGCAAAAGTATGGGACTAAACTTCCATAATAGTGTCATCTTATCATACCCTAAGTCACTCAGAAGTCTTATTTCCTCACCTCCCTTTTGAAGCCCTTTTTGCTTTTGGATGATTCCTTCAGCCTTTGCTGTTTCTTTTCTTGATATTCATGAAGGTCATCAAATTTACGCTGGTATAATGTTTGCAGGAGGCCAGGAGCTTGAAGCTTATTAAAAAATTTAGCACTTCTATTAAAAAACTCAACTGCCTGTACATACTAGGATGTACTATGTGATCTGCAAGAGGAAATGGATCATATGGATGTGGTACCATTTTATGTATCCTGCAGTGAATCTCATGAATTGCATCTTACTAGTTTTTATTCAATATTCATCTGTTTTTCTGAATGTCTATGCCTCACTTCCATAGCAAAGAGTGAGTCGTGCCCATGGCCAATGAAAGAGATAGGCTACAGTGCAAACTGCAGTGACGCAACTCTCCTAGCAGACTACCATTGTTACGTTACTATGATTTGTCTTTCTCATTAGCCTCGGTTATGCCAGAGTCTTATAAAGGTATGATCTGGTATGCTGCTGTATTAGTGTTTCAAAAATTAAAAAACAAGCTATAGAAGATCCAAGTTCTGGTCACAGAGCAGTAATTGCTGATATAAAACTAGAACTGGAGAATACAAACAACAGTCAAGGTCTCACGAATCTGTATTGGAACTTCAAAAAAGCAGATTGGAACAAATATAAAACTGAATTAGAACATAAATTTAAAGAAAACACAAACTCACAGCTACATGACCAACCAGATCATATGAACAAAAATTTCTGTAAAGTCATCCTAGAAACCGCAAAAAAAACATATTCCTCGTGGAAGAATTAAAAATTTCAAACCCTTTTGGAACCCCCAGTTAGAAGAACTGAAAAATCAAAGGGATATGGCTAGAAATACAGCTGAACAAACAAAAAATATATCGGATACACAAATATGGCGGAAGAAAAGTGCCTCGCTAAAAAAGGAAATTAATACTGCTAAAAAGAATCACTTAATAATTTCTTAGAAAAAATGGATCATAGGACAGATGGTAACAAAGCCCATAAGTTCATAAAAAATGCCATGGACAGGAAAGAAAACAGCACACCTATCATACACAACAATAAAATATTAATAAATGATGAAGTCATAGCCGAAACATTCAATAAATATTATGCTAATTCACATAAAGTAACAATAAATAATAAAAAGAATTGTAAACAAATTAAGAAAGATTTGAAACAAGAAAGAGAATGTGATCCTACCACTCAGTGCGATATCCTTTTTCAAAATTGTAATATGCAAGAACTGAACATTGCAATAAATAATCTAAAAAACAAAAAATCTCCTGGACCAGATCACATACATCCAGAGTTCATAAAAAACTTTGGAAAAACAGCAAAACAACTACTGAAACTCTACAATTTATCCGGGAAAACCACTGTACCTGCTGAATGGCAAAAAGCAACAATTGTCCCACTCTTGAGTGGTGGTGGTGGTGTTTAAGGGCCCGTCGACAGCTAGGTCATTTGGGGTCCCACTCTTGAAGAAAGATAATACATCAGAAATAAAAAATTATAGACCAATAGCTCTTACTAGTATAATAGCAAAAGTGATGTAAAGAATGGTGTCAAACAGGTTAAATTGGTTTCTAGAGTCACAAAATTTAATATCCCCATGTCAAGCTGGATTCAGAGAGTTCCACTCTACAAATGAACAAGTCTTACTTCTCAGTCAAGAAATCAGACCCCTTCAATAGAAAAGAAGATAATGTACCAGTTTTTATTGATTTCCAAAGTGCATATGATTCTATATGCAGAACAAAACTACTAAAGAAAGTAAAAAAATAGGGATACAAGGTCCAATGTTTTCATCGCTATGTCATTTCCTAACACAATGCATTATTGCAACCAGATATGGAAGAAATATATCTAAATACAAACAAGTACACCGTGAAATATGATTTGTGGCTTACCACAAGGCGCAGTTCTCAGCACAACACTTTTTAATATATTTATTAACGATCTGCCACAACAAATACAAGAATCAGGTGTGAAGTGTGCGCTATTTGCTGATGACTTAGTAATGTGGACTTCAAAAACCAAAAAGCAAAAGTACAGAACTAGAAAAAACCATGCAACAATCCTTCACCAACTTACAAAGGTGGACCAAAGAAAATTTAACGACTGTTAATACAACAAAATCAAACTACCAAATCTTTTCACTAAGAAAAAACCCACTAAAAATGAAACTAAATATTGATGGTCAACAATTACCAGAAACAAAGGAAGCAAAGTATTAAGGAGTTACATTTGATACCAAACTTACATGGACCAAACAAATAGAAAATGCAATACAAAGAGCAGAGAGCCACCTTTCACTGTTAAAACTTCTAACAGGAATGAAGTGGGGATGTTCCAGAGCAACTATTAACACAACATGCAATGTATATATAAAGCCATTATTTACTTACTGCAGCGAAGTTCTTGTAACAGCAAACAAAAAGAATTCAAATCTTTCAAAACCAAAGTCTGAGATTAATTACAGGTACTATCAAAACCACACCAATAGCAGCTATGGAAATACTAACCAACCAATACCCCATTGAATATGAAATAGAAAAAGTGGCTCTTATTCAACACGAAAAGTTGATCAGACTCCCATTCAATACATGGTACAAGAGAAATTTTACACATACACTAAAGACTCAGGAGAGCTTTCTTTCCAAAATTCAAGACATCAAGAAGAATGTACACCTTCCTAATTCAAAGGAAAACTTCATATCTAAAGTCAATCCGACACAAACATTAGACATCACATATTATTTACACCTGACAGAAGAAGTTAAGAAAAGTGATACTCTAACTAATGTTCTAAAGTTATTGGCATTAGAGACAATCCATACTAGATTTCCAGAACACGAATGGCTCCATATTTATTCTGATGGATCATTGATATCAAACCAAGATGGAGCAGGTGCTGGAGTCACATGTCGCCTCTTTTCCTATTACAAACCTTTAAGTTATGGAACTACTAACTTTGATGGAGAAATTGAAGCAATTCGAATGGCCCTACAAAATCTTTTGAACAGAATTTCACATTTTTAGCAAGCAGTTATTCTCTCAGATTCCAGGGCAGGAATTATAGCAATTACTTCCAAGTTGTCACCAAAAAACCAAACAATTATAGAATGTTGGAAAATCCTTACCCATCTAACAGCACTTCAAAAACACCTAGTCTTCCAGTGGATACCAGCTCACTGTGGACTGAGTGGTACTGAGAAAGCTGATTTTCTTGCACAAAAGGGTACCAGCGGTGTACAAAAATCTATAGTTAATCTACCATTTTATGCAGCTAAAAGATTAGTCAACTCTGAATTCAAAAAAATTATTGCAAAATATTACTATGAAAAATCAAAGAATAAAAGATGGGAACTACCAAACATTCAAACAGTAATTCCTAAGTATCTTCGAAAACCAGCAGTTGCAACCTTCAGGTTGATTACAGGACATGATTGTCTGGCAAAACATTTAAACAGAATTGGGATATATTCTTCACCACTCTGTCCTCTATGTGATCTGCAAGAGGAAATGGATCGAGACCACCTTCAAATATGCCCGGCCACTTCTAGTGCCCCATCCATCAGTGAAAAATATTGGAGAGCAAGAGGATTAATAGCTTCATTGACAGAAATCCAGCATTAGCTAACAACAACAACAACAACAACAACAACAACTTTTACCATGTTTATATCAACCAAAGGTCAACTTATGTACAAGTTTAGTAAGAGATTGGATCTGTCCAATTGCCATACTTCCCTTGTTAGTAAAGTTTACTTCCAATAACAGAGTATAACTTTTACTAAAAACAGGAAGTAAGCAAACGAAGGAATGAAAAGTAAGAGTGAGTCAGTGTATGGTGTTTATGTTGGTTGGGAAAATGGTCTGTATACTATACTGGAAGCAGGCATAACGTGAAAGAGGAAGTAATTTATTTTTCAGAGAACTATTAAATCTTACATGTCTGTTAGTAGGTAGGAAGGAGAAGACAAAACAATTGTACATAAACAAAATGGTGCCAATACAACAGAATAAAACTTCTCAGTTGTGTAAACATAAATATCAATTAATTCAACTCTCCTCCTCGTTTACAAAACTTTACTCTTTTCTCTAAGTAATGCATGTCTCTTGGCAGATAATGGTTTAGTTAACAAATCTGCAACCATCAACTCGGTAGGACAATATTTACAATACAGCATGCTTCAGATAAAGCTGTATGTTCAGCCTCTGTAGATGATAATGACACACACACTTGTTTTCTGCAGCACCTGCTGATGACTCGTCCATTTAAGAAAAACACATAACCTCTGTTGGACTTCCTTGTTTTGTGATCTTCTGCCCAATAAGCATCGGCGTAGCCAACAGGTTCTCCATTTTCTTGAGATGCAATGTTGCTAAGTTTGAGTTTCATACCTGCTGTAGACTCCAGGTATTTTACTACTTATTTCAACTGTATCCAATCTTCCTGACTTGGAGCTGAGACCCTTTGAGCCAAAATACTAACACTTGCAGAAATATCCGGTCTTATATTGACTGATATGTATAACAGATATCCAATCAATTTTTGATATTTGGTGTTGTCCTTCAGCAGATCTGTGCATTCGGATTTCCCATAACCTTGATCTAATGCTGTATTCACTTAATTTGCATCTGATAGCCCAAAAGTCAAATGCAACTTTGTTGATGTAGTCCGACTGGCACAGTCAAAGTTCCCATCTGAGTCTTTAGTAACGTCAATTCACAGATACTGTCTAATGTGACACAGAGCTTTGATCTTGAATTGTTTTGACAAGATACTTACAACCTCATGTTTTACATTCTCAGTCTGTCCAGCTAGAATGATGCCATCTACATAGACTAAAGTGTAACTCCAGTTTCTGTTCACTCTCTTAGAATAAAGGAATTGATCTGTTTTACTTTGTGTGAAGTTAGCGTTTACTGTAACTTCATGCACAGCTTCATTCCAAACTCTAGCTGCCTGTTTCAGTCCATAAATGCTTTTCTTCAATAAGGACACCTTTGAAGCATCTCCTTTGATGAAACCTGCTGGTTGCTTTATGTAAATAGTCTCGTTCAGTTCACCATGGAGAAATGCAGTTTCCACATCAAAATGAACTATTAACTTTTCTTTTGCTGAAATTGATAACAAGGTTCACAGGGTTGTTTGACGTACTACTGGAGCAAAGGTTTCATCATGATCTTCATAATACTTCTGTGAAAATCCTTGAGCAACTAAACGAGCTTTGAACTTTACAGTTCCATCTATGCTCTTCTTCACTTTAAATAACCATTTGCTTCCAACTGCCTTTCGGCCATTAGGAAGATTATATAGTTCCCAAGTATCATTTTCTTCAAGAGACTTAATTTCGTAATTCATTGCCTTAATCCAATGGTTTTTAAACTTGCTAGAAATAGCTTCATTGTATGTTTTGGGTTCTACAATTTCTTCTTTTGCAATATGGATTTCTTCAACTAGTCGCTTGG
This sequence comes from Tenodera sinensis, assembly GCA_030765045.1. NCBI lineage: Eukaryota > Metazoa > Arthropoda > Insecta > Mantodea > Mantidae > Tenodera > Tenodera sinensis. The sequence continues at coordinate 183,691,843 of CM060962.1, read as the reverse complement.
TTGGAAATCCCTCAGTCAACCTTTGAGAAACACAAATCTGTGATTCATCAATTGAGTGCTCTTCATCTTGCTCCTCCTGAATTTCAATTTCTCTTGAACTTCAAATTTCAATACCTTGATTAGTTTCTTCATTTTCTTCAACCACATCTGATCTAATGCCTTCTAGGTATTTCAGTACCAAATCTGACATCTCCACTGATGACAACTTTGTTTGCAGAATGATTGTAGCAGCAACAAGCTTTTGACCCTTCATCATATCCAATAAAGGTCATTTCAATTCCTGTGCAATCCAACATCTAGTGTTTTTCTTTTGGTATATGAACAAAGCACTTAGATCCAAAGATTTGTAAAGGTGTAACTAGATTTTTGGTTATTCCACAGTTCGTAAGGTGTTCTTTGCTCTACTGTAGTAAGAACTAAATTCTGAATGTAATTTGCTGTTATCACTGCTTCACCCCAGAATTTGTTTGGTAAGCAGACATCAATTATCATGCAACGTGCCATTTCAACCAAGGTCCTGTTCTTCCTTTCTGCTACACCATTTTGCTGTGGAGAATAAGCTGCAGTTAGCTGAATTTTGATGCCTTCTTCAGCTAGTTATCTCCTTAAATTTGTACTTAGGTTTTGCCTCCGCGATCTGAGTGAATAATTTTCACTTTTCTTTCAAACTTGTTCTTCACCAGTTCTATGTAGCACTTTAGAGCAGCTGAAACTGATTTGTCTGCCAACAAATATACGTGTGTACATTTTGAGTAGTCATCAATAAATGTGACTAGATACTGCTTGCCACTTGGTGTCATAGTCTGCATAGGGCCACAGATATCTATATGAATCAAATCCAATGGTGCAGTTGGCTTGCTCGTAGATTCCTTCGGGAAAGGCAATCTAGTCAGCTTTCCTTTTAGGCATGTATCACATGACATTTTAATGCCACAAGGAACTAATTTGAAATCTTCAATTAGTTCCTCAGCAAGCATTCTTTTTATTGATTCTGGATCTCTATGTCCAAGTTTTTGATGCAGTGTTCATTATGCTTAATAGCTGCATTGACTTTATGTGATTGACACAATTTATACAAGTTTCCAACAGGGTCAGCAATTCCAATCTGTTTTCCATTCTTCAGAATTTCACAATGGTCATCATGAAAATTAACTGAGAAGTTGTCTAGAGTTAGTTGTTGTTGTTTGTAGTGTTTAACGCCCGCTTTTACTACTATGGCACCGCAGGCGGTGAAACTGATGATACATGGAATGAAGATGGAGCACCGGTGGAATGAGATGGCGGGGGAAACCGGAGTACCCGGAGAAAACCCGCCCTGACGCCGTTTCGTCCACCACGAATACCACATGCGGGTCCCTGGGATCGAACCCGGGCCGCCTAGGTGGTAGGCGAGCGCGCTAACCGCTCGGCCACGGCGCCGCCTAGAGTTAGTTGCCAAACAGAAATTAAGCCACTGATAACTTCAGGAAGATACAGTACACCAGAGACAAAAACAGATGTGACAACCCCTTCTTTGTTTTTAAACAACAAGTTTCCACACCCAATGCCGCTAACATCAACTATTTTTCATTTGCGACTTCAATTTTATCTTTATGCAAACTTTTCTAATGATGTGAAAAAGTTTTGGTCATTACTTACATGACGAGTGGCTCCAGAGTCCAAAATCCAGCTACTGCAACCAATTCCCACTGAAAATAAGACCTCTTTATGTTCAAATGCATTTGCCCTTTCATTTGGAGCTTTGTTTGTTCCCTTATCTGGATATGTTTCTTTCCACTTCAAATATTTCTTCCAGCTCTGTTTCAGATGCCTTTTCTTTTTACAAAAGTAACATTTCATGGACTTTGGTTTAGGAGCTAGGCTTGTATGTATTATAATTAATTTCTACTTCAATGTTGTTATACTGCTTGAGAATAAAAGTACTTAAGTTAGTAATGGCAGTACAGAGTACTCCTTTAGAAAATGAATTTTAATTTAAAGACATTTTTGTTTGGAATGTAACTTTATATAGGAACCTACAAAGAGAAATCTGGAGTGATTAAAATGGCTAGTCTGTTAATTAAATGCTGTGATAAATGACTAGCAGTGTTTGTGTTAAATGTGAATGGTTTTATGAATGTACCTAAAATGCCTTATTACGTATTTTGTTAATAATTACTTTCTTGCTCTTTAAAGGAAAAGAAAGATATAAAAGAAGATCCAGGGTCAACGGGATTACCTCTGAGTATTTTTATTAATATAGATTACTGAGAATTTGTTCATTTTATGTTTAGCAAGTTCACTAATTCTGACATGTGAATTACCTAATGTGTTTGAATCCATAGGGCCCAATGGGTCTCCATGGTACACCAGGTCGGCCAGGGAAGATGGGATACTGTTGATTGCCTCACCATTCTGTATTTTTTCTAATGGTTAACGCTGTTGAAGTTTATTGTTGGTATGTTCATAGATAACATGTGCCTTGTTTCAGGCAGCTATATTCCATTACTCCAAACTTTTGCCTGAACCTCCTTTTCTTCAAAGTGTTTCTTTGTATTGTTTTAATATCATAATGATATGAAAAATGAGAAATTTGACCTCCCACTTTATAAAATCATAGAATTTCTACATGTGTCAGTTACTGTAAAAGTAAACAATGTTCAGAAAATTACCTCTTAAATGATTATAGTTTTTGAGTTAAAATTCTGTAAAATTTGCATTATTTTCTGAATGAGACAACTTCTGTGCCATGTAACTCAAGAACCTTATATTAGATTTCGGTAAGCTATGGTTCATTTTTAAGCTGAATGTCTTGTTGATGGTGGTATATAACAATAATTACACAGTTTCGAAAACCTTTTTCTTCATGTATTAAGTATAAATGCCATTTTTATAAAGACTAAACATAACACATTAGGTTCTGCAGCCTGCTTGGCACAGAACAGACGCTTGGGGTAGGGGTACGTAAAACTAGCAAGTTTACAACTGTCCTTCAGGGCAGTGGCGGTATGCATTTATTTTAGTGGTGATGATTTGGTAGGAACCTCATTACTTGGACTGTCTTTGCAGCATATCAATGAATGAAAATCAGGAGTGAAAACAGAATTTGGCACGTGTAGTTGAGCAAGTAAATTATAATTTCTTATTCATAACCTGCATTCTGTTTAACCATGTTTAATTTTGAAAATAACTGCTCACATACGTAAGTTGATGCAAACATGGCTTGGATCGGAACTGCATCTGATGTCCACTGTGAATATTTACTTTTATCTGATATTCAAAAAATATCTGTAACCACTAGATTTCTGTTCAGTAATACGTCTCTTTGCAGATCTATTAGTTCTGTCTGGAACCTCATTTCAGCACCTGTAGAATTGGTAGAGAATGGGTTTGAAAACAGAGACAAAGTATTTTCTATTTTTCTGAAATCTTTAAATTGTTTTGCAGTGAACTGCAGTTTTGTAGATTCCAACATAGTTCTGCAGATTTTCCTCACAAGTTTGGCCACAAGTCTGCAGACATTTGAAATAAAACAATTCTAGATTATTGAGATGTCCAATCCAAAGATGCAACTTAGTGACAAATATCTATATAGCACTGTACATATCCAAAGTATTATTGTATACATTGTCTGCCGTTCATCACTTTATGTACAGCAGAAAGATAATAACCAATGCATGCATCATGCTGCCACTATTTTAAGTAAAGGCTATGATTACATTCATAATCACAACATGGGTTCAGCCCACGGCTGGGCCAAAACTTTGTTTTGTTACACTTTAAACGCAGTTTTCAGTTTTATGGCACCCCTTGCTTGAAACGTGAAAAAAAAATGAAACAATAAATATTTAAGCTTGTGCTGTACTTACATATAGCATAAATATGCTTACATATATGATTGATTATCTTCTTATATATTGTTATTCCTGCGCTCTCAGTTATAATCTAATGGTGCGTTTTTTACCTTTTCTTACCTAGGAAATAAACTAAAAGATAGTATACACTCAAAAATAACTTTATAACTAAAATACAGAACATATTCATATTACAACCACAGCTGGCAAGAAAGTGACTTGCTTAGATCAGAGGAACAAAAGAGGGTTATTTATTCATGAACTCTTATTGTGTCACTTGTCAGCATCCTGTTGCAGCAAAAGCTACACAGGAGTGGATCGGCAATGTCCTTGACGTGACTTGTGCTAGGTGAAGTGCGACTAGGAAGTTTGATGCTGTTTCTTTTACTTTTTAGTTTTTCTACAGCTGTCCTATGAAGATGCCATAAAAATGTTAACTAATATTCTTTTGATGCTGAATGACATACCATAATTTATATTTAATTTAAAATTGTATTTTTCTAAACAAAACAAAAAAACAAAAAAAAACAAAAAAATATTATGAAAATTAAATTTAAGTTCTAAAAATATTGAATAAATACCACTACAAATTACATAATATTACCTTCATTTTGAATTTTGTTTGAAAGTTTTATGTTGAACAGATTCTGAGCTGCAAGTCTCAGAATTGCATAATTTTATCAAACTACAGTAACGTTGACCCTGGAAAAAAGGCAGAACCACTTGTTTATCATGGCTGCAATTTTGCAAAAGACAATAAATGTTGTTGTTAGCTAATGCTGGATTTCTGACAATGAAGTCATTAATCCTCTTGCTCTCCAATATTTTTCATGAAGAGACTTAGCAGTATAGTAACCGCCTTTTAGAGAGCACCATATTTTTATGTTTTGGCGGTCACATCGCTCTCTCACAACCTCCAGAATGTCTGGAGGACAACACCTGTCATTGGTTTACGGGTCTCACTGACCTGACCGGGAAAACAATAATTATCAAAATAAATTCACCGACCATATCCTCTGATTACCAATCAGAGGACGTATTATATGCCATGACAGGTCAGCATGTTAGGGGTTAATATTTTAGAGAAATGAAGAGTTTGGGAAAATAAAGACTCCCTAGCCCTCGGGAACCCTAATAGCATCGGGGTCGGAAGAGAACAAGAGATGACCAAGGTAAGGTCAGATAGAAAAGTTATAGTGAGGAGCAAAACACCAGTAAGTGGAAGTAATGTTCTGCTCAGCTTGGGTACCTTGTGGTCACTATCCACATATCCCCTAGGCACCAGTAAGTGGAAGTAATGTTCTGCTCAGCTTGGGTACCTTGTGGTCACTATCCACATATCCCCTAGGCACCAGTAAGTGGAAGTAATGTTCTGCTCTGCTTGGGTACCTTGTGGTCGCTATCCGCATATCCCCTAGACACCAGTAAGTGGAAGTAATGTTCTGCTCAGCTTGGGTACCTTGTGGTCACTATCCACATATCCCCTAGACACCAGTAAGTGGAAGTAATGTTCTGCTCAGCTTGGGTACCTTGTGGTCACTATCCACCATATCCCCTAGACACCAGTAAGTGGAAGTAATGCTCTGCTCAGCTTGGGTACCTTGTGGTCGCCATCCACAATCCCCTAGACGGAAACCCCTGAGTAAAGAAGAAAAAAAAAAGAAACATTACATCTGGTTTGTCAACTATTGGCTTTAACGACCCTAAACCAATGGTCCCTTCAACATTGTTATAACTGGCTTTGACTGTATATTCTATACAGACTATAAATTGCTATAAAGCATATTTGAATCATAGCAGAAAGATACTCACTTATTGGTTGGTGATGGGAGTGCTCTCTGTTGAATGAGGAGATAACTGATGGTTCAAGGTCTGTATGGTTTGCAGTAAGATTATAGAATGTTGGATTTAATGGGAAAGTTCCAGTACTTTCTGCTCCTTATTTAATTCTGCAAAATGTGCTAACTTGTCTGTATTCTCAACTGGCATCAAGGCAACATACTAATTCTCCCATAGATATCAGAGAGTAGGGTTATAGTCATACCATTTAGTGATATGCTCTAAATTAAATATTCCGAATGACAGCATTTGGGATAAACCACAGAGAATTAGGACTCAAATGTAGACAACATGAGTTAGAAATTTCTAGACCATTTCTTACTTACGAGCATTCTTGAGCTAATAGGTGAAGTGGTTAAAAAGGACAATAATCTTCCAATAAGACTATTTCTGATTCAGTGTGACTCTCTTTCCAGGGTAGAAAAGGGGAAAGAGGAACTTCTAGGCAGGGAGCTCTTGGAGCTCCAGGTCTTCCAGCGAAACCAGGCCTTATTGGAGTCTTTGGTGCACCTGGACCTAAAGGTAAACAGCTCAAAATAATAAAAGACTTTATATAATTAAAGTCATTACTTTTTTGATGTTATAGAGGTTTGTAAGCCAATTAGAAAATCTCAAAAATCAAAACAAACATTCAGAGTGCAATATAACTTACAATCTTTATGTAAAAAGGAGACAGGATAAGCTTGATGTGCACATTGGAGAAGAATGAAGATAGCTACCAACAAACAGAAGAGAAACGTAAATAATTTAATAAATCTTGCTATAAGTAAGAACAGCTATTGCAGTTAAGAGACTAATGAGAATATAGGTAAAACAGAATGGATGGTGCAACAAAGGCTCTTCAGCTAAAAATTTCATTTGCAAAAGACATGTATCTTTTAGCTGAAATAAGATACAATCATGGGAATAGAGATACAGAAGGGATTGAAGTAGTTCTTGTTGTACCTATGCCCTCAAGGGGGTACCCCCTGGAGGAAGGATGAAGTGTGAGGAAACATTAGGCGGCCAGATCCAGACTAGTGGTATAGACCTTGGCAGAGGTCCCTAAGGTTTAGTAAGTTTGACGATTCCTCAAGGTCTGCCATGTCCTCCAGGAGCAGCTCGGCAGGAATACCTTGCCCCCAGATGCCACAAGCTTGGAACTCACAGACAATGAAGGACTGAGAGAGTTTCTTTACAAAGAGCATATCATCCCTGACAAGTGTACCTAACACCTTTGCTGACACTTGTGACCCTGAACGAAACAACAGCATAAAGGATGAATGAAACAATTAATTAAATGGAATGAAAGGACAGGAAATTTGGGGGATGTAATTATCCTTCCCAGCATTCACCTAGCGACCCAGGGAAATCCCTGAAAAAACCCAAGGGTCAGGAGGGTTGGCAATGGGAATCAAACCCTTAACCTCACGTATGTGAGCCCCACATGTTACCATGGAGCCATTTTGCTTGGTGACACAATCATTCTTGAGCATTTTTATGGTTTGCCCATAAAATGTTTAATCAGTTATCTATATAAAGCTAAACTTCAGTTATATGTTTCACACTTATGCATGTTTTACACTTATAAATTTTATTTCAGCACTCCCAGCAAAAATTCTATAGCATATTATGGCAAATTATTTTGTTTATATGACTTTCATTTATACAATTTGTATAATTATACGATCATAGTTTATGTCGCCAAGAGTGAAATGCACCATTTATCATTTATGACATTTCCTGCTTGAAAATCTCAAGAAATATTCAAATCACACTGTACTACCTGGCAAATCATCCAGGTGTATAGATTTAGGTTGTCAGAGCGCTCCAAATGCTTGTTTGTTTACTAGAAAAGCAAAATACTAGTGACTTCACCTTCCAGTACAGTCAGTAATGCAACACAAAAGGATGATCTCTCATGCCTGCCGATATGTGAGACATTGCTTTCTGAAGACTTGATTGCTTCTGAGCAGTGTACATACACTCTCTCGCCATGTATGTGCGATAAACTCACATAAACAGCTCAGCAGTTACACATTCTCTCTGATGCGCCTCATCGGTTTGTCAGGTGGTACATTTCTGGGAAAGCATCCCTCAGTGCAGAAGTCAGAGCGACCTTGAAGCTATTTTTTGTGCATAGTTGTGAAATACCAAATCGCACTTGCTTCAGTCATTTGTGCTCTGTGCTTCAATTATGATTAACCTCATTAGTGAACATGGGTGAAAAGAAAAGGAAGTGCATTACAATTGAAAGTGCAAAAATTACACATTTTGAATGTAGTGGAGGAAAGTGGCAGCATGAAACGCACAGAAATTGCTAAGAAATTAGGGATTGCTCCATCTACCTTAACGCTTTCATGCCTGAATTATTTTGCTACATATGCCGTTCTTCCTCTAATTCGAAACTGGTTTAGATTAGGCGGTCTGGGAGGCCTTCAGCCTGCTGGCTCGGATAGCCATGATCGTTAAGACAACACGTAGTGCACTGGCCATGCACTCAAAGCCTGAGGTCGTGAGTTCGAGTCTCGGCAACCGCAGTCAAATGTGCCTGTGGTAAAGGACGGGGAGGGCCCATGTAAAATAATCGGTGTGATGGCACGTGTGGATGATGACGGGGTATCATTTGACTCCGGTTGCATGAATTTTGCTTCTTTTCTTTAAAAAAAAAACACTACAATATAAATTGTGAAAAAAATAATTTTTTACAATTCAAACCGTCTCAAATATTTATTTTTAATTGGTGACAGACAGTATAACAAGAATATATCAGAAAAAAAAGTTAAAACTAGTACAAATAGGAGAAAAAGCCTATGTATCTTATAAGGCACACCAGGCATGAAAGGGTTAAATACATTGCAGCTAAGGCAGTGGAAATTGAAGAAGTGCATGTATGTCTCTACAAATAAGTAGACCCACATTCAGGGCAGAAAATATGAACATTTTGTGACACGCCATGTTTCTGAGGAAATAATGACCGAATGGTACTATTCATGCAGCAGTAGCCATGGCCACCATTAAAACAACCCAAGATAATGGACTACTTCCTGAAGTGACACAAATTTCTTCATATTTATTTTTATTTGGTGCATTTCCCTCGGGGTGGCACCATAACCGAGTGGTTAGTGTTCGTCTACCACCTAGGTGGCCCGGGTTTGATCTCAGGGACCTGCATGTAGTATTCGTGGTGAATGAAATGGCATTAGGGTGAGTTTTCTCTGGGTTCTCCGGTTTCCCCTGCCACTCATTCCACCAATTGCTCCATTATTACCATTCCAATCACTGATTTTGCCTGCACTTCATATCCTTCTCTTCCTCACTATCATACTTGGCGCTTGGCTGACCATCCGCTTGCAGGTCTTCACTCTGTCTGGTCCATAGGTTCTTGTGCTCCCCGACAGGCGTCTGACCCTAGGCACTGGCTTGTAAGTCCTGGGGGTGTAAGTCCTGCATTAGGGAAGGCTAATGAAGTAAAGTAAAAAAGCATTTCTTTTGTGTTTGTATTGTTTCATATTGCCAATTATGGTTAAACAATTCTATTATTACTTCTTGTTCACTTCTTAACTGTAACCCATATGCTGTATAAAGTTTCCAGTTTTTATTGCTGGCTTTCATTTATGCATTTTTCACACTTATACATTCTTTTTTTCCTTTGGTCCCTTGGAAAACATATAAAGAAAGTTTTACTGCATTTTTCAGGAGAAGATGAAACTCCAGGTTTCGTCGGTCTTAAAGCCTCAAAGGTGAGATTGGATTTGCTGGGCAATGGGGAATTGATGGAGAACAGGGCCCACCTGGTTTACCAGGACAAGCTGGGCGAATGGGTATCCCTGGTCTTCCTGGCCCGGAAGGGGATAGAGGGCCAGTTGGTTCTGCAGGTTAGTGATTTCAAACATTTCTAAAAGGCACTCCACTTTTTCAATATTAAGATGGTTTAAAACAAACTCCAAATTGTTTTATCTCTAATTTAGGTCCAGCTGGAGACATTGGAAGGCCTGGTGTACCAGGCCCAGAAGGTCCTAAAGAATTACAAGGAGACTCAGGAGATGAAGGACTTCCAGGTTTTCCTGGTCGCCCAGGTTTACAGGTGATGTTATGAAAGCTATTTTGTTGCATAAAATAAATCAATGGTACATGACAAGTAGAATATGATTGGCTCCCAAATTTGTGCCTTAGTCGCTTCAAGTATTCCATAATACCATACGAGGGGTAGTCATAAAGTTTTAACTATCACCTCAACAAAATGAAGCTGTGAACATGACACTTGGTGATGGTAGTAGTCCTTCTGTACATATTCACCCTTCAACGTGATACAGTTTTCCCAATGATGGATGACTTGATGGAGCACTTGATTGTAGAAGTCAGCCTTTTAGCTGTTCAGAAAATAAACACCTCATTGTCATTCTGGAAATGCTTGCCATGTAATGGTTTCTTCATCCAAGGAAAGAGGAAGAAGTTATTGGGTGCCATACCAGGAGAATGTGGGGGGGTGAGGCAAAATTTAATAGTCTAAAGAAGCAGCATATGTGACTGTGTCCTTTGCAGAATGAACTGGGGCGTTGTCGTGAAGCAGCTTCCCATGACGCTTCATCCTTATAGCCTCCCATAAACTCGTCAGGAGATTTTGGTAGTATGCTTCGGTGATGGTTTGCCCCTTCTCAGCATAATCTGTCAGCACCACACTTTGGATGTCCCAAAAAACGCTCAACATCACCTTGCTTGATGATGGTTGGCTCTGCCGCTTCGTTCATCATCCACACTTGTTTGACCGCACTGAAAGCGTCTGCGCAACCTGACCACTGTGTTATATGATGGTGCATTGTTGCCATACACTTCCACTAACTCAGCATGGACTGTTGCAGTGTTGTTCCCCTTCAAACACAGGAAATGAGTTACCGCACAATACTGCACTTTATCAATGGGCTGTGCCATTTTGTTTTGTGTCCTCTAGTGATATGCTACACTGATGTAGCGTGGGAATTTAAATGTCTACCAGGACTTCAGACATGTACCTACAAACTGACCAAAAATTAATTACCTAACTTTATTTTTTTGAGGTGATAATTAAAACTTTATGACTACCCCTTGTACTTAATAACACTAGCCAACAAAATGTTACCTTTCTTCTATGAAAACAGCTAATCTTTATGTTTTCAGGTGTGCTAATAATGAAAATGTTAGTGAGAATGCAAGATTAGCTTTGCCTGGCATTTATAGTTTTTTTGCTGGTGATTCCCTGATTAGTGTCCATCAGTAATCTGCTAGTTTTGATACACTCAATTTTCCCTGGTATCTCATTTCCACATCCAAAGTTTGCTAGTGGAAGCATTCCCCATTCTCATTGCTTACAATACTGCAGTCGTCAGTAAAGAAGTCCAAGTGGGAATCTAAGAAATGTAACTTTAAGGGCATGCTGCACCCCAGTCTATTGTAAGCAGTATAGACAATTTGTCACAAGACCCTAATAGTTTTCTGGACTGTTATTTCCTAGAAAGTTTGCGGACATTTGAATAAAAGCATCCCATGCTAACTTTCCATCACCTATCAAATAGTGTTGAAATGCTCACCTTTCCACATCCGGGGACCCAGAAAATCTCCCCTTTTATTTTTGCCTCACTAAGATGTGGAAATTTCTCGTGCAAATGGAGAAATGCTTCTCCAGTTTTGTCCATGGCCTTCACAAAGTTTTTCATTAGTCACAATATTATATGAAGAGCATGGAGAATTATGTTCTTTGATTTGACAAGTGCTTCATACATATCATTGTGAAATCTTGGTTTAAATTATTGATGCTGAGGCCAGTCATTTACTTGCAGCACATGACCAGAACACAGCTTGTAACAGACTGAAACTATGCTTAAATGAAACATGTTTCACCCCTCTCTTAATCTTCCCATTCCCCATGTTGGCAAGAGCTTGGGCTAAAAATAGCAACAAAATACACAGCTATTGTCGCCTGAAACTTCGTCACTCTCTCTACTATAAGTGGAACTTCAAAGTCTGTATTGGAAGGGATTGTTAATGAATGCTAATAAAATATAATTATAATTGTTGTTAGCTAATGCTGGATTTCTGACAATGAAGTCATTAATCCTCTTGCTCTCCAATATTTTTCACTAATGATATTGAAAAGAGCAATAGTAGTAATAGTAACCGCTTTTTGGAGAGCACCATATTTATATGTTTTGGTGGTTATATCGCTCTCTCACAACCCCCAGAATGTCTGGAGGACCACAGCTGTCATTGGTTTACGGGTCTCACGGACCTGACCGGGAGAGTTATCAAAATAAATTCACCGACCATATCCTCTGATTACCAATCAGAGGACGTATTATATGCCATGACAAGTCAGCATGTTAGGGGTTAAGATTATATAGAGAAATGGAGAGGTTGGAAAAATAAAGACTCCCTAGCCCTCAGGAACCCTAATAGCATCAGGGTCGGAAGAGAACAAGAGATGACCAAGGAAGGTCAGATAGAAAAGTTACAGTGAGGAGCAAAACACCAGTAAGTGGAAGTAATGTTCTGCTCAGCTTGGGTACCTTGTGGTCGCTATTCACATATCCCGTAGACAGAGACCCCTGAGTCTAATACAGACAATGTGAATCTTAACATCTGGTAACAAGAACAAAAAAGTTAAAACTTGGCCAAGTCCTCCTTCGCATTTCCAGGGCCCAGGAAAGCTTCCCGTTGGTTATGATATACTTCAACTTTCTCGTTCTGGTAATCATTACCTTACTGGTGGTTATAAACCATCTTTATCATGTACTTCTTCCCCTACTGTTCGCTTAGCAGCTTATAATATTAAAATCAATTTAAAATGTTGTTGGAAATGTTGAAAAGAAATACAAATAATTTAAAGGATATTTTATATTTCAGGTGTCGCATTCAGCAAAAGAACAGCTGAAATGGTCACTGCTTAAGTAAAAGTTGCTGAAATATTGCAATGGAGTTCTTAGAAATGTTTGGAAAATTTAATTTTTGTATATAAAATAAAGTTTTATTGTTTCACAGTTATATATCATTCCACAGTGCAGGAAATATGTAATTGTAATAATCGTTTGAAGAATAAATATTTAATGGTGCAGTTCTGTACAAAATAGAGTTATAAATTAAATAATTTACTTAGTATATACAGTTCCTTTAAAATGAGTCCATCCTGACAATTGCTACCTGACTACAGTTGAAATGCACCAAGTTGCCAGTTCCTTCAGCTGAACTGGGTTGCCTGAGCTGTGTGCCATCCAAATAAACAGCTACAAACACTTTACTTAATGTATGTTCTAACAGATGCAAAACATTAAATTGTGTCATTGTCTAATAGATAAGTACTAAACAGCTATAATGAAGCAGCAAAAGAGAGTTTAGGCAAGGTAAAACACAGAAGAAATGAAGAATAGTTTGATCAAGATGGCATTGAGACTATTGACAAGAAGAAACTTGCAAGACAGAAACTGTTACAGAGGAGGACAAGGATAAATTATGATAAATATAGACGTTTAAGGCATGAGGCCAAAGCTATATGCAAAAGGAAGAAAAAAGAGATGAAGAAGTTGAGACACTTAAATCGGTCAGAGCTGAAAGGCATTAAGTCAAAATGTACACTTTTTTTTTATTGCACATTCTGAACTAGTCAAGGTGCATCAAACGGCACTGAAAAGCATTAAATCAGGCTATACCAGCCTATACCAGCTTATACCAGCTATAGTGGGAAACAAATTGCAGAAAATAAAACGGAGAAGATTGCAGGTCCGTACAAACAATGATAATGAGCCTTATTTCTAGCAAACTTTTTTTGAGTCCCAGATGTAAAGTGCATCTATTATTTTTTAATGGTAGAACATGCTTAAATGTGCAAAATTTATCAAAATCAGTTTAGTTGTAGGCATCGTAAAGCCTGTTTCCAGAGAATTGCTGACAATGACAAAATTGACATCCTTGCAAAATTTCATGACCTTCCAAACAAAGATACTCAAGATTTATACTTAATGGGCCTTATGGCGGCATGTGATGTCAAGTAAGCGCAGGTTCCAGAAATCAAACGGGGATGAACTAAATAAGCATTCTTCCAGTTTTCGTTATTTTATAATGTGTGGGTCTCATAGAGTGCAGGTATGCCAAAAAGCATTTTAGAGTTTCCATTCCACTGGTATGAAGCAGGTGTTCTCTGTAACTCACTCATTAATAAATGAAGAACTGTCAAAAGATAAACGTGCGAAAAATCCAAAAGGAAATAAAATCCCTGAGACCATCCTCAAAACTATAGATGAACACATACAATCTTTTCTTCAGTAGTTCTCTCACTGTGCAGGAAAGGAAATTCAATACTTAGATTCTCAGCTGTGTGCAAGAAAAATGTATGACTTGTACTAATACAGCTGTGAAATATGACCTGTACAGGTAGCATTTTCGGGAAAACTATGATTATAAGTTTGGCAAACCAGAAATAGTTGTCTGTTCTCTTTGTGAGGAACTTCATGCAAAATTAAAAAGTCCTCATCTCTGTGAAGCTTGAAAGCTTGCAGCCAAATCAGATTTGGACGTTCATCTATGAAGAAGCCAAAAATGTTATAACTCCCTGAAGAAGGCCATCTGACTGTCTTCAAAATAAAGGAACGGGTGCCATTGCCTTCGACTATATGCAGAATTTGCCCTTGCCAGAAATTCCTGTGCAAGAAATCTTTTAAATGCAGCAACTGTGGGTAAATGTATTCAGTATTCACAATTTAAAAGATGACAGCTCTGTTGTGTATCTTTATCTTGAGGGTAATGGAAGAAAAGGTGCAAATGAAGTGTGCACGTTTTTATACCATTACATTAAAAATTATATTCCAGCCACCATTAAAGATCTCAACTTGTTCTCAGACAGATGTACTGGACAAATCAGAAACCAGACAATGGTGAGAATGTACATGCAACTGACTGCAACTGGTAGATATGAGTCAATTGCCCACATGTTCCCTCAATGGGGTCATTTATACCTACCATGTGACAGAGATTTTGGGTTATTCAAAAAGAAAATTAAAATTTTGATAACTGTCCCAGTCAGGTTGGTGAGACCTGTAAACCAAAGACAGGCGTGGCACTCCAGATATTCTGGGGGTTGTGAGAGAAAAATTAGGTGTGAAGTGTGCACTATTTGCTGATGGCTTAGTAATGTGGACTTCAAAACCAAAAAACAAAGATACAGAACTAGAAAAATCATGCAACAATCCTTAACTAACCTACAGAAGTGGACCAAAGAAAATTTAATGACTATTAACGCAACAAAATCAAACTACCAAATCTTTACGCTAAGAGAAAAAGTAAAAGTAAAACTAAATTTTGAGGCTCAACAATTACCAGAAACAAAGGAAGCAAAGTATTTGGGAGTTATATTTGATACCAAACTTACATGGACCAAACAAATAGAAAATGTAATACAAAGAGCAGAAAGGCATCTTTCACTGTTAAAACGTCTAACAGAAATGAAGTGGGGATACTCCAGAGCAACTCTTAACATGACATACAATGTATATATAAAGCTATTATTTACTTACTGCAGCGAAGTACTTGTAACAGCAAATACAAAAAAAATTCAATTCTTTCTATACCAAGCCTGAGACTAATTACAGGTGCCATCAAAACCACACCAATACCAGCTATGGAAATACTAACCAACCAATACCCCATTGAATATGAAATAGAAAAACCAGCTCTTATTCAACACAACAAGTTGGTCAGACTCCCATTCAATATATGGCACAAGAGAAATTTTACACATACACTAAAGACTCAGGAGAACTTTCTTTCCAAAATTCAAGACATCAAGAAAATGTATACCTTCCTGATTCAAAGGAAAACTTCATATCTAAAGTCAGTCCGACACATACATTAGACATCACATATTATTTACACCTGACAGAAGAAGTTGACAAAAGTGATACTCCAACCAATGTTCTAAAATTATTGGATTAGAGACAAGCCATACTAGATTTCCGGAACATGAGTGGCTCCATATTTACCTTTATACTGATGGATCACTGATATCAAACCAAGATGGAGCAGGGGCTGGAGTCACATGTCATCTCTTTTCCTATTACACATCTTTAAATTATGGAACTACAAACTTTGATGGAGAAATTGAAGGAATTCAAATGGCCCTACAGAATCTTTTGTATAGAATTTCACATTTTCATCAAGCAATTATTCTCTCAGATTCCAGGGTGGCAATTATAGCAATTACTTCCAAGTTGTCCTCAAAAAACCAAACAATTATAGAATGTTGGAAAATCCTTAAGTATCTAACAGCACTACAAAACACCTAGTCTTCCAATGGGTACCAGCTCACTGTAGACTGAGTGGTAATGACAAAGCTAATCAGCTTTTCTTGCAAGAAAGGGTATCAGCAGTGTACAGAAATCTGTAGCTAATCTACCATTTGATGCAGCTAAAAGATTAGTCAACTCTGAATTAAAAAAATTATTGCAAAATATTACTATGAAAAATCAAAAAATAAAGGATGGGAACTACCAAACATGCAAACAGTAATTCCTGAGTACCCTCGAAAAATGGCAGTTGCAACCTTCAGTTTGATTACAGGACATAATTTTTTGGCAAAACATTTGAACAGAAATGGGCTATATTCTTCACCACTCTGTCCTGTATGTGATCTGCAAGAGGAAATGGAACAAGACCACCTTCAAATATACCCGGCCACTTCAAGCGCCCCATCCATCAGTGAAAAATATCGGAGAGCAAGATGATTAATCACTTCATTGTCAGAAATCCAGCATTAGCTATCTACAGCATATCGGTGGTGGTGAGCCTCATGTACATGACCCATCTTCTGTCTTTGAACATTTTCAATCACTCTGTAGACTCAAGCAATAAGATCCTCTGCTGATGTTACAGGAGTGCCTTACACCACACTCTTCCTACAACTCCACAGAAAGCAGTCGAGAAGTGTAAGATCTGGCGACCGTACTGCTCATGGAACTGATCCACCTTTACCATCCATCTGAATATGCAACGATGAGGTGGCTCCACACATTTACATCAAAGTGTGCTGGAGCAAAAGTCAGTCATTTTAGCACCTGTGTACTGGTATGTGTTTCATTGCTGTTAAAAGTGCTACTGTAGTGCAAACTACACATGTAATGCAGTAGGATGCGCACTCTATGGAGGAATTAGCATATGCACAGGAATGTTATTATGCTCAGATTCTTCATCCCAGCACATATATGGCTAAAGGGTTACGTATCTTCCTATTAAGGTACCAAAATGAATGTTAACAAATTGTCACAACTGTTCCTTCTCAAACTTTGACACCCTCCAGCGTCCAAACCATGCATTTCAAGACAGGGGTTCCTATTTGAAAATCAATAAGTTTGCCATCCCAGACAATATACTAAGAGCATTGTGTGTGTATTTTTGGGACACCCAGTATATACATTAAGTAAAATATTAGAATCTTACAATTTAAAGTACCTACAAATAATTAACATATTGAGACAGAATATTTGAAGACCGCAAAAGAAAATCATTTATGTGAATATTTGTTAGGAGTGTAATTTGTTTTTTGATGTTGGTATGAGATGGTTAAATGACGAAAACGTGTTACTAATGTTCATTGTTACGAACAACTAAGTTTGTTTAAAGACGACATAAATATTTCCATATTTAATTTTAATATATATGTATAAATATTAGAATTATATGTGTTCAATATTAAAAGCGAAATCAGGATAGCTAAAGATCGCTTCCCTAACAATACGGGAACTATTTGATGGACGCATGCACGGATGTATACGAGAAGGGTAGTATCACGTGAGATGACGCTGAACTTCTTTTTCACTAGCGTCTAAGTGTCCAAGACGATAGGATGTATTTTGGTAGTGTGTGAACATTGTAGAACGTTTACCAGACTTTCATCAAGCTTTTGTTCCACTTTTTGAAAAAGTGGAAGGACTTAAATAATTTAAAGCGGTGCTAAGAGGATTTATTTAAATGTAAAATAGAGAAAAATTGTTAATAAAATAATACATTGTGGTGAAGAAACATCGTGTGATTTTTCATTCCATCCGTTACCACGCCCTGAGGAAAATAAGAGCCACATCGCTCTAAATTGAAGCCCCACTACAATAAAAACAGCACCAAATGGCTTGCCCAACGTGGAACACGAATTTTGGACGGAATGGAAATCTACGGGAAATGAACTTAAACGAAATACCAAGTGACGCCAAATCTTCGCGCCAAAAAGAAAGAAGACGCCATTAGAACATCGTTTGAAATTTACGACTTCGGAGACACCTATGAACGGATAATCAACGCGGGAAAACACCAGAGATTGTCTAAGAAAGCCAACCGCCCAGGAGACGCACGTAACTGGATAAATCAACGTGAAAAAAGTATGACAAAAAATTTTTATTTTGACATCCAGTTTATTTTTATATTTATGTTACTGCGAAGCGGCAAAATAGTGGGACTTTTAAGCCAAAGTGAACTGAATAAAGAAACTAAAATGTCGCAAAAAGGGAGAGATCTAGTAACAGGAGTAGGGGAAGGGGCAGATAGGCCTAGTTATCAGATAGGAACAGAAAGTGAGGAAGAGCTAGCAATAGGAAAAGACCAAAGGTTACTAATGATAATGTTTGAAAGACTAGAACAAAAACTAGAATAAAATAAAAAAGAAATAAGTCAGAAAATGGAACAGAATAGGGAAGAGATAGGTCAGAAAATGGAGGAAGTGAGACAGGACATAGAACAAAGTTTAGGTCAGAGTATAGAACAAAAACTAGAACAAAATAAAAAAGAAATAGGTCAGAAAATGGAACAAAATAACGTACAATTGAGTCAGAAAATGGAGGGAGTGAGACAGGACATAGAACAAAGTTTAGGTCAGAAACTGGAACAGAATAAGGAAGAGATAGGTCAGAAAATAGAGGAAGTGAGAAAGGACTTAGAACAAGAAAATAGAATTAGGAAGACAGGAGTGTAAAGAAAATATGAAAGTAATGGAAACTAATTTAAAATTAGTATACAAAAACTTAAATGAGACAAAGGAAGCCTTAGAAGCTAGGATAGAAATTATAGGAGATAGGATGTGAAAAATTGAATCGGAAATGAGAGAAAATAAGATTGTATTAGAAGAAGAAATTGGTAGATGTAGAGATGAAATAACAATGTAATGCAAGTGTAGACTGTAAGATTACAAATGTAAAAGCAGAAATAACTGAGGAATTAAGGAAAGAGATTGAGGTAGTAAAGAAAGACATTATTAATGAAACTGTAGAACAAATTGTCATTCCTAAAATTAAGACTATGGCTGATGTGGTACATTCACAACAAGATGCTATGAATGATATGAAACAAAGTCACTTAGAAATAAAGAATGATTTAAAATCAATTTGTGAAGAAATGAAAAAAGGAAAAGAAAGTTTGGCTAATGTAAATGATGTTGTGAATGCACTACAAAGGCAAGATGATTTAGATGTAAGTAATGTACAAGATGCGAGTTATTTGAATGATGTACAAAATGTTGACTCACCATACAGAGAAAGAGGTTCACAATCAATGAAACAACACACAACACATGCTACACTAACAGCATACTACATGAAATCACACCACCTACATTTGAGGAGGAGAAGGGAGACGATCCAAAACTCTTTGTTAAAGAGATGGAAGAGTATTTTAAAGTGAAAAGGATACCAATTGAGCTTAGGATGACGATAGTTAAGAAGAGCTTAAAAAACAAGGCATTAGAATGGCTTAGGTTAACACTAGCTGGTCATGAATCGTATAGCTCATTCAGAAATCTATTCTTATCAAGGTATTGGGGCCCAGCTAAGCAAAACCAAACTAGGGTATAGCTAGCGACAGGTAGATATGATCCAACCAAAGGGTTATCGCTAGTCGATTATTTTATGAAAGTAGCCAACAAAGGAAAGCTATTAGACCCTAACCTGTCAGAAGCAGAGTTAATTACCAGCATAACAAGACATTTCCCAGACACAGTGAGAACAGGGTTAATCGTTGAGAGACCAGTAGATTTTGCAGACATGATAGAATTACTAACCGCCTTCGAAACACAAAATGGTCGGCCTAATGAGCATAGACATAGGAACGGTCACCCAAACTCACCTATCTTAAACAGGAGCGCGACTAGGAACAACCAGAATGAAAGAGAAGATAGAAATACTAGGAGCCCTCATGACAGGGGGAGAGGGGCACACCATTTCCCACAACCACACAATCATGGCAAAAGGATGGAGAACACGAGACAGCGGTACCACGACACAATACCAAGTGGTGAATCGAGACACCGAACGCATAGATATGATCGGGGGAGACCAGGAGACCATACCCATCAAGTGAATTATATACGATTCTGTAGGGAATATTTAAACAGCCAAAGGTCGTCATACAATAGGGGTTCACACCAAAGGAACACCGACAACGTAAGACAACAGGAACAGAATGAAAATGTGCCGAATAGTACCGATGCTGCACAGAATACAGAAACAACAATCACCTCTAACGCCCAGGAAAACTAAGTACAGGTCAACTTTGTGTCCCGGAAGTTGACCTGTGTGGCGGTAGGGGCAATATTGACCAACATTGTATAGGTACCTTGAGGAGACAGGCAAATGAAAGGAAGGAAATAACCAATCCACCAATGATTAGGCTTAATGTATGGGGTATCGAATTGCCAGCAATGATTGATAAAGGAGCCAGCACATCAGTATGTGACGAACAGCTATTCCAGGAAATAATAACAAAGAGAAATGCTGAATTCTTGCCTGTGTGTGGAGTATATTGCAGCACAGCGATTGGCAAGAAAAAGGAACATGTTAAGTACCAGGTAAGGCTGGTAATAGAAATTGGAACCTGGAAGTTCGATTTTATTGCCCTGGTAATACCTAGAATAACAGCTACCCTAATCATTGGCAGTGATTTGCTTAATCTTTGGAGGTCGGTGATCGATTATGACCTACATGAATTTATTATCAAGGAAGGAACCTCAGAGTGCACCGCGAAGTTCCTGGAGGAAGAAACATGCCAGAAGGAACCAGACCAGACAGGGATCCATCCGGATGAGCAGTTTTTTGTGGAGAACATCAATGTCCACGAGAATAGGTTGGCAGACCTAAGGATAAGTAAGGAGAAAACAGGTTGGACGAGCGAGGAGGATACTAATGTTTGCAACCATTGGATCTGCACAGAAGACGAATACATTACCTCGAATAACTACCAACCTGAACCACTACCAACAGATGAAGAAGAACCGTCATCACAGCTAATCGACGAGAAGGTCTGGGGAGCTCATGGCATCTCTGAAGAGGAAAGGAACCAACTTAGAAAAATATTAATTAAAAAGAGGAAAGTTTTTAATAAAAAGCCAGGTACATGTAATAAGTATGTACATACTTTTAAAGTTAAAGATATCACCCCCTATTCACATAAATCCAGGCCCATCCCCAACTCCATCAGGGAGGAAGCTGACAGAGTGATCCAGAAAATGTTGGCAGATGGAATAATAGAACTGTCTGACTCATGTTATGTGAATCCAGTGGTATGAGTCCACAAGAAAGAGGGAAAATTGAGGATGACCATTGACGCAAGGAAAATAAATGCGCATACCTTGTCAGATCATTACAGGCCTGAGGGAGTTGACCAACTGATATCAAAATTGATGGGAGGTCAACATTTTACTAGTCTTGACCTGACAGCATCATTCTGGCAAATTCCTCTTCATCCAGACGTCAGGAAATATACCTGCTTCCTGCACAAAGGAAGGGTGTTCCACTTTTTAAAATGTGCCTTTGAATTATAACCAGTAGCAGTGCACTACTGAGGGCTCTTGACACAGTTTTCGGGGATACTATCGAGGCTTTTGTAACGCAATATGTTGACGATTTTTTAATATACAGCAAGGATCCCGAGTCACACTTACATCACATAGATTATGTATTGTCCAAGTTTCAGGAAAGCAACATGACCCTGAACTTGGAGAAGTGTGAATTTTTTGTCAAAGAGGCAGAATTTCTAGGCCACATCATTACGCCTGATGGTATACAACCTAATCCGGAGAGAGTCAAGGCCATAGAGTGTATACCACCCCCACGTAACTTGAAACAGTTGAGAAGGTTTCTGGGCATTTTACAGTACCAGTCAAAATTTGTGATTAACTATGCTAAGGAATTAATACTCCTTAGAGAACTGTTGAGAAAGGATACTAAGTGGGAATGGAATGCCGAACACCAGGTAGCCTTTGAGAAAATCAAAGAACTTTTTAAGCACAGTATTCTCCTGGAACGACCAGATCCAAATTCACCTTTTCTAATATACACCGATGCTAGTGCGCACTCATATGGAGCAATATTGGCACAAGAAGATGCAGATGGCAACAAACATGTGATTACCACCGCTTTTAGATTTCTAAACAAGATAGAAGCCAATGCCTGCATAACGGAATTAGAAATAGGTGCAATCCATTTTGCGTTATAAAAGTTCAGGCAATATATCTACCATTATAAAATAATTATATATACTGATCACGTAAGCCTGTCCTTCATCCAAAAATGCAAGCTAACCAACTCCAAAATCTCGAGGTACATACACGAAATAACGTCGCATGACATAGAGGTCAGACATATCCCAGGCAAGGAGAACATCTTTAGTGACTTATTGTCAAGATTAAGATCAGAAAGTCACATACCCGAGACGATATATAATCCACACCATGGAATTAAAATTATGGAGATAAATAGTAAGGAAAGCAACGAAATCTTACAAGACTTCAAAAACATGGCGAAGCTACAGCAAGAAGACCCTGAATTGAAGAGGCTATTCAACAAAGCTCCAGACATAGTACCAAAATTGGAAGCCAAGATAGGGAAATTTAGGAACATCCTGTTTAAATTACATGGTCGCGACGTAAGGAAGTGGAAAATGGTGGTACCAAATTCCTTACAGGACAGGGTTATTTTGGCATTCCATCACTCAATGCTTCACTCTGGCACTGAGAGAACAATGTTTGCAATTGAGGAAGTACTATACGTCAAACATCTTGGCAAGAAAGTCAGGAAGTTAATTTCCTCATGCAACCTATGTCAGAAGGCCAAGCCAATCAATGTAAGATACGATGTTGTTCCACAATCCATAGTGAGAAACGAGAAAAATGCATTGGTGTGCATCGATGAACATGGGGAGCTACCAAGGGGGAAAGATGGAAACAGATACATCTTCGTCATGTTTGATGTTTTCACAAAATTTACTAAGATATACCCCATTAGGAACATTAAAAGTAGGACTTGCCTGAACAAAATCATTAGAGATTATATTCCAAGATATGGGAATATAAAAACGATACTATCAGATAATGCAACAATGCATAAAAGTAAATTATTCCAAGACACCTTAAGATTATTAGGAATAAAATTATACTATTCTTCAGCCTATTATCCTCAAGGAAATCCGGCAGAAAGAACGATGAGAAATATAAGTATATATTTCTGCCTACTTTGCCACAAGGACCATACTTCCTGGACGGAAAAATGCGGGTACATAGAGGAGGTGTTTAACCATTCGGTGAACCCCATGACCAAGTTCGCCCCAATCGAATTGATGACCAACACAAAACCCAAGAGATTGACAATTGACATTGACACTATGATGGCTGCTCAAAGGGAATTGACAGAGAAGGAAAAATGTCAATTGGCATTCAGAAGGTTACAACAAAAGGCAGAAAAAGGGAGAAACAAGGTAAAAAGATTTATCAGGAAATGGTCCCCACAAATTGGAGAAAAGGTGCTCTTAAGAAGCCAGAAAGCATCCAAGGCATCTGAGAAAAGATTTGGAAAGATGAAACTACTGTACACTGGACCACTGGTCATAACAAAACAACTGGGTGACCATATGAATGAGCTACAGGATACAAACGGCAAGTTGATAGGAACATACCAACAAATTGAAACCATACAAAGAAAGGACCAAATAGTCCTTGCCAACAAACATGTAAGGCAGGAATGGTAGAGATGATGGAAAATAATAATTTTTAATGGGTTACTTATAGAAGATTATGTTCAAATTGGAAAATACAACAAGAAAGAAAATCAACATAGTCATTGGCTATATTGACCACAAAGAGCATTGTCAACAAAGACATATGAGGACACTGATTGTCATTAAAGAAGTGAATTATAGCGATGGAAGACAATGTTTTTGACATAAGGATGTCAGGGACAAAAATAAAAAGGAATCAATTGTGATGACAAAGATAAAGTATTTTTGACACAAAGGTGTCGAGGGTGAATTGAGAAGAAAAATAATACAATTGCAGAATAATTATAAGTATAGAAGTTTTCTCTTATAGAGATAAGAGATAAAGAGGTGACAATTAATGAAGTAAGAAAAACCATAGTCAGAAAAGCAATGCCCATGAATTAAGATGGATATAGCCAATCCTAAGCTTGAAGAAATGTCAAACTAAACAATAGTGAATAAGAACCCAATTAAAAAATGGTACCATTAGTAACATCAGAGTTTAAGAATTGACTCAACAACCTGCCTATACATAATAAGCTTACAAGACAAAGAAGGCAAAGAACTGAATAAAATATTGCCATAAATATGATCATAATCATTAGCTCAAGATTTGTATCCTGTTTTTCTCTCCTCATAACAAGGAATATAAGTCAAAAGCCACACAATAAACCATGATATACTTAAATTATATTTGTGTCAATGTCAAATGTATAACTGGATATGTGTTGTATAATAACTGAATATGTGTTGTATAATAACTGAATATGTGTTGTATAATAACTGAATATGTATTGGGTAATAACTGAATATGTGAAATTTATAAAGACATGCTGTACCATGCCAAAACAAAAGACAAAAGCATACAGCGAAGAAGACTGTAAAGAAAAAAAAGTATTATACAAAGTGATTGTATCAGAGATATAGGGAGAAGTGTTGTATTGTGTTTCAAGATTGTAAATATAGGTGACAACTTGAAAAACAAAACAAGGGGCATGTGAGACAGAATATTAGAAGACCCCAAAAGAAAATCATTTATGTGAATATTTGTTAGGAGTGTAATTTGTTTTTTGATGTTGGTATGAGATGGTTAAATGACGAAAACGTGTTACTAATTATTATTTATTTATGCCAACAAACTTACTGTTGGTGTTTTTAAACACACAAGCCGTGTGTGGGCAAAGTTTAAGAGGTAGAACTGGAACTTAAAAATTCAATGCCACAACTGGGATTTGAACCACAGACCTTCCGCTCGCCGGGCGGACGCTCTACCACTGAGCTATTGTGACAAACTGCCAGAATGGCATTAAATTCTCAAGTTTGTTCGTATTTTTCCCGGTAAACCACAAAGGCAGTCTCACATCAGAGACAATTACCCCAATGGTGACTTACTATTGCAAGTACTTTATATCCCAGGATTAAATAACCTTCACATGGTAATTATTATTTATTTATGCCAACAAACTTACTGTTGGTGTTTTTAAACACACAAGCCGTGTGTGGGCAAAGTTTAAGAGGTAGAACTGGAACTTAAAAATTCAATGCCACAACTGGGATTTGAACCACAGACCTTCCGCTTGCCGGGCGGACGCTCTACCACTGAGCTATTGTGACAAACTGCCAGAATGGCATTAAATTCTCAAGTTAGTTCGTATTTTTCCTGGTAAACCACAAAGGCAGTCTCACATCAGAGACAATTACCCCAATGGTGACTTACTATTGCAATATATTGGGATATAAAGTACTTGCAATAGTAAGTCACCATTGGGGTAATTATATATTGGGATATAAAGTACTTGCAATAGTAAGTCACCATTGGGGTAATTGTCTCTGATGTGAGACTGCCTTTGTGGTTTACCAGGAAAAATACGAACTAACTTGAGAATTTAATGCCATTCTGGTAGTTTGTCACAATAGCTGAGTGGTAGAGCGTCCGCCCGGCAAGCGGAAGGTCTGTGGTTCAAATTCCAGTTGTGGCATTGAATTTTTAAGTTCCAGTTCTACCTCTTAAACGTGTTACTAATGTTCATTGTTACGAACAACTAAGTTTGGTTAAAGACGTCATAAATATTTCCATATTTAATTTTAATATATATGTATAAATATTAGAATTATATGTGTTCAATATTAAAAGCAAAACCAGGATAGCTAAAGATCGCTTCCCTAACAATACGGGAACTATTTGATGGACGCATGCGCGGATGTATACGAGAAGGGTAGTATCACGTGAGATGACGCTGAACTTCTTTTTCACTAGCGTCTACGTGTCCAAGACGATAGGACGTATTTTGGTAGTGTGTGAACATTGTAGAACGTTTACCAGACTTTCATCAAGCTTTTGTTCCACTTTTTGAAAAAGTGGAAGGACTTAAATAATTTAAAACAGTGCTAAGAGGATTTATTTAAATGTAAAATAGAGAAAAAGTGTTAATAAAATAATACATTGTGGTGAAGAAACATCGTGTGATTTTTCATTCCATCCATTACCACGCCCTGAGGAAAATAAGAGCCACATCGCTCTAAATTGAAGCCCCACTACAGTAAAAACAGCACCAATATAAAAGAAAGAATTATGTTAGAAACAAGAAACAAATTATACAACAGGTGGTAATATTTAACTACTTTGGATCAGAATTAACTGCTATATTAGAAGAGAAATATGTCGGCAAGAAATTAAATAAATTCAGTCTGAGGTGTGGAAAAATAAAGAGAACACTTAGAAAGAAAATTTGAAGAGAAACGCAAATTAAATTTTATAAGACATTGGCAATGCCTGGATGACTGTATTTAAGTGAAACATGGGCATTAAACAGATAACAGGAAATAAAAATTGAACAGCAGAAGTGGGATTTTTAAAATCAGTGGCTGGATACTCTCTGCTTGATTATAAAACAGATGAAGAAATGAGAGAAGAATTGAACATATTTAACTTAATAGAAAGGATTAAACAAGAAAACTTGAGACGACATGTACAGAGGATGAACAAGGACAGATTCCCTAGAATAGTGACCAAAAAAGGAAGACTGAGGAAGAGCTGGAGAGATGATCTTGATGGGGATGGAATGAATCCATGGGTCCAGACCTTGAAAGATGATGTAAATAAGTTACTGTGTAATCTGTGTGTACATATATACATTTATATGTGCACACACAGGGTGTCCCCAACTTTTAGGGTAAATACTCACAGATGAGAGACTTCCAAACTGGACACATTGACACAAGGAACCTAAGAAATGAATATCTTGGACACCTCATGATCCTGAAAGTGAATGCGAGGAAGTTCCTAAAGCTGCTTTAATTTCCTTAAATTATAATTATAAATTATAATTAAATATAACTAAATGCACCTCTTTCACTTCAAAATGAGACCTAACTTGAACTTTTGATTGTTGTTTTCATTATCAGCATGGTCGATATAGTTAACAAACATTTATTTTATCCCAACAGCATTTTCACTGTTGGCTAGTGTAATGCTTTTTTATATTGTGAAGCAAATTTTAGATCTCATTATTCATCAGTAAGACTCCAATTCTTATTTCATATTGACGTTTATTGTACTTCTATATATATGGATGTATCCAACAATGTTTTCAGATAGCCTTAGCTCAGAAGAAACTATCAAAGCTATCACTTCTCAATAAGCGCAGCAAACTAAGGAACAATTAGTAATGTTGTCACAGAAGTACAGAAAAGCCAATTATTCATTTTTTGGATAATCAATGATAATAGTTCTGTGTAGGCAAAAGGAAGAAAATTATTATAGTTCAGATGGTTAATAAAGACAACTATTGTATGCAGTGTTAAAAAATGTCTTAAGTATATATAATCAGTGATTTTTTATTAACTTGCTTCTTGCAATGCTCACCAGCAACTATATCATGCCAACATTTGATAAGCATTGTATCCATTGGTGTTGACTCACTATTTCGTTGCACAAAATGTAAGGTAATCTAAAACCAAAGTTTGTATAATTGATAGTCCATAATTCATTTACTGAATCTGGTCTTTGAGTCACTTCATTTACACAAACAATAAGAGATTTCCTCTGGTCCGCAATGAAATGGAATAGCCCATACATACTTTTACCCTATGTCTATTGTACACCATGACTAGTTGAATCTGCTATGCAATGATTAATGTTTTATTTCACACATTATGCACTAAAACTGGTCTGAACCATTATGCATTGGGATCTCTTTGACCACAATTTGTTTTCTCTAAACATTTATGAGCTCTACTTTATGTGTACATTTTATAGTGCCCATAATTTCTTCGAGATAACAGAATAAGCTATATGGAAGAGATTAACTGTGTGCAGCAAAAGTAATTATTTTAAGTTCTCTAGTATTTATACAAATTATTTTATAACTACTTGAGAAATTGTACAATAATGAGTTTTATCTGAAAGGGCTCAAGTTATATTTGTGTGTACATTTACTGTTACTGACTCAGGGGTCTCCATCTAGGGAATATGTGAATAGCGACCACAAGGTACCCACGCTGAGCAGAACATTACTTCCACTTACTGGCGTTTTGCTCCTCACTGTAACTTTTCTATCTGACCTTACCTTGGTCATCTCTTGTTCTCTTCCGACCCCAATGCTATTAAGGTTCCCCAGGGCTAGGGAGTCTTTATTTTTCCCACCTCTCCATTTCTCTATAAAATCTTAACCCCTAACATGCTGACCTGTCATGGCATGTAAAACGTCCTCTGATTGGTGATCAGAGGATATGGTCGGTGAATTTATTTTGATAATTCTCCCGGTCAGGTTGGTGAGACCCGTAAACCAATGACACGTGTGGTCCTCCAGACATTCTGGAGGTTGTGAGAGAGCGATGAGACCGCCAAAACGTAAAAATATGGTGCTCTCTAAAAAGCGGTTACTATTACTGCTATTGATTGCTCTCTTCAATATCATCAGTGAAAAATATTGGAGAGCAAGAGGATTAATGACTTCATTGTCAGAAATCCAGCATTAGCTAACAACAACAGTTATATTAAATGTTCATTTTATTTGGCAATGTAAATGGTAACACCGAGCTGACGAGTTTAGTCTTTGCATATGCCAAGGACCTGTGTTGTACATGACCAGCGTGTCCTTCGTGGCCAGCACTACCTCAGTTGTAAACAAAAGACCCGACCAGCATGTACTACAATGTAAACAAAACACTTGCCCAGTGCATTTAGTGTACCGCATAAATGGCCACTATCATGGCCCGTTGACACAAATCAAAATGTTATGCCTGGAAGGTGTGAATGTAACTTCCTCTTCATTTTCCTAAAACAATTCCATCTCACTTACCTATACTTATACCTGGCCTGTGAATTTATTGTCTACCGTACCCTCCCTCCGCACTTTCAGTAATGCCAGGCAATACCTCCCCTATCCTTCCCTCCATTGGAACGTGGCCACTGTGAGAATAAGTTGAGAACACGTCACATGGTGTTGCCACATTTGTCTTAGAAATTGAACTTTCCACACCATTTTATCATTCAATTCTGGCCAAATTCATTTGCTTGAAGGCAGAAAAGCATTATAGCATTGTTCACACAATGTTTACCTGACAATTAGTGAAATAATAAACCATTTATATCTGCTCATCAAAAAACCAGACGGCTCCAAATATTTGACACAATTTTTTTCTTGCAAGGCAGCTCTTTGTTGACAATAATTGTATTTGACATATTTGTTACACTCATCATGTAGTATGGGCAAAGCAGTACCCTTCACACAGCATTACATTACCATACTGTGACAAAAATTTTAGATCACCCAAATGGAAATTCTGGATTTTTAGGTTTCTCATGGATAAATTGCCTTAATT
This sequence comes from Tenodera sinensis, assembly GCA_030765045.1. NCBI lineage: Eukaryota > Metazoa > Arthropoda > Insecta > Mantodea > Mantidae > Tenodera > Tenodera sinensis. Next base: position 183,662,339 of record CM060962.1, on the reverse strand, counting down.
ATTCAGATTTGTCAATGAACAAGAAAATTACTTACATTAGCAGCAATAGTGATGACACTAGCTTTAATTAGATTTACTGAAACACATATATAAATATGTACTTACTCCACATGAGATGGATGCTACAGCTGAAGGTTATCATAACCATGATCTTAAGAAAGTTTGTAACTGTAGTAGTAGTAGTAGTAGTAGTAATAATAATAATAATAATAATAATAATAATAATAATAATAATAATAATAATAATAATAATAATAATAATAATAATAATAATAATAATAATAATAATAATAATAATAATAATAATAATAATAATAATAATAATAATAATAATAATAATAATAATAATAATAATAATAATAATAATAATAATAATAATAATAATAATAATAATAATAATAATAATAATAATAATAATAATAATAATAATAATAATAATAATAATAATAATTAATTAATAATAATAATAATAATAATAATAATAATAATAATAATAATAATAATAATAATAATAATAATAATAATAATAATAATAATAATAATAATAATAATAATAATAATAATAATAATAATAATAATAATAATAATAATAATAATAATAATAATAATAATAATAATAATAATAATAATAATAATAATAATAATAATAATAATAATAATCATAATAATAATAATAATAGTAATAGTAATAGTAATCGTAATCGTAATCGTAATCGTAGTAGTAGTAGTAGTAATAGTAATAGTAATAGTAATCGTAATCGTAATCGTAATCGTAGTAGTAGTAGTAGTAGTAGTAGTAGTAGTAGTAGTAGTAGTAATCGTAATCGTAATCGTAATCGTAATCGTAATGGTAATGGCAATGGCAATGGCAATGGCAATGGCAATGGCAATGGCAATGGCAATGGCAATGGCAATGGCAATGGCAATGGCAATGGCAATGGCAATGGCAATGGCAATGGCAATGGCAATGGCAATGGCAATGGCAATGGCAATGGCAATGGCAATGGCAATGGCAATGGCAATGGCAATGGCAATGGCAATGGCAATGGCAATGGCAATGGCAATGGCAATGGCAATGGCAATGGCAATGGCAATGGCAATGGCAATGGCAATGGCAATGGCAATGGCAATGGCAATGGCAATGGCAATGGCAATGGCAATGGCAATGGCAATGGCAATGGCAATGGCAATGGCAATGGCAATGGCAATGGCAATGGCAATGGCAATGGCAATGGCAATGGCAATGGCAATGGCAATGGCAATGGCAATGGCAATGGCAATGGCAATGGCAATGGCAATGGCAATGGCAATGGCAATGGCAATGGCAATGGCAATGGCAATGGCAATGGCAATGGCAATGGCAATGGCAATGGCAATGGCAATGGCAATGGCAATGGCAATGGCAATGGCAATGGCAATGGCAATGGCAATGGCAATGGCAATGGCAATGGCAATGGCAATGGCAATGGCAATGGCAATGGCAATGGCAATGGCAATGGCAATGGCAATGGCAATGGCAATGGCAATGGCAATGGCAATGGCAATGGCAATGGCAATGGCAATGGCAATGGCAATGGCAATGGCAATGGCAATGGCAATGGCAATGGCAATGGCAATGGCAATGGCAATGGCAATGGCAATGGCAATGGCAATGGCAATGGCAATGGCAATGGCAATGGCAATGGCAATGGCAATGGCAATGGCAATGGCAATGGCAATGGCAATGGCAATGGCAATGGCAATGGCAATGGCAATGGCAATGGCAATGGCAATGGCAATGGCAATGGCAATGGCAATGGCAATGGCAATGGCAATGGCAATGGCAATGGCAATGGCAATGGCAATGGCAATGGCAATGGCAATGGCAATGGCAATGGCAATGGCAATGGCAATGGCAATGGCAATGGCAATGGCAATGGCAATGGCAATGGCAATGGCAATGGCAATGGCAATGGCAATGGCAATGGCAATGGCAATGGCAATGGCAATGGCAATGGCAATGATAATGATAATGATAATGAAAATGATAATGATAATGATAATGATAATGATGATAATAATCATAATAATAATAATAATAATAATAATAATAATAATAATAATAATAATAATAATAATAATAATAATAATAATAATAATAATAATAATAATAATAATAATAATAATAATAATAATAATAATAATAATAATAATAATAATAATAATAATAATAATAATAATAATAATAATAATAATAATAATAATAATAATAATAATAATAATAATAATAATAATTGACAGTGACAGTGACAGTGACAGTGACAGAGACAATGACAATGACAATGACAATGACAATGACAATGACAATAATAATAATAATAATAATAATAATAATAATAATAATAATAATAATAATAATAATAATAATAATAATAATAATAATAATAATAATAATAATAATAATAATAATAATAATAATAATAATAATAATAATAATAATAATAATAATAATAATAATAATAATAATAATAATAATAATAATAATAATAATAATAATAATAATAATAATAATAATAATAATAATAATAATAATAATAATAATAATAATAATAATAATAATAATAATAATAATAATAATAATAATAATAATAATAATAATAATAATAATAATAATAATAATAATAATAATAATAATAATAATAATAATAATAATAATAATAATAATAATAATAATAATAATAATAATAATAATAATCATAATCATAATAATGATAATGATAATATTGTGGATAAAATTTCACAGCTAAAATCTATGATACAATTCAGCTGCTTTGGCACAGATTAGCTTAGAAAGAGAAAATATTTTTAAATACAGAGCCAGTTCTCATACCTACATGTTTTGTTTAATTTATGTATATTAGGCCTAAGTGCAAAACTAACTAATATTCATTATTTATTTATGCCAACAAACTTACTGTTGGTGTTTTCAAACACACAAGCCGTGTGTGGGCAAAGTTTGAGAGCTACAACTGGAACTTAAAAATTCAATGCCACAACTGGGATTTGGTAAGTGGAAGGTCTGTGCTTCAAATCCCAATTGTGCCATTGAATTTTTAAGATCCAGTTCTGCCTCTCTAACTTATATGCTTTTGTCTTTCTGCTGTATTTCAGTAAGTTGGGGTGATAAAGATTTGAACATTTTGTTGAGCAATAAACAAAATGTTTAGCTGTTATATTTAAGATTCTCAATATAAGGAAGCTCTGTTTAGTTAGTTCAGTTTAGTTTAAAGTTAATTCTTTGTTCTTGAACCATAAAACCTTTTAGAGTGATGATTCTTAATAGAATGCGAGATTTTGCAATTTACTTTGCTTCTCCCTTCTTTGATTTCTTTAACTGAAGGTTTCTTACAGTATAGTAACTTGTTTTGAGCTGAAAGTGCAGAATTTTTAAGACTGAGGGGCCCTCTCCCCTCCCCCCACCATCTCCCCTGCTCTGTCTCTTACTGTTATAAAAGTAATTTATTCCATTTGAAGATTATTGCATTTCAGCTGAAAGCTCAAAGTTCTCTTTAATGATGATCATGATGATGGTCATACAACAGTGAATTTATTTCCTGTGTTCTCTTAAACCTCTTTTAAAATTTCTATACGTTAAATATTAATCTTAATAGCACAAAGTTTCTCTTTGCTGAACAATCAATGCTTTAGTAGGTTATTTTTCATATTTATTTGACTCATTTCCTAAGTATAGCAAATTAATGGGTATGTTTTTGGTCCATATTCAGAAACCCATAATCAGCAAAATGTATCTTTTTTCCACTAGAGCTGATTTTGATGTATTAGCAAAATATGTAACTATTACAGTACTAATGAAGGAAGAGTCCCAGAATGTAGATATAATGGGGCGTGTGTGTGTGTGTGTGTGTGTGTGTGTGTGTGTGTGTGTGTGTGTGTGTGTGCGTGTGTGTGTGCATGCATGTGCATGTGTACGTGTGATACAAATCAGATTTCCTCATTTAACTGATGAGAGAGGTATTCCAATCAAATGACGTTCACAGTGGTTTTAAAACATGGAAAACAACATATTTCTTTAAGCTTTGGAATGACCTGTAGCAGTCTACTATTAGTCAAATTTGCAGTGCAAGAGATTCAAAGTGTACCTAATACCACACAATGAGTGAGTGAGTTTTGTTTAAGGGCCCATCGACAGCACCACAAAATGATGAATGTGACATGTGACGTATATATTCTCTTAGTGAGAAGGGATTAGAATGAAACAATGCAAGCCAAGTATACTTCAGATCTGAGATAAGGAATACCATAAAATTATCCAGTATAAATTCACAATATTTTATTCATATAAATTTTAAGTAAAGAGAGGAAAAGAGTTAGTAACATTTAATTTTCATAATTATGTCTGGGATGGAACCTAATTTCAGTTATAGTAGCTATAATTTCAAATAACGAGGAGAGCTATGTGTTGTATGTCAATATAATATCCTTACCACTTAATTGTCTAAATAGTCAAACAAGTGCTGAGAGATGTCAGTAATAGAATTCGAATATGCTTCCTGGAGATATTGATGCATTTTCATTTGTTTAGTTGAAAGGAATTGGTCTGTTTTGTAGAGTTAAGCAGCCTATTAGAGCAAAATCTATTTAGGTAAGTTAATGACTTCTGGGTCCGTTTTAAAGGACATGCAAAGAGATAGTAATGCCATTAGCGAAAACTTATGCAGCTTTTCTACATAAAAATGGTACTTCACATTCTTTCAGTAAGAAATACATTAATTCACTGACTGAAAAGGATATACTTCTGTTATTAAGCTTTCAGTGTTTGTAAATGATATAGTACTATATAGCGTTCCACTCTTAGAAGACAGTATGGAGTTAAATGGGAGATCTCTGTCTCTATCTAGCGCATACAAGTTGCCATTAGCCGCGTCCTTTTCTACCCTCGCGCTGTTGCCAGATTACTAATAGCATGGTATATATATTCATTTGTTATAAATTTCAGGTTTGAACACATTATCCTATGCAGAATTTTTTTCTCTATCAGGTTATATCCTTTTCAGAGTCATTATACATTTCTATAGGTCCAAATTTCTTCAGAAAACGTTTTTCTCAATAGAAGTCCGATATTTGCTGTTTCTATACTCATCACGCACTAACTAACAAACTAACTGCTAGAATGCATCTATATTTTTTCTTAGGTAGAGTAAACCATAGTGCTACTACCTGCCTACTTTGAATTCTCTATGTTTACCCAGTTAAGTGTTATAATTTTTTAAATTAAATGTTTTCGGAAATTTTTATATCTGTGAACTGCAAAAGTTACGCAGTGTGAAACTTTTTTGTTATTGAGTTTACATCAGGGAACCAGCGAGAACAAATGTTGAGGAAGGTTGGAGAAAGTTTTTAAAATAAACCAAAAGGCAGTAACCTCTTTCTTTTATCCAGTAAGGCAAACAAAAGGTATTCATCTATTCAGCGTCAGGCCTGACACAGAAGATAGTATAAGGAGCACCACTAACATTAGTTCGAAAGAAGCCGTGCGTGTAACTGTGAGCTGTTATTGCGTTATTTGTTTAATATTTTTGTAAATATTTGTAGTTATGGAGGGGGAAGCTAGGAAGAGACGATATGTTGGTAAATTAAGAAGTAAGGAACGCCAAATAATTATGAATGTGTTAGATTATTTTTGAAGTAAAATGCGTGTAAGGCAGTAAAAGAAACAGCTAAGGCTATCGGGTGTTCAGAAGCAGTAGTGTGTATGATTAAAATGGAACTAATGAAAGGACCTCTAAGAACGCCATCGAAAAAGAAAGGAAAAAGGGCGGGACTACACAAAACGCTAGGTTAACGCAATATGATTGAATAGTGCAAGGTGGAGTGCGGCGAATTGTTCATTCTTTACTGTTTGCAAATATTCCACCCACGCTGAATATAATTTTGTCACAGTTCAACAGTGATAAGACCCTACCAAATTTCTCAAGGGCCACTCTGATTTGGGGTTCGAATATGAAAGAAAGGGTAACAAGTGCATATTAATAGAAAGAGACGATATCGATATCATCAGATGGCGACATAAATATCTAAAAAACATAAAAAGGTTTAGGGATCAGGGGAAATTAATTGTTTATACAGACGAGTCATTTGTAAATTTAGGTCATACAGTAACAAAGGCGTGGAGGGATACCAAAGTTAAAAGTGCCCGTCTCGTCAAGCAGCAATTGAAGGACTAAGTACAGGACTCAAGCCACCTCGAGTCGCTCGCGGAGAAAGATTCGCAACTAGTACATGTTGCAACACTGCGCTCCATTTAACGTGTACTGTCTTTTAAGGGTGGAACGCGCTTTAGCTATACTTCTGATAGCTAAAGAGAGATCACTTATATAAACCAGAAGAAGAAAAGGACGTAGAATTGATCCTTGAAAACTATATATTAAATTATTCCCCATTCTGAGGCAATGTTTTCACTTTTGAACAGCAATTTATTACCACCTTATTTATGTTAACCCTTTTAAATTTTATTTTTGGTTGCATAAAAAACAAGTTTTTGTTTTGAAGAATTCAAGGGCAAGACCAGAATATGAGTACACCATGATTCATTTGTTTTGTATCATGTGTATGTGGCTTGTATGGCATCATTAACTATCACATTACTCAGTTCGGCTGCTTTTTAAATACTGTAACAAAGCTAGCCACTGTTCTGGATATCATTAAGTCCAGCCATTTTGTAGCAAAGGAAGAAAGGAGAGCTCCCAATTGGCACAAATTTCAGAAAAACCTTTAGGATGCAAAAAGAGAGTTTGGGTGCTTCTATCTCTCTCTGTCTCTCTCTTAAGTTTCCTGAAAATTCAACTTGACTTTACAGAAAACTTTGCAGACATATGTAAACAAACATGCTCACAATGTTTAGTCACTCAGTGAGTGAGTTAGTCCAATTTTGATGTTGGTGCAACATAAAGTGCTACAGTTGTGATGGAGATTGAGTGTTGCTTGGTGTGCGATTAGTGAGGTCCAGTGTTCAGTATTCCAATTAGTGATGCTGAAGGAAGAAGTGGGTTCTTTGAGTGTGTTAAGTCACAATATAATGTGCAGTTGCAAGGGGATACAAGTGCAAATAAGTCAAGCATTGGTAATTGAAGGCAAGACATAATGTTTCATGTAGCATCTTTTCTTCCTTGCTATTCCTAGATTATTGTTATGTGTGCATCTGCAATGGCAGTGCCATAACCAGGTGGTTAGACCATTCCCTTCTCACCAAAGCAGCCTGGGTTCCGTACCAGGCAGACACATGTGGGATTGGTGGTGGACGAAGCGGCGCTGGGGTGGGTTTCCTCCAGGTTCTCCGGTTTTCTCCGCCCTGTCATTCAACCGGTGCTCCAACTTCATTCCATGTATCACCAGTTCACCACCGGTGGTACCATAGTAGTAAAAGTGGGCATTAAACACCACAGAAAAAGAAAGTGTGCATCTGTAAGTGCTTGCCATCTGGTAAATAAGGTGCTGTTGGATTCAATTTTAAAGTGTAATTCACGAATCTTATTATATTCCAGGTAGAAAGGGCCCCATTTCAACAATTTAACTGCAGAGGTAAGACCTTTTGTTTTCATTTTGGGGAGTAGGTCATAATGTCAGCATTTTCTAGTGAAATTTGAATTTTAAATAAATACAGAGTGGTCAAAAATCCATATGTACAATCTGGTGCACAGAAACTTTCCGAAATGAGGAACAGCTGTTTAGGTTGGTAGTGAATGTAACCACGCCCCCAGTTCAAACCCCTGTCAACGATAGGAAGGCGTGTTGTTTCGTGATGGCGGAGGCTAACCAGAAGCCCAGACAGCTTAAGATACATTGAAACATATAATGCTGAAAATGTCTCATCTGACTCTGATTATTTTATCAGCGGTTATTGACTATAGGAACAAATGCCAGATTGCCAAACCTTTTTGAATAATGAACCTTCACAGATTTGTGTAGTTTTCTTGGGAAGGGAATGGGGGGATGAGGCAGAGTTATTGGTTTTATTATATGTGTATTAACTTGAGCTCCACATTTATTTTGAATATTTTATTGTAAAATAATTTAAAGCTATAACTTAAGGTCTATCTACACAAGATATGCCGAGCACACAAAAGCATGTTTTGGTCATGTAGACAAACATAAGAGGAAAATACAAGACGATAATGCACTAGTCATTAATCCACATGTCCAGTATCCCTGTTCTCGGTATTTCTTCCACCAGTTTGAAGCAGTTCACTCCATATAGTTCCGCAGACCTTGCAGGGTTGTATCCTTGTTCAAGAAGTGCAATTACTTTCGGCTTGTTATCCATATCATTTGCTCACTTCAAATGGGATGCATAGTATCAAGGACAATATATTCAACAAAGCTGTTTCATGCGACCCAACCCTAGCTCATCTCCCTGGCTCGCAAAACTGAATGCCAGAGTTATGACATCAAATTAATGAGCAACGGACATAGCCAGGAGATGGTGGTGACAATCGTTCCACTCTGGTTAAATTCCTCCTTACCCCTCCCCTTGCGTTACGTGCCTTGGCCACGCCCCTTGTTCATCGGTCATTGCTTGTGTTATTGGACTTTGATACAAACCAATAAAAGATTGGCACAGCCAGAACGGATGTGGAACATAACTGGAGAAAAGGTTATGCCAGCATTAAATAAAATAACACACCAAAAGACACTAACAGCATCAGAAAATTTCCATGCACTGGACTGTACTTTCTTGGATACAAATTCTTAATTGATGTTATTACTGAACTTAATTAATAACATGGTTTAATACAGGTTTCTCACATCTGTCCAATTAAATATCACAATTGCAAATGGTTACTTGAACAACATTAGCCAATGTGTTTGTGGGTATTTCGGCAAATACTGCTGTAGTTTCTTGACAAAGGGCCCCCAGCATATAGTTTGCGGCGATACATGGCATCCTTCAGCGCCTCCTCTCAAAGGTGCAAGTCCAGAGGTGTTAATTTTAGTGACATGCTGTCAACTCAAATATACCACTTTGTCCTGTACAGTGTCTCTGGAGATTCACATCCAGGAAGGCCTGCACGTCTGAGTAGTAGTGCGGAGTACACTATCTTCGTGGTAGAAGAACTCAACTGCTTACACAAAGTGCACATACAGGGTCCAGCAGAAACAATCTACCATTTTAGTATAGGTCTTATAGCAAGTCTAAATAGGAATGTTAAGTAATAGAGTGGTAATTAGTAGGTAACATAGTGTCATTTTATGGCACAATAACACAAATCATGTTTTATTGTTTGAAAATCACATCTGTTAGATAACCACTGCCCTTTTTATATATGCATGGAATCGATGAACGAAGCTGTTCATTACTTTTTACCAACATATCAGGTGGAATCGCCTGGACCTCTTCATGAATGCATTGCTTCAGTGTCTCTAAGTTGGAAATATGTGATGTAATCAATTGGCTCCTGAGGTAGCTCCAGAGAAAGAAACCCTAAGCACTCAAATCGGAAGATTTGGCAGGCCATGGTATGACCCCGAAACATGAGATAATTCTTCCTGCAAACATTGTAGTAACATTGCCATCGATTCTCGAGCAGTATGCACAATGGTTAATGGTTTGGTTTAAGGGCGCTCAACTTCGAGGTCATCAGCACCCTTAAAGGATTCATGGCAATAGCCAGATATAAATTTCACTCAAAAATAAAAATACTAGCATCAAGACAAATATACATAAAAGTAAAACACAGTGGGAATAGCCAGATATCAAACAAGGTGATAAATACGTCAAAAAGCATAAACAGATAACTAAAATTTTAAATTCTCAAATTGATATTGCACTCCACTAAAAACTTAAAAACTCTATCAACTGCTGTTTGTTGTTTGCTAACACCTCTGCAAGTCTAGCAGGCAGCTGCAGAGAATCCCGAAGGTGCACTAGAGAGCAACACTCTAGCAGCACGTAGCGAACTGACAAAAGTTTGTCACACAGCGAACATAGAGGGGCAGGGTCCCTTTTAAATAGCTAACCATGCGAAAAATTGCAGTGCCCTATTCTTAATCGAGCCAAACTGACCTCCTCGCGGCGAGATGTGCGACAGGAAGCTACCCAGTTTATCGGAAGTTCCTTCACTTCTCTAAGCTTATTGCCGCAGAGGTGACCATTCTTTGTGCCAGGACGACAGCACTGCTCTCCGCAATTCAAGCCTATAGTCTTCTGAAGTAACACGTGAGGTGGTAATACTGGGTTCTGTAGTTGCCGCCTTTGCTGCCAAATCTGCCATTTCATTCCTCGGCAAACCTACGTGACCAGGAATCCATGCACACACCACGTCAACGCCAGAAGCGTGTAGAACATGGAGGTCATGCTGGATACATTGTACAATAGGGTGGGGGTTGTACAGCTGACAAAGGTTCTGTAGTGCACTAAGGGAATGGCTCAAAATCAGGCAGTCACCTAATTTACGACGGCGCACGTACGAAACGGCTCAGTAAATTGCATAAATTTCTGCAGTAAAAATGGAAGTGCTATTTGTAAAACCGAATGTATGTGGTTCAGTTCCATAAACATAAGCACATCCAACACCGTTGGTGCTCTTGGACCCGTCGGTATAAATACATCGACGGTCAGTGTAGGCTGACAAAAATTTTAAAAAACACGTGCGAATATTTGAAATAGAATCGTGGACTTCTGGTGTACGGCCATCCCAAGATCTACATGGGGCGTGTCAGATAGCCAAGGGGGGTAAAGCTCTCGCCCTTGGCGAACATCCTAGGCAGTTCCACTCCAACATTCATTAGAAGATCTTGGAAACGAGACCCCGCAGGCTTAGGGCTAAGGCTGCTATTCCTATACCGTTCTCTTAGCGTGGTGGTGAAAAAAGAAGCGAACGTTGGGTGCTTAGGCTTACATCTAAGCGCACAACCATAATTTGCCAAGAGAATCACACGCCGATATTGCAGAGGAGGGTCTGCGGACTCGGCGTAAAGGCTCAACACTGGGCTTGTTGGAAAAGCTCCTATGCTATGCGGATGCCCCAATTGTGGACCGTGTCTAATCTTCTCAGCACAGATAGTCGTGCAGACGAATAAACAATACACCCATAGTCTGGTTTGGATCGGATGAGTGCGCGATACATTCGCAACAAAGTAGTCCGATCCGCTCCAAACGCTTTGCCATTTAGTACTCGCGTGATATTTAGGGATCGGTCGCATCGTGCTCTTAGCTGTGCAACATACGACGACCAACTAAGCTTCCTGTCCAAGATCAAACCCAGGAAGCGCGTCTCCTCTGCGAAGGGAAGTAAATCTCGACCGAAATGGAGCGAAGGTGGTAATCGTCTCCTACGAGGCCAGAAATTAACGCAGATTGACTTCTCAGTTGAGAAACGGAAGCCGTTTTTGACGCTCCATTCTCTAAGGTTGTCCAAACATTGCTGCAGGCGCCGTTGTAAGAACGTCGTGCGCTGAGAAGTGCAGTAGACGGCAAAGTCGTCTACTAATAGGCATGACGAAACTCCAGGTGGAACACATTTCCAGATGAAGTTAATTGCTGTAGCAAAGAGCGTGACACTAAGCCCCGAACCCTGAGGTACTCCCTCCTCCTGAACAAAAGAATTCGAAAAAACCGTGCCGACCCTTACTCGGAAAAAGCGGTCCTTCATAAACTCCTGAATGAACAGTGGCAGGCGTCCACGTATGTTCCAGGCATACAGGAAACGTAGAATCCCTGCTCGCCAGCACGTATCATAAGCCTTCTCAAGATCGAAAAATATGCCAACGGTTTGACAGTTCTTCATAAAGCCGTCCATTGTCTGTGTCTATTTTGACACAAGATGGTCAACAGTCGAACGGCGTCGTCGAAAACCACACTGGATGTAAGTCTGTAGGTTACCACTTTCTAACCACCATACGAATCGTCCATTGATCATGCGTTCCATCACCTTGCAAACGCAACTGGTGAGGGAAATAGGACGATAGCTGAAGGGAAGATGACGGTCCTTTCCAGCCTCCCGCCAATTTTATGGGAGTATACTGTCAACCAAAAATCGATTATAGACCTCGAGCAGGAATGCCTTACCTTCAGGAGAGAGCTGTTGTAACATTTGTGCATGAATACCTTCCGCTCCTGGTGCTGATAATCGCGAAGATTTTGGAGAATGTTCTAGCTCCATCATGGTGAAAAGGCGATTGTAATCTTCTGCGTTTCTAGACCGTAACGCGAAGCCTTGAGATTCCACCTGAGTTTTAATTGGAAGGAACTCAGGGGAATAGTTTTCCGAGCTAGACACTTGCGCGAAAGCACTGCCAAACGTATTCGCCACTTCGAATGGATCAACATCAGCTCCTGAGGCTGTTCTCAGTCCCGCTATTGGTGTATGGGTCGATTGCCCAGCAACACGCGTTAACCTATCCCACACAACCGAGGAAGGTGTGTCTCGGTTAAATGAAGCTACAAATTTGCTCCACGATGACTTTTTGCTATCCTTAATGACTTGTCTGAACCTAGCGCGCATTTTCTTGTATTCGATTAGGTTATCCAACGTAGGGTGAGCACGCCTTCGAGCACGAACGGCATTCCGACATTCTTCCGTCCACCAGGGGACGGGAAATTGACGGGGGTGTGTGGTCGACCGCGGAATTGATTGTTCAGCAGCAGAGAGAATTGTCTCTGTGAGATGCTGCGCCAAATCATTCACTGAGTCGTGCTCGTTGTACGTAAAGACAGCCAACTGGGTGTAAAGGTGCCAGTTGGCATGGTCCAAACGCCATCTGGGCATATGTGTGGAACATGTATCTTGCGTCAAGAGACTAATAAGACATGGGCAGTGGTCACTAGAGTGTAAATCAGAGATGACTTTCCATTGTAAGGAAACTGCCAACTGAGGTGAGCAAACTACAAGATCAAGGTGCGAGAAACTATTGTAAGAGTCAGAAATGAATGTAGGCCCTCCAGTGTTGCGGAGAGCTAGGTTGAAACTGTCCAAGAAATCTGCAATGAGCGTACCTCTCGCACAAGTGCGACTTGAACCCCAAAGTGGGTGGTGCGCATTGAAGTCTCCCACCAACAGAAACGGTGTTGGTAACTGGAAAACCAGATCCTCTAAATCAATGTGCGAGAAGTCATAGGACGGAGGCAAGTAAACGGTACAAATTGTCATCTGGATGGTTTGCAGTAGAATCCTTACAGCAACTGATTGTATATCAGAGTGCAATGGTAGAGTTTGCATATATACGTCAGCTCTGACAAGCATCATAGCGCCGCCATGTGCCGAAACACCCTCTTCTGGTGTGATATCACACCGTACAGGGGAGTATTGCTTTAGATGGAAAGCGTCTTGAGGACGCAGCTTAGTCTCTTGCAAACATGCGACCAGAGGTTCGTTTTCTTTGAGCAAAAGCTCAAGTTCTGGCCGTTGAGTTCGAATTCCACGTATGTTTCATTGTAGGATAGCCATATTGCATTCTGTATGGGACAGGTATTCTAAAGTAACTCTTCGTTCTCTCTTGGGCTTACAGTATTATCGGACGCTTTTTCGCGCCTCTTTTCCACTGGGGGTCTCCCAGTGTTGGCAGGTTGGTCTAATTCCATGTCCTCTGCCGAGGACGACCGTGTTCCTATAGTGAATTTTGGTTTGAGAGCTTCAAACCGATTCGACACGGAGGCCGGCGAAGATGACATTTGCCGGTCTGTACCCATCCCGGAGGATTCCTCTGAAGAGGATCTCCTAGGAGATGTCTTTGGACTTTTCTTTCCCTCTGATGCCTTAGTAAAAACGTTATTCTCTTTGAGGAAATCAGATCTTTTATACTGGGTCTTAAACTTGATCGGTGAAGCATCGTATACTATCAGTCTATTTGTCGAGGTCGACCTTCCTGATCTGCTGGATTGAACTGCGGTGCTTGTAGATGCTGTAACGGATTTAGGTGATGTCAAACGCTTTGGATGTGACCTAGGTACGAGAATTTTGTCTGAAATTGTTGCCCTTTTTATATCGCTAGTTTGAGTTGCAATTCCCGACGCGGTACCGGTTTAGCTGTAATCGAGCTATAGGTACCGGAGTTTTGGATAGCGGCCATTTTCTATGTAGTTTTCCAGAGCAGATAATAAAGATTTGAGTCCTTTTTTGTTTATTTAAAGTCGATTTATAACAACATAGATCATTAGCAACTACAGTAATATATACATAACAGAACAAATATTTATATAGACAAAATACACATAGCTGCAGTACAGTAAAGATCATAAACAAAACAATTGAACTTTGACAGTAGTATAATACAGTAAATGTACACTAAATAAATAATTATGGTGGTATCAATAATAACTATGCAAAGAAACTAAAATTAAGTAGCAGATAGCAGTAATTGTGGTACCTCCAGTAACTTAATAATTGCTCTGCACCTTTCGGCCGTTTATAGGACACAGATCACTACTGAGATTTAAGGCATTTCTGTGATTCACTAATGTTTGGCATTCAAGGATAAGATGTGCTGTAGGTATTTCTTGAGCTCCACATTTTGGGCATGGATCTTTATTTCTTTTTTTTTCCCCTCATCAGGTACCCATGGCTGAGTTTGAAGTGACCAATGCGTAATCTGGTAATCAGGACGTGTTGTCTTCTCTGGAAATGAATATTTGAAAAAGCCGGTTCTATAACAGATTTCCTAACAAGCTGCAATTTGAGGGGGTCGATTTCCATTGTTTATTCCAGAGGTTCACAAAACATTTCCGAAACATCTGTTTGACATCCTGTAGCTATCCATCCACATCAGCTTCAGTTTGTTGCAGCAATGTACCAGGTTTAGCTGCCATGTCTGCTTTTTCATTTCCAAATATACCTATATGTGACGGAATCTATGCCAAAGAGATTTGAACCCCAGTGTTGTAGTGATAAAATAGACATTCCTGAATTTGTTTAGTGAGTGAATTCATAGAAAATTTATTTGCAACAGTAGCAATAGTTGACACCGAGTCTGAAAGGATTACGATTAGTGGATTATTGTGACTTAGCATGCTTATTTTGATTGCCTTGAGGACGGTCCAAGCTTCACATGAAAAGATGGGGAAGTAATCCAGTAGGCAATAAGAGTGAGTTTCTGGAGGTGAGTTAGTGACTATGGCACATCCTGATCTTGAGTCATGTTGTGATCCATCAGTATATACTTTGTGATGTTGGTGGTACTTCTGGTGGAGCAACGAGATCGTTGATAGGATAACCGATTTGGGCATTGTTGTGAGATTTGATATTTGCAAAACCTCCAAATTAATAGATGGAGTAAAAGGCAGCCGTGGAGGATACGATGAAGACGTCTCAGAAGTACAGAAGGTTTCTCAATTCAGAATTATGAGTAGTTTTCCAGAAGCCTCTCACGCAGTGGTTTTGGGTATTTATGAAGAGAACCATAAAAAGTTGTGGTTTTGAAGCATTAAAAATATATTTGTTGGAAGGATTGCTTGGCGAGCAGTAAGTTGAGTAGGAGAAGTTGAGGCAAAGTTGTTTATGGTGTAAGTCCAAGGGAAGAAGACCAACCTCCACAAGTAAACTGTTGTTTGGACTGGATCTAAAGGCCCCCAAACCTTGACGACACGTACTGTTGATGATTGGATCCAATAACTGGAGTTATTTACTTGCTGAGCTGTACACCACAACCCCATAGTCAAGTTTGGCCTGGACCAGAGCTCTGTAGATGTTGATAAAGCACTTTGAATCAGCGCCCTACTTAGGACATGAAATCATCCTAATAATATTTAGCCGGGATGTACATTCTGCTTTGAGGGACGTAATGTGTGGTTTCCATGAATGTTTGTGGTCAAATGTCATGCCAAGTATTTTGCAAGTATTTGTTCTACGTAGATTATGGCCACCAAAATTGAGACTAATGTTGGCTTGCAAATCCTTTTTAGTCCTATAGGAGTTTTCACGTTATGAAGGCACAATGGCTCTTATGGAGAATCGGCGCGGCGCTGCCACGTATTTTGCGCCACTGTGATTACCGCGGTTTTGCTCCCAACCAGGTTTCTTATTAGTTATTATTATTATTATTATTATTATTATTATTATTATTATTATTATTATTATTATTATTATTATTATTATTATTATTATTATTATTATTATTATTATTATTATTATTATTATTATTATTATTATTATTATTATTATTATTATTATTATTATTATTATTA